>PVJL010000852.1:0-330883 GCA_004026885.1 Lyroderma lyra
CAACAAGACAAGGAATAACAAGTGCTGGAGAGGATGTGGAGAAAAAGGAACTCTGGTACACTGCTGGTGGGAGTGCAAACTGGTACGACCACTGTGGAAGGCAGTGTGGAGGGTCCTCAGAAAATTGGGAATGGAGCTACCATTTGACCCAGCAATCCCCCTTCTGGGGATCTACCCAAAGAACTTGAAAACCTTTGTCTGCAAAGACTTATGTACCCCCATGGTCATCGCAGCGCTGTTCACAGTGGCCAAAACATGGAAACAACCAAAGTGCCCTGAGACAGATGATGGATAAAGAAGCTGTGGTACATATACACAATGGAATATTACTCAGCTGTAAGAAAAGATGAAATATTGCCATTTGCAACAAAATGGATGGGCCTGGAGATCATCATGCTAAGTGAAATAAGCTAGACAGAAAAAACCAAGAACTGTATGACTTCACTCATATGCGGGATATAAAACTGAAAGCAACAAAGAAAAAGGAAATGAACAAACAACAAATAACCCATGGACACAATCAATAGTTTAATGTTTATTTGGGGACGAGTGGGTTAGGGAGGGGAGAAACAGGAGGGGGTGAGAGAGGAGGGGGGGAAGCTAAATATAAGGTGATGGGAAGAGAACTCACATTAGGTGGTGAACTTATTATACAACAAGCTGACAATGCACTGTAGAATTGTATGCCTGAAACCTATGTAATCCTTGCTAACAGATGTCACCCCAGTAAGTCTAACAATAAAAATGAATTAAAAAATAAGGCAGAAACAAGAATTCAGTATTTATATATAATATTATAAATGTCCTACCATTCTATACACTTGTTATTGGCGAAAAGATTTTCATTTTCTAACAGCCAATTCAAAAGAAGGAAACACAAACGGAAATTTTTGTTCTTTGTAAGATAAAAATAATCCAATTTCTCTAGAAAAGCACAATTATTTATGATATTGAAAGCAAATTATCATTTCTCCTTTGTATTCTCGTAGAGACAATGCTGCGTAAATTAATAAATAATACCCTCCACATCTACAACAATTTTACAGTGAATTACTACTTCCTTACAGTCACATGTTAAGCACTAAAGAGTCAAAGATGATTTTGATCCAGCTCATACTCGCAAAGAAGTTATGATTTAGCTAAGCAGACATGTAAATATGTAATTAAAATACAAGGTTAAGTTTTATGACACAGGTAAAGGCAAAGTATTGTGGGAACAAAAAATCCTTCATTGTCTTCAATGAAGTATTAGAAGATTCTTGATCTTATCCAATAACATACAATGGGAAAGAAAATGATACATAGGTTTTATAGGTCACACTCTTCCCATGTACAATATATGATTCTGTAGCCACGGTCCTCATTGTTTTATTCTTGAACTCGTGCAGTATCGCCTGGTTAGTCTTTTCCTCTTCAAACTAGTCTCTGTATTGCTTCTAGATAGTCATTGGACTAAAGTTCACAAATGATTCATGATTTAAAATTTGTTTCAAAATAAAATGTAAACTCCTTACTCTCTCTTTAATTTTTATATGATCAGACTAAAAATAACATTCCCATAAATTATAAACATTTTGAGAACATAAATAATTTAAAAAGATAATATTTGTATTTTTCTTATTGTCATTGCCAGTGTATACTCTGGTGCCTTGTATGTAACATGTGCTCAAAAATACTTGTAAAAGTCATTGAATAAATGAATTCAGCTGGTTAAACAAAGCAATGTGCCTTCAACCTTCCTGTTAGTAGGCATATTGAAAAAAATACCAAAATGCATGTATGCGCTTTAATTTTCTATTGCAAAAATGTATCTATTAAGTACATGGTACAATTCTCTTACTAATATTATGTTTAGTGACTACTTGGGAAAGAAATTCCTATTAAGTTTAGATTTACTAGAAAAATCATGTATTCTTTTACATACATGTGAAAACACACTACGAGGTCCGTCATTTCGATGCCTGTCATTATCGCATGTTTGTTTGTTATATGGTATGTATATGTATATACAGGGTCCAGCTGAAGTAATGCCCTAAGGCTTGCTTGAGTGTGGTTGGTGGGGAATGTGAATGTCTCACATGAGATTGACAGCAATTTGAACATTTTACCTAAAATGTCATACAGTGTGCTTGAGGGTGACATTGTCACATTACAGAATTGCATGCTTATGATTTTGTAATAAAAGATTTGGTATACTTTACCAGCTCATAAAAACGGGACATTATTTGTACCAGACCCAGTATATGTGTATACATACATACATACATACATACATCTAAATTATTTATATATGTATACACACACATTTCAAACATTATCAGCTTACTGTAAAATTAAGAGACTTTAGTAGGAATCCAAACTTGGATCAATTTAATAGTATTTTGTGTATATCTTAATCTGTGTTTAGGTTAATTAGTGGTTAACAACTGGAATAATCCTAGCAGAGCAGCTACATAAATATCACATCCAACTAGTTGTTACATATTAAACACTTAATAGAAATAGTATGCTAAGGAATTATCTTTTTTTTATGCCACTTTAAAAATTATCTCTTTTTAAGTGATATAGTTACCTCATAGATAAATTTTTCAGAGAATACTGACCACAACTGAGATGGTAAACCTTTAATTCACATTTGATTGTGATGAATCAAAGCCTAGAGACCCGTTTCTAAAAATGTTAAATCAGAATTTATGAATTTAATTATGTTTTGTATAATGCTATGAGTTTATAAAGAAACAGATTTTCTGAATTTTAACTGATTTCTAACATTGAGTGAGTGATGTATGAGTATGCAAATGAATTAGAATTATTCATTCATTTATAACCTAGCAGTTAATGGGCACCTTCTGTGTGCTTAGCGTGAGACAAATGCTGGGAACAGGAATATGATTTATGACGCATGTCATCTTTAGTTCAGTTTTAAAGATTTCTCACAGGGTAGTTTGGGAATCCAGATGAAGGGAGGAGGATTTGGGGAAAGCTTCTAGGAGTAGGCAGTGTTCCCGCTGCTTATTACAGGAGGAGTAGGAGGTAGCCAGGCTGAGAAGGGGGAGGAACCCAGGGTGGGACAGCTTGGATTGTGTGGGAACTTAGATGCCCTTTACTCTTGCTGGAGAACAAATTGCTAAATGGGGAGTGGCAGACATGAGACCAACAGTTATTCATTTATGTATCTACTTAGTCAACACAGTTTATTAACTGATATTTATTATTTAAATATTAAGTGATGTTTATTATTCATCAGAAACTTTTCTGGGCCTTCAAAACAAGGATTCACTATCACATTGTAATTTGTTTAGAATGTGGGTTATCCATTAAAATTATAGGATAATATTTAGTGCATTTTAAATGGCAAAAAGTGAAGAGAAAAATATGCTTTTTAGCTTACGATGGGATGTAGACTTTTTTTTTTTTTTTTTTTTTTTTGCTTTTTGGTATGTGGGTAGCTCCCTGACTGGGAATCGAACCCAGGCTGCAGCGCTGACAGCACCAGCGCCAGCACCTTAAGCCACTATACCATCAGGGAACTCCCAGGATGTAGATTTCTAAGTGACACAGATGCCATCAGAATCCAAGTGGCTTCTGTGTCACTTTTCTAAATAAAATTTCCTGCCTTGCTACCTTATCAACTGCATACCTTCACTTGTTTTATATAATTTTTTTAAGACCATGGTAGTTGTAATCCTTATGTTTTGTTAAGTGACGTGAAACTGTTAAAAGTTCAATCCTGTTTTTAATGACTTTCGCCTAAAACCACTCAAAACCTTTTTGTCACTCCTCTAGTAGCTGCTTCTTTTCGTCTACTTGTTTCCATGTGAGGATTTATTTATATATTGCTCACACAATAACTGATTGTGTACTTTCTATTCCATAAACTATTTTGAAATGGTTTGCTTTCGGTCTCTGAAATTGTACTGATAATGTGGTTGCAATTCCTTAAATACAGTCAAGAGTTTAAATTTGAGATTATAGTCACACTGCCATCTTCCATGCTTCCTTCCTACCATAGAAATTTTTGTGAAAGGGATTCCCGGTGCTATTTCTGCCATTTACTTACACATATTCTGTTCCAAGAGGGCACACCCTGTGAGTGTGGGAATAAAACTCTTCTGGGCAGAGACTCTAACGCAGCAATTATCTTAGATGAGGCTTTTGGATCGCTTGATTTCTCCAGGGAATTTGGTAATGTAGCTCACGAACACGCCCTCTCCTGTTGCCCTTCCAGCCTCGCTTGTTTTTCACTGCACTGTCCTAGTATAATTATCTCACCTCCAACCTCGAGTAACATGAACCTTCCCATTCTGATCCATCACTGAAATCAACTCTGGAAGGATTCTTTAATAACTTTAGAGGGAAAGTTATGCTTTTCAATATTACTTGTCAGTTGAAAACTTCTAAAACTCAAAATTCAAATCGTTACTGTAAGAGACTACTTTTTGATGTGGCTGCATTACAGGAAAGGGAAAAAGTTTGCTAACACAGAACCAATCTATGCTTTGACTTAAGCTTTTAATTTAAATTATTGAGATATAATTGAACTGGATTAATTGGACATGGTTGTAATGCCATGCAAGTATGAATACTAAATCTCTTAGGGTCAAGTTTTTCATAAGCAAGTCCCAATCTGTCACTTTTAGCAGTAAATAAAAATGCATTCAGTTTTATATTCCACATATGAGTGAAGTCATACAGATTTTTGTTTTTTCTGTCTGGCTTATTTCACTAAGCATGATGATCTCCAGGTCCATCCATTTTGTTGCAAAGCACAGAAAAAAGAAATGAAGAAACAAATAACCCATGGACACAATCAATAGCTTAATGTTTATTTGAGGACAAGTGGGTCAGGGAGGGAGAAAGGGGAAGGGGGGGAGAGGAGTGGGGGAAGCTAACTATAAGGTGATGGAAAGAGAAGTCACATTAGGTGGTGAACTTATTATACAACAAGTTGACAATGCACTGTAGAATTGTATGCCTGAAACCTATGTAATCCTTGCTAACAGATGTCACCCCAATAAGTCTAACAATAAAAATTAAAAAAAAAAGCAGAATTATCAGTATCAAGTATTGGATCTAAAAAGCAAGACTGAATTCTTAATATGACAATAATCATAACTTCCATCTGCAGAAGGCTTACTGTCTGCTAAGCGATGTACCTGCATTATTTCCTTGAATCCTCAATTATAGCGATATCATGACAGGCAGTATAAGGTCATATTTAAGTGATGGACTGTGAAGCCAGGCTGCTTGAGTTTGAATTCCGGCTCTATGACAAATGAGCTAGGTGACCTTGATTAAGTTAACTAATGTAGTGCTTTAGTGTCCTCACCTGTAAAGGAGGGTAATAACACCTCAGAGTTGTTGAGGGGATTAAATGAGTTATAGTATGAACAGTTGCCTGGGATGTAAAGTAAAGTTTCAATAAATGTTAGCTATTTTTATTTTCCTATTTCATGAATTAAATAGTTTAGGTACCTTCCTTGAGATCATATATCTTAAAAATGTTGGCGTTAGAATAGGAAATCTGAGCTCTTAGACTTCATAGCCAATGTACTTGACTACTAGGATTTGTGTTGCAAATACTAAAAACCCAGCCATAGTTTTGAGAATGTTTTTAGGTACAAAATTAAGTAATGCAGCAAGATAAAAGAATAGATAGAACTGGCTTTTTCCCATTAAGAGTATTTTTCTGACCTAAGATACAATAGATATTTTTGTGTGCCAATGATGGGCAAACAACTGGGCTGGATCCTGGGAACAAAAAGAAACAAAAGCAAATCTCCTGCTCTCCAGGAGTTAATGGCGTAGTGGGAGAGGCAAACAAAAACAAAAACAAAAAAGTTACCCTGATTTGGTAAAGTAATAACACAATCCAGGGCTGCACAGTAGTTAGGGGGAGCAAAAGAGAAGCAGCAGTCCAAGCTGCTTAGTGAGTCAAGGGAAAAATCACGGAATTTGGGTGGAATCTGAAGGATAAGTGGAGCCTTGTCAGGTGGAGCAGATGATGGAGGGATTCTAGCAGTTGGAAAAACGTGTGAGGGTAATAAACGGGAAGGAGCTTGGCATTTTGGGAAAAATTCTTAGAATTGTTGAGAATTGGAGTGTGTACTGGGAAAGGATATGGGTTGTGGCGAGTGGCAGGAGACAGTGAATAGGCAGGTGGGTACTAGGTGAAAGCTTTTGCATGCCATGTAGTTACGTCAGCTTTTTACTGTGACAGCACTTGTTATGCAATAGGAACAGATTATGCAAAAGCCAGCTGCAGATAGAAGCCAAATCTGGTACATAACATGGAAGAAATTTCCGGATAAATTTTTTGCTTGATCATTAATAGACTTTTTAATGTATTGTTAGTATTCGGAATTATGGAATGACATAAAGAATAACACATGGTTACTGTCTTTTTCTCCCCTACTATTTGGAGATGTAATAACACAATTTGATGATTTTCCCAGCTGCTAATGAACTTGAGGCAGCAACCATCACAGATAAACATTTTCTAGGTTCAGCTATATTCAAAATATAGAAAACATTTATATTGCCTTAAAGAAACAGTAAGAATTTCTAGCCATTTAACATGGCTTATTTTTTTATAGTTTTGTTTTTTTAAAAAAAGACTTTTTTTTCAGAACACTCTTAGGTATACAACAAAATTGAGAAGGTATAGAGATTTCCCAAATACTCCTTGCCCCAACACAGGTATAGCCTCCCCCATTATCAACATCACTCATCAAAATGACAGGTATTTTACCAAGGATGGATCAACACTGACACTACATGATCACCCAAAATTTATACTTAAAGATTCACCTTGGTGTTGCACATTCTATGGATTTGGACAAATATACAATGACATACAAGTATATCCATTATTAAAATATCATACAGAGTGTTTTCACTGCCCTAAAAATCCTCTGTGTGGTTAGTGTCTTTAATATACCAATAATTCAGTAGAGAAATCAAAGAGATTGTATATCTTCATAAAATAAATTCTCTTTATTTTACTTCAACACTTCTTCATCACTTCAATTCCCTTTTATTTGTATTTCATGATTTGGTTATGAGTCAGTACAATTGCTTACTGGGGATAAATTCAGAATGGGAAAAAAAAGATGGCATATTTAATTTATTGCAATCTATTTCTTCATATATAGTGCTCTTCAGTTTTCATATGAAGAATTACACGTGAATAGACTGGCTAAATTTGCTTTGCCTTGGACTAAATAATATTAGCAAATGTGGGGAAAGGAACTCAAACAGAAGCTATAGTTTATTTTTTTATTTTTTTATTATTTTAATTCATTTTTATTGTTAGACTTACTAGGGTGACATCTGTTAGCAAGGATTACATAGGTTTCAGGCATACAATTCTACAGTGCATTGTCAACTTGTATAATAAGTTTACCACCTAATGTGACTTCTCAGAAGCTATAGTTTAAATAATAAAGTTAGATATCATGACCAATGGCAAGACATTGTGGATTATCTTCTAATTTACTAATGTTCTCTTTGAGTTCAATCTAGAGTTTATTCTGTCATTGGAATTTTTCTAATACTCATTTTTTTCCTAGGTGATTATTTTTCGTGTCCACCGGGTTTATTTTATTAATGTCTATTTTCAGTTAAAATTTTCATGCTTGTTTAAAATGGTTGTAATCTTTGTTTTAAATTTTATTTTATTGTGGCAAGACCACAACATGAGTTCTACGTTCTTAACAAATTTCTAAGTATACAATATATTATTGTTGACTAGAGGTACAACATTGTGCAGCCGGTCTTCAGACTGTTTATCTTGCTTAACTAAAACCATGTCTATTTATTAGTAACTCCACATTTTCCTGCTCCCAAACCCCCTGCAACCACCATTCCATTCTTTGATTATTTTAGATATCTCATAAAGCAGAGTCATGCAGTATTTGTATTTGTGTGACAGGTTTGTTTCACTCAGCATAATGTTAGCAAGGTCTATCCATTGCAGAATTTCCTTCTTTTTAAAAGACCCAATAATATTCCTTTGTATGTATGAGTATATATCATATTTTCTTTATTCATAACACATGTAAATGGGCATGTAGATGGTTTCCACATCTTGGCTATTGTGAATAGTGTTGCAATGAATATAGGAGTATTAAAAGGCAGCCGATGGCTTGGGAGAAAATATTTGTAAATCATGTATATAATAAGGGATTAGTCACCAAAATATGTAAGGAAGTCCTACAACTCAATAGCAAAAATGAAACAAAACACTAAACAAAACAAAACAAAAACCAAAAACATAATAAGCTGATTAAAAAATAAGCTAAAGATTAAATAGACATTTCTTCAAAGAAAACGTATAACTGGCATATGAATAAGTATATGAAAAGATAATCCAAGTCATTAGTAAAATGCAGACCAACACCACAATGAGATACCACCTCACATCAGTCTGGATGGCTATTATAAAAACAGAACAAAACAGGAGCATTAACTTTTTAATTGTCTTTTAGAATTTAAGACTGCAAGCTCATTTTGAGTGGCCATTTTCTTTTTGCAATTTTATCTCCCTCTCCCTTCTTACTCCTCCCCTGTCCCCCACCCTGCCCCTTCTCTCCCTGACTATGGGAGTTGTAGTTGTTCCCATTCACCCTCAGGCTCTCAGTTTTGATTGGGATTATATAATGCCATTTTCTGTTCTCGCTCTTAAATGATGTTGGAGATATTAAAGATGTGTGAGGGCTATCCAAAGAAATCCAGCCATTGTCAACATAACGAGAATGATTATATGGCTGGATACTTCCCGATGGCCCTCATATGTATACAGTGACTGGATGGCTTCCACTCAGTTTCTGTTGGCATTGCTTAGCCTTTGTCTCCTTATCTGTCCTAAGCAGCAGGACAACAATCTATAATTCTTTTTCAGCCCCCTTTCATTAATGGCCAGGAAAGCCACACTCTAGCCCCTACCTTCAGTGAACCCCTGGATATCTTACAGAGCACACTTTTAGTACTTCGCACCCTGCAGGATCCCAGTTCTGAGCTTCTACTTCCTGTAATTTTTGTCTTGTTTTTGTCCTAGTGATATCTTCTTGTTTTCTCTTTTTATATTTTATTATTTTCTATATCTCTGATTACTTTTTAATGGAACTTATATGTAATAATTATCTGTTTATTTTAGTCCCTAATGTAAGCTTTAAAATTTTTTTATTATAGTATTTTATTTACTATAGAAACATTCCATGTTGCAAAACATCACCCTTAAACAGCTTTTTTTTTTTGAGGTATAATTGACATATAACGTTAGTTTCAGGTGTACAAATATTGATTTAATATTTGTATATATTGTTAAATGATCATCACAGTAAGTCTAGTTAACATCCATCACCATACATAGTTACAATGTTTTTTTATTTTTGTTTTTAGGACAATTTTTAAGGTTTACTCTTTGAGCAACTTTCACATATGCAATACTGTGTAATTAACTATAGTCACCATGCTATGCATTACACCCTCATGGATTACTCATTTTGTAACAGAAGTTTGCACTTTTGACTCCCTTCACCCATTTCTCCCACCTCTCACCCTTGCTTCTGCAAAACATCAATCTGTTCTCTGTATCTATGAGCTTCATTTTCTTCTTTTTCTTTTTTCTTTCTTTTTTAGATTCCACATACAAGTGAGATCATATGGTATTTGCTTTTGTCTGTCTGACTTTTTTCCACTTAACATAATGCCCTCAAGTTTCATCCATATTGTTGCAAATGGCAAGATTTTCTTTTCTTTTTATGGCTGAATAATAATACATGTATCACATTTTAAAAATCTATTCATCCATCAAAATCATTTAGGTTGCTTTCATATCTTAGCTATTGTCAGTAAGGCTGCAATGAACATTGAGGTGCATTTATCTTTTTGAATTAGTGTTTTTGGTTTTCCTCAAATAAATACCCAAAAGTGGAAATGTGGATCATATGATTGTTCTATTCTTAATTTTTTGAGGATCTTATATACTGTTTTTCACAGTGGCTATATCAATTTACTAAATATAAACTTCTTGAGGAAACAATCTTTTTTATCTTATTTATCTATAGCTCACTACTTTCTGGAACAATTAACTTGTCCAAAACTGAAATTTTGAAACTAACTGCATTTTTCTGCTTCATCTTCTTTCACAGGATTTTGAATTTCTTTTAAGATGTCTTTTGATTTCTATATTGTCATTTCCTGATTTATATTTATCAATCCCTTGGTGACATTCTAAATTGTATTTATTTATTATTTAATTGTATGTATTTACTAGATATTATACTAGACATTAGGTGATTATTTTGTCAATAAGGAAAAATAAAATTGCCATATTTCTGGTAAGTGGATGAATTACTCTTTTAGTACCAGTAAGACAACTTATGAACTTCTACCATTTATCCTCAAAAGCGTATTTGGGTTTATTTAAAGCGAGCAAATTCTATTAAAAATTTTTTATTCAGGTTCTTTGTATAGGTATCCAAAGCCAAAATGAATTTTGCTAATGCTTTGGCTATATATTTTAGAAACAAATAAATAAAATAAATTAAGCATTTACTCCAATATTTTCCATTACCTTTTGAAAATTTGGTAGGGCCTTATAACTTTATTAACAATTAGTAACTATTGAAATTAGCGAGTGCTATAATATTAAATTTGGCAGTAAAATGTAAGAGGTCTGTGTACGAATAAGTTTTAAAAGATAGGTCCTGTAAAGGTTACTATTTCAGCACCAGAATTATGAGTGCAACTGTTACTCACTTAGGGTTTACTTAGTGCAGACATTTCTGTGATTATATTTGGAGAGTTTAACAATGACTTTTCCAATAAATATTATACTAAGCTGACAATCCTGCAGCAAAGAAGACACTGTCCCATCCCTGACAGAGGTGAATAAAATGCATTGCAGAAACCATTAATAAGGCAATAAATAAATAAATGCAATTTGGATAAAACCATGAAGTTTAAAAGAGGGAATAATGGAGGAGATGTTAATTTAGATAGGTGGTCAGGAAAGTCACCTCTGAGGATACTTTAAGATAAATGGTTTTTAACCAGAGAACGAAACTACACAATCACGTGTTTATAAAAGTTTAAAGGAAGCCAAATTTATACTCCATAAAAAGTGCTAAAATTTGTTCATTATGCAAACTTAATAACAATCCTATTTTTCTTATTTCTGTTTCCTTGTTTTTCATGCCTGTTGGCTTATGAATAGATCCATAATTGGTAAAAGTCAGACTGCATATTTATCCCACATGGAAAATAACCATTCACTTTTACACTACACGATAAAAATTTATAGCCATGAGCTGTACTTCTTTACAGATGTTGGTCATCAATGTTTTTGTTAGTGGTTAATGTTTTCATGCTCATTTGAAAATTTATTATCTATAATTCACATTCTAAAGTGAAAATTTATTTATTTTCAGAATGGCAGTTTATTTGAATTTTGATTAATACTTGTTTTAACTGGGCAATTTATTTTTGTTCACAAAAGTTTTTATAATCCTTGTAATTTAGGTATAATAGAAGGAAAATTAAAGCTGTTTTCTGACTTAATGGAACATCTCAAATACCTTTATAAAAACTACTGTGTTGCTTTATAACGTTTAGAAGCTTGCTCCTTCCTCTTCAAACCAGTTTCCTCCAGGAGAGTGTTATATCTTGGCAAGGATTAAGTTAATACGATCATCTGAGATTAGATTTTGTTGAAAAGTCAAGATGATTTTATATTTTAAAAGTTGTGAAATTTGAGTCCTAATTCTATTAGGAATTTTAAAAAATTCTTTTAGAGACTTCTTAAAGAAAATCATGTATTTATCCTGTATCTAATAATAGAAGAGGCTGCTTTTACAGTACTATTAAATACTGTTTATATCCAAATGGGATATGTTGTTAATGTACAAACACATCCCATTTTGTAACTTTAAAGATATTGTTTAGATGAGTGTTATGAATTTTTAGGATGACAGGGAAGCTAAGTAGACAATAGATATCCACTTTTTGGTTCAGAAACTATTTTCCTGCATAAATAATGTTATGTCGTGACTTTATATAAGTGCCATTTTTTTGGTTAAAGCACAATTTGAATGGATTTCCTATTCAAGATCTATATTCTTATCATATTTGATTTTAATGACATCTAAAAGAAGTCTTTTTAATTCATTAGTATTCTTACTGTTTTTAACAAGATATATTTTTAAAATGATAAAAATACTTATTTACTTTACAAAGTACTTTGATATAGTTACTTTACTTATAGGTAAGATATTTTTAAAGCAATATGTTAAATTTGACAACAAAGCAGTGCTTCATTTGAGTAGAAAATAGAATTGAGCTTTTGGAAGTAGTAAGAACCTAATAATAAATTTTTGTCTAATATTCAAAACGTTGGTAGAAAAGAGCTTACCAATGATGGGAACAATTTTCTATATATGGCCATAGGAAAGATGAATGAAGGTGAGAGAAGAAGTTAAAGTTTGGGGTGGGATTAACCTTTTCTAAGTCTAAAATGAAGACAGAAATGAACTGAAACAAATATTCCCCCTTTATCTTGTCTTGTGTACCATGTGGCTTTGTTTATTTGGTGTTTTGCATGAAATTTTTGTGGTCTTCACAAGAATTTTCTGTGCAGTTCTCAGATGTTTCAAAATTAGAGATCTGATAACTGGTTATCAGAGTAATTAATCATTTTTATGCTTTCATGCCTTTGCTTGACACCTAACTGCCGATGGGCTTCATCTTTAATTGGATAAAATTATGTTTTTTAACTGACAGCTTTAGTTTGTGTGATCAGATTTCAAGATTTTATTTAGGGTAGTCAGTCAGTCATGACATCACTTTGATCTTAGAGTCCTATACTTGAAAAGGTGAATGGAGCTGGAGATGTTTTAGCCGGAACAGATTTGGGTGGAAGGACAATTAAACCCAACATTACTTGGCTTTGAGTGAAGGTTAGTCATTTGTTTTTTTGTTTTTTGTTTCTTTTTCTAACAGAGAAGGGGAAGATGGCTGATGCAGACATAATATGTCATTTGCATAGTCCCCGATACCTGATCCAGAATTAATGATTTACACTATTGTTACCAGAGCTGACATAAACCATTTACAGTGGTCTCTCTCTATGTAGACAAAATAACCACGTCATACAATGATGAGCATGGAGGAGTTTCCCTTCCTTGCAGGGCAGCAAATCAGACAGTCATTCCAGACTTCCTTTCATACAATGTGTTTGGTGAAGAGCTGCTACACAGATGCACTATGGGGAACCCATACAACTGTAACTTTGTGGGTCAGGACTGCATGCAAGATAATGGTTTTGCTAGAGAATTTGATCTGTTGTTGATTCCGAACACGTTTATGTATTCTAAAATCCCACAATACTAGTTCTTCTAAAAATTTCTCTCATTTTTTTATTTTTAAAGGATTTTTTTCAATTGAATTTTTTATTTTAAATGAACATTCAATATTTTCATACTTCTTGCCTATAAATGACTTGCCACTTGTCTGTCAATCTGTGTTGCTTTCTTCCAAAACAATTTCCTCTAAAATGTCTGCATTAGACCTACAATTAAACAGTGTCGTCCTCAATAAAGAATTTAGCATTAATACTGCAAGGATTCAGCATTAAAATGCATGTCTACTAAACGCTAGACATGCAGCTTTATTATTATTAGCATTATTACTATTATTGTTTTATTGACCTTTAGGAGATTTTCCTCTCCTGAGATTGCAAGCTTCCCAGAAGCAGAAGTTTTGTATATTCTGATTTATGTTTCATGGTTTTCAGACAATATAGTGTTTAGTAGACAATATAGTGTTTAATAAATTCATGTGGTTTTTCATATGTAGAGATAAAGTAGTGCTATATTCCCAGACCCACCAAGCAGTAAGATTCATTTCAGAAAGCTTATCCTGTATTATGAGGATGTGAGTAACCCAGCCAACAAAGACAAGATAGATAGACAAACAGGGTAAATTTCAATCTTTATCAATTTGCAAGATGAAAAATAGTATCAGAGTACTTAGCATATCTCTTATCGCGACTGAGCATGGATATCTTTCCAAACTTTAAGGGCCATATGTTCACAAATATGGCCCTTATAGCATTTGTACATTTTTATATTCAAAGGATGCATTAGGAGCTATTTTGCCTATTAAATTTTAGGAGGTATTTTTATTTGAATGAGAAATGAATTGTGAATACTTTCCCTAGTTTGTTGTAATTTAACAATCTTCATGGTTCTTTTCTGGCATGTATTTTTTAATAAATACAGTCAAATCTTGATTTTGACAGATCTTGTGTTTTGTGTCATGGTTTAAAAGGTCTTCGTGAGTTTAAAAATAAACATCAAATGGTTTCTTGTAATTTTATAGTTTCTGTCTCTATTTAATTCATGTATTTATTTTGGATTTATCAAGGTATAAGATATAAGGTAAGAATCTAACTTTATTTCCTTTTTAGATGATATTCAGTTGTCCTAAACCTGTTGTTGTATAAATTATCTGTTCCCCTACTGATTTAAGATCTCTTCTAATTTATACACTAAATTTCCATATGCACCTAGGTATGTTTCTTGATTTTCTATTCTAATCTTTTTATTGACCTGTCTCTTACACTTAAAAAAATGACATTGTAAGATTTTCTTTAATATTGAATACTTCCCCACTAGAGTGTTTTCCTGAATCAGATACACACAGAGTAGTGTGGATTTACTGGGTTGTAGATTCTGCTCCCCTTCTGGTGTAATAGGTAAGTTCTAAAGAGTTTATCAAATCAACTGAAAAGAGCTTATGAGTTTTTGTAGCTCTACATGTGGAGATTTATGACTCTATTTGTGGGCAACCTAGTGGGAATAAAATAATTTCTTATTGTGGTTTTAATTTATATTTTAAAGATTATTAATCAGATTGAGCAAAGTTTTATTTGTTTATTAGGCTTTGGGATTCCCCACCTATAAACCATCTATTCACATCTCTTGCTCATTTTTCTTTTAAGTTTTCTTTTCTTTTTCTTATTGATTTTGAGGATTTTTAATGTATGCTTTTTTAAAACTTAGATATTTCTAGGATTTGAATTGGTCAACTTCATTTTTCAATATTGTCAAAAAAATCTTAATAGCATTCTTTTATTAGCCCTAAAAATTTTGCCACATTGTAAATTTTTGCCTTTTCTCTTGAGGGGAACTCTGCCACTGATATATTCTTCCTGATTTTTAATGGTCACACGCAGGTGTGGGAACAGCCTATTCTGCATCACTCCCCCCCTCCACCAGTCTCCACATGGCTTCTTCTGTGTGTTCTTAAGTTGCAGGGCTTCTGTTCAACTAGACTTCAAGTGATTCTCAATGATGGTGGTTCTGTGGTTTTCTTGTAATTTTGATGTGGTTATGAGAGTAGGTAAGCACAGCATTACTTACTCTGTCATCTTGAGTGAGAAAGAAAGCTCTTTAAATTAAATTTTATTTCTATCCAGGTTCTTATTTTTTAGCTCACAATTTTTTTCATCTTGTGATATTTTTTCTTAGGCTTTAGACTACACCCATTGGTCACTCTAAAATGATATAAATACTTTAAAAGAGTTTAATATATCACTTCCCCTAGGGAGAATGATTTTTCTTTTCATGTTAATATAGTCTAACATTTTAAGAATTTTGTTTAGAGTAGGTACATTTCAATTGCAGTTGCCCAGAAAAACTCTTGAGTTTCTTTCAGAAAGAATTCCAGTGAAGAAAAGCAAGAACTATGGTCATTCTCAGGTTTAGTCCTTTCTTCCTCCCCCTTGAGCCACACTGCTCATACTCGGAAATATCCTGTCCATATTACGGAAGAACCGAAAGTGAGATCCTCTAGTGAACACTTTTTTTTTGTAGCAACTTTGTTGATTATAAAATACAATCCATACAATTAAGGTGTAAAATCCGATGGTTTTTGGTAGATTTACAAATTTGTGCCTTCATCACCACAATCAATTTCAGAACATTTTCATTACCTTGTTAGCCATCATCCTCCAACCTCTGCATCCCTTCTCCAGTTCTAAGCAGCCACTTACTTTCTGTCTCTGCAGACTTCCCTATTCTGGACGTTTCATGTAATTGAATCATAGAATATGTGGTTCTTTGAGACATGCTTCTTTTAGTGAAGAGTTTTGATTACGCCACAAAGCAACAGGTTAACCCAGCCATCAAAAAATATTGGTTTAAAACATTCTGTGTGCCTAACCTTTGGCAGCTGTTACAGCATTGGTTACTTAAAGGTCCAGCTCCATTCCTACGTCCTCTGGGAAGTCTTTCTTGGCTGCCAACCCCATTTGTAGTCAGCATATCATGGTTCACAATTGTAGTCATTAATATTAATGAATATTCAGAGCACCATAGCTAAGTACTGTGCTAAGTGCTTAATAGGTTATCTTATTTAATGTACCCTGTGAAATAGATATTATTATTTCCATTTAACAATTAAGAAAACATATTTAAAGAATCTAAGTAGTTTTGTTAAGATTGTATACAAAATTACAAACTTTCAAACCCAAGTTTGATTCCATAAATTGGGAAGAGTTTGACATCCTTAAGACATTACACATTATATTTTTCGGAGAGAAAATTAACTAACTTAATAGATAAATACAAAAGAATCATCTCACAATTTTATGCTTTTAATTACTTTGTATGTAAAATAACATTTATTCAAATTGCTATTTATAAATGGAGTCATTTACATATTTCTTTAAAATATATAATTTTGTTATAGATTAGTGTTTTAGAACTCTAATTTTTTAAAACAGATATTTAATTTTTCTCTAACAACAAAATACTTTATAGTTTATGTGCACAAGAAAATGTCAGTGTTTTAGGTTATGTTTAAACTTCTAAAATATGTAAATATTCCTGGATGGATTAGAGTACCTTTAGGTATTCATTCTTTAGAAAAATTCCCAACTAATATTCAATACCTAATTTAGAATTAGGGCAATTTTTGAGTTTATGTTTAAAATGTGAGATAATTTTAAGATCCTTGTTGAGATGAGCTATTCAAATGGCTATCTAGCATGCCATTGATAATCTTTAGGATTATTTAGATTGGACATTTTATATTGATCTGATGTAACATAAGCACAACTAAGGTGTATCAATCTAAAATTAATTTGCCTATTGCTATCACTGATGGTCATAATGCTATTAATATTAAAGTAATGAAAGTTGGGAATATATTCTTGCTATAATTTCCAAAATACTCAGTACTTATATGTTCCTGATATAGCATGATTTCATCATTAGCTTCTTTTCTTTTTGCATTACATTATCCATTAATTATTCTTTATCCAAAAAATTAGTTCAAATTCTGAAAAGTTAGGCAGCTTAAGCTGTGTGTGTCACTTGTTCTTCAAAGTTATACTTCAATTTGTATTTTAAAATTATCCATCAGTTATATATTTTTTCATTCTTTCATTGGCATAAACTTTTAAAAATTATTTTATTTATTTAATATTCATTGTTAAATATATTGGGATGACATTGGTTAGTAAAAATTACATAGGTCTCAGGTGTACAATTCTACAATATATCATCTATATGTTGCATTCTGTGTTCACTATCCAGAGTCAGTTCTCTTTCCATCACCATACATTATAAAAATTATAATTTAAAATAAAAATTTAGATCTATTCATATTTAATGACATATTTAGCATTTGTTTTGCTCACTAAGGCAGTAATGGTACATCTTATGTTCATACAAATTTTGATATTTATAAAGTTCAAAGAAGTAATCAAAATATGAAAGCAATTCAAGCAAATAAATTACTCTATTAAAAAAAATCATGTGCAATTGTTCTAATACAATCAGTACAGGAGAAAATTCCCAAGGTTATATAGCTTGATTTTAGAAATGTGAAGTATTTACTATCCTTACAGATCAAACATGCAGGGAACAGCAAAACTTTGACTTAATTTTAGGCCATTGACTTAAAGTTATAAACATGAAAGAAAACTGCTATAGCTTTAAATAATTTACACAGACTCTTTGGATAAATATACCCTGCTGCTTTCTTCCCACTTGCTTACCAGTGAAGTGTCAAGTATAGTAGAAACTCAGAGCTACAGAAAATGTAGAGATAGCTTTAGAGATCAGAATTATGAGAGGGACACCTTTTTTATCTTTCCGTAAGAATCACTATAGGTTCATAGTAGTTTTTCAATAAACATTTTTAGCAGGTTAATAAATTAGTTGGAAATGAATTCCAAGAACCCTTGACAATTACATTATGAGTTGCACCTACTTCCCATCAAAGAGAAACAGGCTTTGAAGTATATACTTGTATAATCCCTGGTGAGAAGTTTATTTTTTTTTAAGTTTCTTTTTAATAAAAGAATGACTCAAATGAAATGTTTTATAGCTTCTCCCACAAAGGGTTTATTCTTTCAATGATTAGTAATATCAATAGCAGTAAGGCTTATAACTTTTCAAATTTCATTGAAATCTTTAAAAAGAAGCATATCTAAGTTGTCCTGTTTATTAAAATTGGGATTGCTGCTGTAACAAAGATTTATGCTCTATATTTAAAAATTTTATCTAATTTTTTCTTACACAAACAGTGCAACTGTTCTTTATCATAATTTTACTAAGCTAGATGATGAATACACTTTTATGTTTCTTTCCACTTCCTAAGGCTCTGTCTTTTTACAGTTTCTTATCAAACCCAGCAGACATCCTACATCTGTCTTTAAACCCTTAACAGAGTTTTGAAGTTTAGGAGGAGCTTCATATGGGGTTATCTCATTTTGCTTCTTGCAGTCTGAGTCAAATAAATTGAGTGTAAGAAACACTAAAAACAAATAATATATTGTCCCATGTCTTCAGTTTCTCTTCCTTTTCTAAATAAGAGCCACATTGTATGGCATGTCTGTGGAATTTTACGGTTTCCTACAGTGAAAGAAACGCTGAGCAGACCCTTACTATTCTTCAGACATCCTGAATCCTTAAGATAATTGTGGCATTTGCACTTGGAGGCAGCTAATTTGAAGTGAGTGAGATGATTTAGAATATTGTGTATTAATAAAATTTCAAATGTATTTTTTCATTGTTTGACGTAAGCTGTTTTGTCTGCGCCTGAATTAGGAGTGAGAAAACTGGGAAAACAGCATGAGCTAAAGCGTTCCATGGTCCCCCATTTTGTGTAGGATTACTCAATTTTGAGCAACACCCTGCAAGTTTTAGTCTACTTAATTGAGTCACTTAATCCTAGAATTCAGAAAAAAAATAGAAGAAACACCACTGATTTCCCTAACAACTGATTTCATTTTTCTTTTATTTCCCTTCAGTGTTTTTGTTTGTTTGTTTGTTTGTTTTATGGCATTATATTAATACCAGCAGCATCCATTTCTGTCTTAGTACAGACATCTATGACTAGCTTCAGGAGAGGTAACAGCAGGAATCAGGAGGGGGCTATCTGCTTCTGGTTCTGGTGCCTCCCCTGTTAGCCGTTGTGCCCCTGGACACAATAAAGTCCCTCTTAGCCTGCTCCTCAGTCAAGTGGGGGTACAAATCTCTCCCCTGCTTCTATCATATTGTTTTTGCCCTGTATCTGTACATCTTTTGAGATGTGAATTTTTCTATAAATATTAGTAAATAATAGTAAGAGTAGTCCTGAACAAGATGGCATTGTTTCTGTCCTCAGGGATTTGCTGGGCAGGCACAAACACTGGTTGTTTTTTTGAGGAAGGGTGTGATAAACTCAGCACTAGGAAGGGTGAAGTCATACTTGTACATCTTCCTGCCAACAAACCTCTACTCAGCAAAGTGGGGCTGAAACTCACCCCTGATGTCAGGCACTTCAGAAGAAAAAGGTGTCATGGTGAATGAGTAATAGGCAAAAAGAAAAAAAAAATCACAAGAACGACTACTCTGTCATCTGCAGTGTGTAATATGCTGACCTAGGGTTTTCTTCTCCCCCTTTTCCTCACAGACAGGTTGTAGGTAGACCTAAGCTTTTACAACTTGTTCATATAGGAATTGTCCCAGTTAAAGCTCTTTATTTGTAACAAATTTTGATCCTACATCTGCATAGTATGCATCTAATTGAACCAAATTATATGACATCAAGTGATTCTGCCATTTTCTCGGTGCTCCCTCTGTTCAAGAGTTAGATTCAGAGGAAGCCAATCAAATGGTGTGTGTGCCCGACCTTGTCTTGCAGTATAATGAACAATAACGGGCCCCAAATTGAGAGGTGTATCATTGGTTCTATCACTATTTTTGGAGAAAATTTCCTCGATATATTTGCTTTATGTTTTTAAATAATTCTAAGATATTTAGAGTCTAGTTTAATTACATCACCTTAATTTCCCTTAAATTCTTCCTGTGTAAAATAGAGGATTGCATTAACTGATTACACCTAGAGATTTCTCTATTAGTTTGGCCTGAGTCTTATAATTAGTTTCATGGTTCCTGCTTTCATACTTCTGTGTCTTATACTTGTGGGGGACAATTTTATCCAATTGCGTAGTGAAAACTTACTGGATGGGGGGAAGGGAAGGAGGGGAGGGCTGAGAGAAGGCCCAGGGATATGGCAATGAATTTTTGGCAGTTCTATGGTTCTTAAAAGGTTAATTTTGTAGTCCTAGTAGAAAAGGTGACTAAAAAAATACAGAAATTTGTAAATCCAGAAACTAGGTCAGAGGAAGCTTGGTGCTGATTATATTCCTGGTTTATTCCCTTTCTAGGTTTATCATCATCCTTGTTAGTGGCTTCCGGATGTTGCTCAGCTTCTGCTTCCTCGCTGTTAGAAAAAGAATCGCAGCAGTTTGCGATGAGACTCATGTGGCAGAGTCTCTGGAAGTCTAATGCAGGAAGTCTAACGGAGGAAGCAAAGCAAAATTGATGGAACAGTAACTAAGTAACCAGACCAAGGTGGTCCCTTTTTACTGTGTCAACTCTCTTTATTTCAACAGCTCTCTCTCCAGGGTGAACTTTGATTTCCTTGGAAGCCCAGGCTATTTCCTTTTCACTGATTTAGGAAGTTTCTTTCTTGTCTATCCCAATAGGATTAAAGACGCTTTGGGATAGTCAGCTTGGCCTTTGCTCAGCCTCTCTCCAGGGCCTTTGCTGTGAGTCACTGTGGTTCAGACACTATGGCTTTACGGAGAGTGAGTGCTCCTCCCTTTCTGTACCCAGGATAATGCTTTTCTGACCCTGATATTCCAATGGCCCAGCTCCCACTGTGTACAAGGCAACGATTCATGAATCTGAAATGCTGATATTGCCAATGACGAAAATTAGTAGTAAATATTATTTAGGGAAGAGATATAGTTGGAAGAATTCTTAGAGAATAAACAACTGAGGAAGAGAGTTGGAGGTTTTTTGATACTGGGGTAAAATGAGAGGGCTGTCACCAGATTGCATGTTGGAAAAATTTGACTTTGGTACAATCCCACTTATTTTCTTGACCTGGCTTATAGATTTTATCCTTTTATTCTGGGACCTCCTCCTCTCCCCTGACTAGCAAGTCCTTTTAGTTCTTTAAAATTTACCACTTTATTCACTAATACATGTTTCCTATCACCTGTTCTTAGTTATAATCACTCTCCTGCCTATTCCTTCACACCCTTATTTCCCAGATTTGCTGATCTCAGCCATGCATTAAGTCATTAAATTAAAATGGGAATAAGTGGTACAATTATTCTGCCAGGAGAATATTTTATTATAGAAGATGAACCTACCAGTACAAATATGACTTTAATTTATAGACTGTGTCCATGGGAGATTTTGGGTGTGTAAAATCTTTCTGTGCATTTCTCCTCATCTCAGGTAGTTGGCCTATTCCTCTGGGTTGTACCCACTCGGGTAGTGTTCCAGATGAATTTAAATAGACAGAATTGACATTGTCATGAAGCATAACAGTTCACATGCATGCTTGACTTGTCTTGCCATTTCCAGGTAGCTCCACACCCTTTTCTCACTAACCTTGCCAACTCTGCTTTCAGCATGTTGGTAAAAGAAGAGGAAACCATTTCAGATCTTTTGTTCCCATTCTAAGATATAGGTTTGGTCGAAATAAAATCAGGGACACTTATTTTGTGAATTAAGTTCATTCTGTCAAAGTTTTATTCAAAATTAGAGAGCAGGTACCCCTATGGAGGGTGTCCAGAAAATATATCCAGCCAAAATGAGAGAGCCAAAGCTATTTTGAATGGCCTGCCTGCTGTACATTACTTTTCTTTCTTTTTTTGGTGGGGAGGGTGGGGGTAGTTCCCTGGCTGGGAATCGAACCCAGGCCACGACGTGGAGAGCACCGAAGCCTAGCCACTATACCACCAGGGAACCCCAATTGTTATTTTTCAATAAATATTATTTCAGAAAAACTATAATGATTATATATCCATTAGTATTATAGGGAAGCTATTTCCCTTTCGGCCTAATTAACTATTTTTTTCTATTCTGAAATTTTAAATGTTCATGACGTTTCATTTATCGCTGTTTACCTTCGTGGTTTCTGCCTTGGCATCATGCCTGGGAAAATCACCCTTTCCCTGGCTGAACTCTTAAGTCTTCTCCCTTGTTTGCATGAAGAAAAAACTTTACATGCCTTTTCTAACTTATTAACAATTTAACAAATATCACACAAATAGTGAGGCATGATGGAAATGAAAGCATGCCCTTTTCACTTGGTAGACTAATGATAATATTTATCTATATATTTAGAAATTAATAATTTGATAAGAATGTTGCAACTAAATGAGATAGTGAAGTAGAGGTACATTATTTTAAATGGTTTCTCTTACCCTAATTGCTATCTTTAATTGAAATTTTGGATTTTATGAGGATGGAGGACAGAAAACTTAAGTTTAGTTAGGGACAAAGTGTAAGAGGAATAGAAGTTTCATATAAAATATGCACAGGAAAACGGAACTGTTTGAGAAAAATTTGGTTTCACTAAAAAGATATCAAATGTTGTATTATCACCTCAATCATTGAGTTTTACCAGCTAATTTTTGTACTGTTTAGTTGTTTAGATAACTCATAATCATGCAATACTGTGACTTAAAAGTCCAGATTCTCGTTCTCTCTCTCTCCCTCTCCCTCCCTCCTTTCTTCTCTGACACTGATTATGTAAATTCTAAAAAACTATGACTGAATACTTTTATTTCCTAGTGGTTTAGAAAATTAAGGGTAACTTAGGCTTCAAAGTCCTCTTTTGGATAACAACACATTTAAAAGTTTAATGAAAATATCGGTGTTCATGTTTATTATCCTGACCACATAGCGGGAAGAAACCCTTAAAGGAGCATGACCCATTCGAGCAAAGAATAAAATTCATCCAAAATGTCTTATTTACCAAGTCCCAAGTTGAAAGGTTAATATTAGTTAAAATTAATACTTAGTATTAGTCACAGTTAGACACTTCTTCAGAAGAGAATGTTAACATCGTAGTCCTTAAGCAAAATTTAGATCCTAGTGATTTTAAACAAAAATAATTTAATGTCTATAATGCCTGATCCTAAAGATTTCTTTTGGCAATGGTGTTTAGAGATACTAATAAACAGTCTCCTCAGAAGATGAAAGTAAAGTTCAAACTACCTAAACAAAACTTTAATTAGTTGATGATTAACATGTAAATGTAATATTTTAATGATTTACTTGTTCATTCAACATACATTTACTGAGTGTATATACTCTGCAAGCCCTATTCTAGAGACATTGCCCTTATCAGAGTAAAACACACTGAGCAGATAAAACATTATAATCCCAACATGAGTTTTCATGGCCTAAAAACATTTTTTTGTCCTTCAGATATTATTATTAATATACTTCTTTAACCTGAAGCTTAACACAAATATTTAGATTTATCATAAACTTCTTTTTTCCCTATTATGAGGTCAGCATTGTGTTCTATTATTGTAAATTATATTTGAAAGTACATTTTCTTTTATGGTTTCCATCTATCTTCAATAATGTCTTGACAGCCATCTAAGAATGGAAGTCTGCTCATTATTGTGTCAGTTCACAGATGACAAGACAGGCTTTTCCAGTATCATACGTGCTATGCCATTCACAGGTTGGCAATTATGAAAAGATATAAGAGAGAAGCCAGTCAGGAAATACACATCTTTATGGAATAAGATGGAGTCTAAATAAGGAAGTTTATGCTTAAAATGGAAGTAATATTTAAGATAAAATGGGAAGAGAGAAAGGACTCCAGAAAATAAATAATGAAATCAGAATGCATGCTTGAATGGTTGGTAGGAGACAAGAGCAAGAAATTAAGCAGCAAACGGGGTTGGGTATTCATTAGCAATGAGGTGAAAGACAACCTAAGACACAGGGCAAAAAGTTGCTTTAGATTTTCTTTTATCAGAAGAAACATGATGATTACAGGTTGTTTTTAAAACATATCAGACCTTTAAGACCTTTTATCTTCATCTTATCAGAGCAGAAATTTCTATATATAACATTAAGTGGATGGTCCAAGTCTATCCATCCATATGTCATTAAAGTCATGTCTGAATGAATGCAGGGATGTGCTTTCCAGTTGAATGATTTATTCAACACTGGATCAGTATTCCCAAGATAGGTATGTTAGGTCAGATGGTGATGGGAATGGTTTTTTGTGTCTAATGGTTTGACATTTTCCCCATCTGATGTGAAGTCATGGGTACTACCAATGGAAGCTCTGACCTAAGACAAAGTGTATGCACTTATGAACCAAAACTAGTATTCGAATGTGCATCTCATACACATTTGCTTTGGTTATGTCTTTGATATCATTTTTAATATGTATGACTTCAGATTTCATGGTATCTAGTATGTATTCAGGTCTTTTCTACACACACACAGATTGAAGTTTCAGACTAGTGTTTCTGAAGAGAAAGAGTTGAAGATGTAAAATGGAGAGGAATTTCCTATAAAAAATAGTTTCTTATCACTATTAAGATAGAATGTTAACAGAAAAAGAGCAGAGAAAATAAAATCTTTGGAAAATAAGAAACAAAAAACTATATGGACATTTAATACCTTAAAGCTATTTTTGGCATAAAGTGTAAAAATCTTGTACCAAGATTTTGAAAAAATGGGCTATTAATAATCTCAAGTACCCGAAAAAATCCATTAAGAATGAATTGATAATATAAATTTATTTTAATGCTGTCAAACTATATTGTGGGTAATTGTTTTCTTTTGTGTTTGCCCTACTAGATTGAAGTTTCTTGAGGGAAGGGTTATGTCTTCCTTTTCCCATTGTATCCTCTGAATCAGCCCAATCAGTACCTGGTTCATAGTAGATGTGCAAGAATTATTTGTTAAAATAAAACAGCTTAGTGTTGGCAGAAAAACAGACACATAGACCAATGGAGTAGAACTGAGAACATAGCAATAAACTTACATATATGGGCAGATAATTTTCAACAAAGGAGCCAAAAACATGCAATGGAGAAAAGAAAGCCTCTTCAATAAATCATGCTGGAAGAAGTGGAAAACCACCTGCAAATGAATGAATCTAGACTGTGACCTGTCACCATATACCAAAATCAACTCAAAATTGATCAAAGACCTATATGTAAAACCTGAAACAATAAAGTGCATAGAAGAAAACATTGGTACTAAACTTATGGACCTTGAGTTTAAAGAGGAATTTCTAAATTTGACCTCAAGGGCAAGGGAAGTAAAAGCAAAAATAAATGAATAAGACTATATTAAACTATAATAAAAAGCTTCTGCACAGCAAAAGAAACCATCAACAAAACACAGAAGCAGCCAATCAAATGTGAGAAGATATTTGTGGACACCTCCAATGAAGAGCTAACATCCAAAATATATAAAAAAATCACACAATAATGAAAAACAAAGAATCCAATTTAAAAAATGGGCAGAGGACCTGCACAGGCATTTCTTCCAAGAAGACATGTATTTCTTAATTTATTATCAATTAGATATTAATAAGATTGTGAAAAACAGTAAAAAGTTATATTTTTAACAAACTTAATTTATTATAAATTAAATATTAATAAAATGGTCAATTAAAACAGTACAAATTTATATTTTAACAACTTATATGTGTAACTTTCTTATTAGCTACCTTCAAAGTATATTTCAATGCGATGAGGTCTCAAAAGTGGTTTTAGATCAATGCCTTTGAGGTTTAACCCCACAATTCCCTAGACTCTATTTATTGTGGTTATGTAGCTCTTAAATCTCTGATAAGATGACATACAATAACAGTGGCTTATTTTTACATTAAAATATGTAGATCTGTGTATATATTTATAATCTTCAGTTTGGTTAATTCATTACAGCTAACAACAGAGTAAATAGCTTTTAATTCATCTAGAATTCTAGATGATATGTCCCGAGAAGGAAAATTTAAGAAATCCTTTCTATAAATAACTATCCAAAATTAAAACATCTAGTCATTTGAACATTTGGTCAAATTTATGTAAATACATTTCTCAGAAGAATTCTTTAAATTTTTTCTTGTGCATGTAGGAGGGCAACTAGTGTTTACTGTCAACATGGGCTTTCATAAAATCAGTTTGGATATTTATAGCAAGAGCCAAAGATTGACTCAATGTCCTTATGATTCATCTCCAGAAAGAACAAAAATGCAAGGGAAACTGTCAAGTGTATTAAGTATAACTTGCAAGGCCAACTAACATCCACCTATTCTTTCAATGCTGTCCAAAGTAGACACTGACGTTGGGTCATGAGTAGTTAGTGCAGTGTGTTATCCACAAAAGCTTGAAGAACAGACCTCTTTCTGGAGGGGTAACAATGTGTAAAGATGTCCTCTAATTGCTTTCCTTTGCATAATATAGATAGTAGACTCAAATAATGTGACCAATTTTCTAATATTAACATCAGCCCATTTGCTTTAATTTATTCATGGCATGGAAACATGATATTCAAAATCTTTAGTCTAGATATTGGCTCAGGCTTATCCAATCAGGGGAGAAAAAAATATTATGTCAAATCCAGAAGATCTTGATTTATGAGACATGAAAACTTAAAGTAGAAAACAACCAATCCAGTCTTTCTGGCAGAGTCAGTCACTCACGATCTTGCCTCCTGCCATTGACTGCATTAGTAAAAGCATCATCTATCTATACATGGGATAAAACTGTATAGAACCATACACACACACACACACACACATACACGCATGCATGCACACACGCACGCACGCATGCACACACACACATCATAGCACACACATGAAAATGAATGCACATAAAATATGGTGAAACTGAATAACATCTGTAGTGTAGTTGACAGAATTGTATCAATGTCAATTTCCTGGTTTTGACATTATTCTACAGTTATATATATGTACAGTTTTATATACAGAGGGTGCCAAAAATATATAAACATTTTAAGAAAGGAAACAACTGTATTAAAATTCTAATACTCAATATGTACCTATAACAAAAGATGAATACAAGTCATGCTTGACTTCTGCAATTACAAGGGTGCTTAAAGTGATTACCATCAGTGTTTATGTAATACATGGATAACATCTCTTAAAATGTGTATGTATTTTTTTGGCAACCCTGGTATATAAGGCACCATTGGGGAAGCTGGGTGAAGGCTGCTCAAGACTGTATGTACTAGTTTTTCAAGTTCCTATGAGTGTTTAATTATTTTAGAATAAAAAATTTGAAAAAGACATCTAAAGGGAGAGGAAGCCAATTTGATGAAAATGACTTTAGATCAAGAATCAGAAACACATAAAACATGTAACTAGTCATTTAACCTCAGGTTCATGTTTCATTCTTTGTAAAAATGTGGTGAATGGATTAGAAGATTGGGGGATACTTTTAGGTTATAATTGAGACTCTGGTTTGAAATGCAGAATTGGTGAAAATTTTGTGGTTCAGAAAACATACGAATATAGAACCACTCAAGTGAATAATATTTTATGAGCTTTTACCATAATGGCTCTTTATATAGATGAAAACATGTTCAAATATGATCATTAAACTTTGTTTGCCTTTGGAGTTTGCTTATAAAGATAGTCTTTTCAGGTTGTGGCCATGTGTTATTAAATTTACATGTGATAAGAGAAGATTCACTAACCCAATTTTAGACTACATACTCACATACATCTAAGAGTTAAAAAAAATGTATGGCCTAAAAATCTTTGTATGTTTACAAAATTTAATGTTTTCAATGCTTAATTTTTAGAATAAAAAATTTTCCTCCATTTATTTTTGAAAGTCATTTTTAGAAATAATACTCGTAGTGCTTCCTGAGTGCAGCAGCTTTATGTACATTGTGTCGCTTAATCCTCACTATGAAATAGGAAATAGGTTTTATTATTCCCTGAAGAAATGGAGGCAAATAGAGTTTAAGTTCCATAACTAAGCTCTCACAGTTACTAAATGGTGGATCTGAGAGGAGGCTTGTCTGATTTTCATTGTGGCACTCTTTCCACTGTGCCCCTGAGAGTATGAGGATATAAATTTGCCCTTTTGCTGCATAACTTTATTCAGTATTCCAGGCACTTAATGTCCACTGTAAATACATGTCCTTGAACACCAGGAACTCCTAACCTAGTGATAAACCTTTGCAGTTTACACTATAACTTATTTTCCAACTTTTGGTATCTCTCTCTTACACACATAGGATCAAGGTTAAGTTTCATGTGCCAGTTTTAGATAATGAGTTTTAAAAACTCAGGTTATTTCATCTCTAGACACAAGTAAAATATAGCATTGAATTGTGTAGGCTTTGGTGACAACAGCCTTGAAAGAATTGCAGCCAACATTACTTAGTTGGAAAACTGGCTTAAATTCTCTAAATCTTATAGAATCCTAATCTCTTATAGTAGGAATTGTATCTATCAAAGGCTTGTTGTGAAGACATGAAATTAGTTTATGTTGCTTATTGATAGCTGTGATTATTGTTTTTATAATTATACACAGATGAAATGGGTATCTATTATATAATTTTATCACTTGAAACCAGAAAAATCATATCAATAAAGTATTTTCAGTTTTTTACAATTCCACTTTGGCCAAATCTGTAAGTATACAACTGTGAAGTGAATTCTAGATATACATTGACAATTAATAGTATTTTTAGTAAAAAATATCTAATCTTGGCCTGAAATGCCAACTCTAGCTGATCCACAGCTTTCTGACTATTTAAGGGCTCCTTTCATAGGCATAAGGTTGAATTATTCGCAAGATGAGAGGTACGTTTGCATGACCAGCTTCCATGACTGTGGGCAAATGCCTCCAATCCTTTAATTTGCCTTAAAAACATCTGTATGCTATTCAGTGATTCCAAGAGAAAATTCAAAGAAGGATTTGAATAGGACTCTGTTATAAAGACAGAGATGGCTCCAAAGCACATTTCTGATAACCTATAGGATTCGGTTCTTTCAGGTTATATCTCAGAACTGTTAACTTTTTAAAATCCCACATTGCCATATTATAGATGGACATTATGAGGCCAACACATAGAAAATGAGTCATTTTCTATAACATTTTAGACAGTAAAGTGAGTAAATTTATGGCAATGTCTCAGAGTAACAAGATCAATAGAAAAATCAATAGTTCGCTGATACTCACCTTTTAAACAAGGTATGGGTTTCTACAAGTGACATTTCTACTCAACAGAAACTAAAGATAAAGAGACATTCAAGATCAATCTTCTCTTTCAGAGTAAGTAATGAAAATAAATAATCTGAATTAAAAAGACTTGCATATAATCTTTCTCTTCCAGCAATTTCTGTCCTACCTCCCACCTTCCCTCCCTTCCTCTGTGGTTTTCTGCTAAGGGTTTGAAATTCTAAGTAGGTTTCTTTGTTGAGTGAAAAGATTTGAAATATTTGGTATAATTGTCACTAATGAGCAATGAAAATGAACAAGGCACTTCTCACTGTGATTTTGAATCTTAAATGTGACCACTACATGGTGAGAGAACAGAGGGAAACAAGCAAGGTAAGACTGTAAGCAACATATACAGTCAAAGATTTTTGAATCAATAAATATAATTTCTGTGGATAATGGAAAATAAGAATAGTGTATTATATGAATGTCTGTGCGTACTGAACTTGTTTTTGTGGTATATGTATACAGGTATTTTGGGGAGAAAATGCTAATATTAGCTAAAGTTATATTAGTACATTTTATCATAACAGAAGGAAAAATGTCTTTTGGGGGCTGATTTAAGTTACACAAAGTGTTGGGTATAGAAATTTTAGATATTGGAATTTAAATATACTGTGAATTACTATAGAACTGTGATAGCACAAGTTCTGTCATTTCACCAAACTTTGTAGTAAAACATAATTACATTATTTGTTAGGTGTTGAGAGTTAAGACAGCAGCTATTAAAGAGTAACATATGACATTATATTTACAAAAAGGTAATGATATGGAATAAATTACCAATATGAGAAAAGTTCCCTTTGTGGTGGGGACAAATGAAACAAAAATTACGTTAAGATTCTATATTACTGTTTTTAAAAGTTTCAGGGAGAAATTACCAGCATAAAAACTCCTCAAAAATAATAATGATGTATATATGTCCTTTAAATGTTAGTACATCATGTCTTACCCATTTAGTAGCTGGGTACTAAAGAGCAATAACGTAATGTTTTCAACAAATGTTTCTAAGAGTTTTCTAAACACCAGAATTAATTTGTACTGCATTTTAACCATGTATTTTCTTAATAAAGTTTCAATCTTAGGAACAAGAGTATTTTATCTCTTCTGTCTGACATTACTGGAGTTTAGTGATTCTTAGAATTTAGGAAAGAAAAAGCTAATAATAAATAATACAGTTTGTTCATATATGTAGAGACATATACCTATAGACATTACCTAAATAGGTATATAAAAGGAAGAAAAGGTTCTGCTTTTATCGTTACTATTGTCATTGAACAGCATACGTGGAATCTTTGCTGTGGGGGAACTTCGATTGGTTTATAAGCTAAAACATAGGCAATTAGAGAATGTTAGGTGAGAACTTTGACATATAAAAAAACTATAAGGAATTTCACAAAATAATATTGCTTCAACTACTTACTTCAACCCAAAACTTTAGTAGCTAACAAAAAACTGTGGCTATAAGATTTTATTGACAATGGGAGAGGAAGAACTAACATTTGTTCTAAAGATGGCCCCAATTACATTCTCATTTTTCGTTTCTTGGTGCACACGATTAGACATACGTGGTATTGTTACTTTAGCAAAAATTGCTTTCCTACTTCCCTATTGCCAGACACTCCCTATCACTTTCAACTTATTTACTTTTATTTTTCAATTATATTTGACATAAAATACTATATTGGTTTCAGGTGTAAAACATAGTGGTGAATCATTTATATAACTTACAAAATCCTCATTCTGATATATCTGATTCCCCTCTGACACCATATAGTTATTACAGTGGTATTAACTGTATACCCTATGCTATACTTTACATCCATCCCTATGACTATTTTGTGACTATGAATTTGTACTTTTTGATTTCTTGCCCTTTCACCCACCCCTCCCACCCTCCTCCCATCACCCCACCAAATCTGGTACCCATCTGACGCCACATATGGTTATTGCAACCTTATTGACTATAATTCCATGTTATACCCCATATCCCCATAACTATTACTTTGTAACCACCAGACTGAACTTCCCAATCCCTTCCCCTTATTTCACCCCCTCCCCAAAACCTCCTCCCATCTGGCAACAAACCCAATGTTGTCTATGTCTATGGATCTGTTCCTGCTGTTTGTTTATTTTCTTCTTTGGATTTCACCTGTAACTGAAGTCAACTTGTATCTATCTTCCTCTGTTTGATACTATGCTCTTAACTGTTGATAGATATGCTGCTATTGCCATTTTATTAATTTTAATTTTTGCTTTTTATCTCTTCCTCCCATCTTGAAGAAGTCCCTCTAACATTCTTTGTAGTACTGGTTTGGTGGTGATGAACTCCTTCAGATTTTTCTTGTCTAGGAAACTCTTTATCTGTCCTTCAATTTTGGTTGTAGATCCTTGGTTTTCATCCTGTTGAATATTTTCTGCCAGTTCCTTCTGGCCTGCAAAGTTTCTGTTGAGAAATCTGCTAACAGTTGTGTAGGTGATCATTTATAAGTTACTATTTGCCTTTGTCTTGCTGCTTTTAATATTATTTTTTTGTCTTTAACTTTTGCTGTTTTAATGATGACGTGTCTTGGTGTAGGCTGGTTTGGGTTCATCTTGTTTGGGACTCTGTGCTTCCTGGGCTTGTATATTTATTTCCTTTGCAAGGTTAGGAAAAATTCAGTCATCATTTATTTCTTCAAATAAGTTCTCAATCCCTTGCTGTTTCTCTTCCCCTTCTGGTACTCCCATGATGTGAATGTTGTTATGCTTGATGTTGTCCCAGATTAATCTTATGTCTTCATTTTTTGGATTCTTTTTCCTTTTTGTTGCTCTGATTGGAAGTCTGCTACTTTTACCTCCAATCACTGATTCGTGCCTCTGCTTCATCAAGTCTGGTGATTCCTTTTATTCTATTCTTCATTTCTTTTATTGTAGTCTTAATCTCTGCCTGATCTTCTTTTATGGTCCCTATGTCTTTCTTTATGCTTGCTATCTCTCTGCTCAAATTATCACAAATTTTTCTGATCATTTTTATAATCATTGTATTAAGCTCTTTGATAGGTTGTTTAACTCCATCCTGTTTACTGTGATTTTCTGCTGTTCAAGTTTATTTTGAGCTGTATTTCTTTCTTTCCTCATTCTGGCAGCCTCTCTGCTATAGATATTTTGCTCCTTAACTCGACAGTCACTGCTGCAGTTTCTTTGGGGTTCACTGCTAATACTGGGAGGGCAGAGGTTTGGACGCAGGGTTGGTGGTCAAGGTTTGCGCCATTCTTTTCTGCTTGGAGCTGCAGGACCCCACAGGCAGTGCAGGCTCATGCCTTTCTGTTCTCCATTTGCCCTGAGGTCTCTGTTCTGAATCTTAAGGTCAGTCCTGTATGCTGGCTCCTCCGACTGTGCTGGTTGTGGGCTAATAGGCTGGCTGGCAGCCCCCTTTCTTCTCCTTCCTGAGCTGGAGCAAGGTTGCACTCTGGCTTCTCACTGCCTCCATCGCTCCCCCTTCTCTCAGAACCGGAGTGAAGTTGGGCTGCCACAACTCGCACACCTGGTCTGCACTTCCTGGGCACCAAAGTGAGGTCTGGTTGCAGTGTCTCATGGCCCACACCAGTGGGCCCCCCTTTCCCTGTCCTACGGACTGAGTGAAGTCAGGAATTCTCACCCACAGGCTTTTTCCTTCTCCCTCCGCCAGCAATAGAGTTCCAAGCCAGGACCCCAGTGTGGTGGTGTCTCTGTACTTCTTTTTTCTCCTCCATTTGCCCCTCTGCCCACCTGCAGATACTTTGATATGAAGAGTGGGTCTCTTAGCTGTGTTTTTGCATTGTATAGAGAGTCCTTAATTGAGTTATAGATGTTTTATATGTTGTAATCTCCAGAGGAGTTTTTCAGGGGTCTCTCATGCCACCATTTTGTTGCTCCTCTCTACTTATTTTTGTATATTATTTTTTATTATATTATTTTTCTAATTATTTTATTTTAATATACTATACATTTTACTAATTTGTTTATTATTTATTGTCTTTCTTCTCACCTAGAATGTAACCACCAAGTCTAGGGACCGTGAAGCTTTATCTGTTTTGTTAGTTGATGCATTCCAAATATCTAGAAGAATCCTGATTCATTGTAATCAGTTAATAAATATCTGTTAACTATTTGAGGTGCAACAATGCTTTTACTGATGTCATTAAAATTTGTAAGCTGAATTACCCTTGATGCATCACTACATATGTAGGACTAATTAAATAATAGTAAATGAATTGCATTTTTAGCAGCATGCCTTATTACTAATAATGTAGAACCTTGTCTGTTCTTCTCCTATAGCCTCTTTTTATACTCTCCACAGAGGCAGCTCCTAGTTTTTTGTTTTTTTTCAGTGATATCTACCTAACAAAATCTGTCCCTGCTATTCACTTATTCTCTCTCCAGACCTATCTGCATTACCCTTGAGCCAAACTCTACCCAGGTAGGTGATAAATGTCTTAAAAAGAGAGTTCCTGGAATTACTTTCCTTGACTCCTGGCTCTGCTTAAAAATGTCTCCTTAGGAATTGAACAGTCAAATAAAAGTTTTCAAATTATGTAGTATTTGAAATGCTAGAGGAACATTGTTATAATGTTGATTTAATTTCTTATGACTTTATTTGGAAACACTATTTCATTCTTTTTTGTTGTTAAATTTAGTGGGGGTGACATTACTTGGTAAAAATTACATAAGGTTAAAGATCTCCACATAAGACGTGAAACAATAAACTGTATAAAAGAAAACATTGGTACTAAACTTACAGACCTTGGGTTCAGAGAGGACTTTATGAACCTGAACTCAAAGGCAAGAAAAGTTTAAGCAACAATAAATGAATGGGAATATATCAAATTAAAAACTTCTGCACAGCAAAACAAACCATCATCAAAGCAAAGCGACAACCAACTGAATAGGACAAAGTATTTGCAAACAACACCTTTGACAAGGGGCCAATATCCAAAATATATAAAGAAATCGTACAACTCAACAACAAAAACAAAAAAACAAGCAAAATCCAATTAAAAATGGGCAGAGGACCTGAACAGAGACTTCTCCCACCAAGGCCAATAGATATATAAAAAAGTTGCTCATTCATTTCTTTAAAAAGTTATCTCAATCCCCAAATCTGCTTTTCTGTTGTTTCAAACACTAGATGTCTCTCTCGTGCCAGTCTCACTTTGCTCCTCACACAGGCTAGTTGAGCCTGGAGTACACTGAATTCCAGAGTAAGGAGATAGTTATTTACTCAGTGTTGTTGGCCCTGAGGAGAAGGGGCATTTTCTATAATGTGTATGTTCTTAGATTCCATGTGTCCATGTGGCTAAATTTTATCTATGGCCCTTTCTGACTTCATGATATGACTGAATGCTATGTGACATTTGTATAACAATAGAAAGTTTATAGAATCCTCTCATATATATTGTTTCATTCTATCCTCACAGCAATCTTGTGAGCCAGGTATTATTATCTCAAATCTTATAGTTGAAGAAACTGAGACCCACAAATATTACAGAATAATTATAAGTTGATATAGTAACTAGAGACTAACCCTATATTCATTGATTTTTATGCTAAATCCATTGCTCCTTCCTCTACATGAAACTGCCTTTTAGACAAGTACCTTTAGATGATTCCTTATTACATAAATTTCGATGTACTGGGGGTCAAATGCATCTCTTCATACAGGACTACTTGGAATACACAAATACTCTGGGCCACTTCTAAGGCAGATGCTAGTTCCTTCCCTTCCTTTAGTATTAGTGAGGTGTTACAGTTTATTGTATTAAATTCATTCATAAAACCCTGCTAGAAGTACAAATATATTTCAGCTAATACTTCTAAGCTGGTTTATATGCTCAATAATATCTAGGGGTGAGATGGCCTCCCTCCCTGTAGTCTGAACCTTGGGTAACCCCAGTTTGTGATTAGCTTTGAAGAGGTATACGTGTGAGCTTACATTCCTCTGTGTACTTTACTTGCTGCCAGGAGAAACATTTGATTTCCTGCTAGGAGAAAATTATCTTTAAAGGAAGAGTCCCATTCTTTCTATTGTTACTCTGAGGTTCCCTGGATGGTTTCAATCTCAATAAGTTATAAATAATGACTCCCTTAGATTCTGGTTAAATAAATATATATAGGAAATGTTCCTTTTCATTAGTTTGTGTATTTTACAAGATAATAAATCAGTCCTTTTTTGATATGTTAGTAACACCCATGGACATTTTTGCAATTATGTCTTAGTAAAGTTATGGTTACATTACTTTTCTTAAAAAGCACATTAAAATATAGAAAAAATGTAAAATTAACTGTAACATTTGATCAGCAATTCTGTATATTTTACAATCAGAGATTATAAAACTCCTAATTTTAAAATCTTGTGCAAGGAATAAACAGAAACCTGTTACTTACTGGAGTGTAAAGTCCTGAACCTTCCAAATTTTCTGCTTTAATATAAAAATAAATGTTGCTTTTGACTTAAAATGTGATCATTGTATTATATAGAAAATACATGATAAGTAAAGGATATACATTTTCATAAAGAATTGAAATACTTATTTATTTTAGTTTTAGTTTTATGCACAAATTACTTTGCCACTGGCCAAGAATTGAATGATACATTATTTTTACAGCATTCTTGGGCTTCCTTTTGTTTATTTTTTTGGTTTTCCATATTCAGAGTGATCTAGACTCACATAGCTTTGTTTTCTGAGAAAATGAATTTAGTTCTCCATTTTCTAGCTAGGTGGTTTGCCTGGCAGTCAGAGCATTGTCTTTAGAGACAGACAGACAATCTGCGTTTGAATCTTCATTTATTGGTAATGTGCTCATAGAGATATCACCTAACCTATCTGTAATGTGTGTAATGTGTTTAGCTAAGAGCCTGGAATGTGATGAATAGTCAATAAATGGCTCAATTTTCACTAATGGCACTTCTCTAGAAAAACGTGTCTACTCCTGTACCTGGTCTATCTCTTCTCCCAACATTGTGTTGTTGCTATTAGTCCATCAATAACAGCATTGAAATGCTCACTCAGAGAACATTACACTGAAACTGAGATAAATATATTATTAGTATGCACCTATAATCTCTTTAGAAGAATATGTAACAAAATTTTTATAAAAATGTTTTGATTACCCTGGAATACTTTACATTTAGAAACCTATAAAATACAGTTTCATTAAGAAAATGATAAACATACATCATAAGTGAATATTTAATAATTTAATCAACTTTACTTCAAGCATAGCTAAATTGGCAGTTGTACACCCATTCTTAGTCATTATCAGTGCATTCTTTAAAAGAGGAGGAATCTGTTGCAAAAGAGATCGTTAGTACAACACTGATACTCTGGTCTTTAAGCTAGCCTTCAAATTGATTGAATAGGAAAAGATATAGAGGACAAAAAGGAAGAGAAAGAAATATAGATAATTCTCATTATAGAGTCAGGAGACAGCAAGTTTAAGTATGAGAAAACATGAGGAAGAGTTTAAGGACTGGGATGGGCCAATATAATTGATTGTTCTACTAATATGTTTTAGTGGTATCAATTTCAATAACAAAAGCTCATCCCTTCTCCTTATACCACTTGTTTTGTCATGTAGAAAACATAGAGATTATTCTCTGTTCCTTTTTGGATTACCTTTTATGATCTAGAAATAACTCATATGAAGCAAAGAGCTGATATCAACAACAATCTCTTGAGTATCAGGTAGAAATATTTGATAGTGCCTGTTAACAATAGTTTGGAAATATATGAGGTTAATAGAAAAATTACAGCAGTTATTAAGTGAATATTTATTTTTTACTACAATATTTTTGTATAACATAGATAGAATTAAAATGATAGCTTTCTAACAACACAATTGTCTAAAACTTAAGAACATAGGTTTCATCTAAAGAAGGAAGAATAAATAAGTTCGCGTGTTTAAAACTTTAGTTTTAAAGTTTCCGGGGGTACCTAGTATTTTGAACTGAGAAGTGGAATATCAAAAAATAAATTCTGATTAGAACTATTACTTTTTATTTTAGATGCATGATTTAACTATTTTGTTAAAAAGATGATTTAGTAAAGCCTATGACTTAATAAATCCTTTCCTTTGAAAGTATTTCCAAATTTGTGATATAAAAACAATTATTTCCAGCAATTTGGAAATGTTCTATTTAAAAATATTTATTCTCCTTTCTCTTCTTTCTCTTCTTTCTCTTATCTCCCCTCATTCAAAGTTTAAATGAAACTAAAACAATGACATTAGTTGATTTTAAATAATTTATAACTTTTAAAAATGATTTATACCTAGCATTTCCCCCTCTGAAATGTGGGTTCAAAGACATTTTAAGACACAAATAGAATGAGTCAGATGACCCCAATTTGTTCTTCTGTGACTTTGTTTGTTGATTTCAGAGTAACTTTTGCCAATTCCTTTTGGGAGGAGTCCAGTGATGAAATAACAGGAGTTAAAACCTGCTTGTTCAGAACATGGCTTTAGCTACTAATGTTATTTTCTCATTTTCTTTAGTCAAGAAAGGTTAGCAAGAGAGTAGGGACCCAATCTTGGAGACAACCAATGTGCATTTGAAACTAGTTATAATGTGTGCATGTATATCTGTATACAAGCGTATGTACATTTACAAGGTTACAAGTGATATTTGAATAAAAATATTTTTAAACTAAGTTCATTAAATAGCAAAATGGGATTTTCCATAATAGATATTTGATTTAGGAAATTGGCTACAGAACCCAGCTTAGTTTGGGCTGCCATAACAAACTACTGTAGATTAGGTGGCTTATAAATAATGAAAGATTTATTTCGTACACTTCTAGAGGTTGGAAGTCCAAGATCAGGATGCTAGCTAGCACTGTTAAGTCAGGGCACTCTTTTGGGTCACAGACTACTCAAGGTATCTTCACACGATGAAAGAGAAGTGGAATCTCTGTGGGGTTTCTTTTATAAGAGCATACCACTCATGAGGGTTCCACCTTCATGACCTAAGCACCACTCACAAGGACCCCACCTCTTAATATTGCCACACAGGTCATTAAGATTTCAAAATATAAATTTTGGAGGATACAAACATTCTGTACATAGCATAGCCTAAAATTTAAAAGTATTTCAACAATGTCATTAATTTCAGATTATTAATAAAAAGTAAAATATCTGTATATGAGTTTATTTAATATATTCCTTTGTCCTATATAAGGAACACAAAAGGCAGGTACCACATAACCTAGGTGTGTAGTGCCATCTAGGTTTGTATGAGTGCACTCTGTGATATTTGCACAATGACACATTTCTCAGAACCATCCCCATAGTTAAGCAGTGCATATTTATAATGATAAAGGCTAAACTAATGAAATTTAACCAAGTTTAGATTTAAATCTAAATTTATATTTAAATCTAAATTTACTTCTTAAAAGATAGGTAGTTTCAAATCAGGTTTTAAACACCCAATTATATGCTGTTTATAAGAAATACACCTAAACATGATGACACAGAAAATATTGAAATGGAAAAACACATGCAGGCACAGATGAACTTAACTAAATATATTTACGCAATACTGGTAAAGAGCAAAATAACCTTTGAACCAAAATGATCTTCTGGTGAAAGGATGCCGTATTTCACAAAAAAGGTACAACTACCCTGAACGAATACATATTGAAAAACATAATGTCTCAAAAAATGCCTAAAGCAAATATTAATAGTGTTAAAGATGAAACTGAAGAAGTATCAATTGTACCGGGAGATTTTGATATAACTTTTCCAGAAAGCGGTAGATAGTATATATAAAAAATTAAGATGCATATAAAATACTACATGCAATAAATAGGAAACAAATTCTTTTCAAACATTCAGGAAATATTTTTAAAATTTGTTTTAAAAATTTATATATAGTACAATTTGCTTTTCACTTTGGAGTTCTATGAATTTTGCCATCTGCATACTGTAGTATAAATACTACACAATCAAGATGCAGAACAGTTCTATCACTCCAGAAAAAATCACCTCTTGCTATACTGTGTAGTCAAATACTTCCTGTACTATTAATACCTGGCAACCACTGATTGGTTCTCTATCTCTATAGTTTTGCCTCTTCTAGCAAGTCATGAATATGGAACTATACAGTATATTAGGGCTGTCCAGAAAAAAATCTAGCCATAAATGCCTCTATTTTTCATATTACATGGTTGGATACTTTTCAGAGAGCCTTCAAATAGGCTTTGGAGAAAGGTTTCTTTCTCTTAGCATAATGCATTTGAGATTCATCAAATTCTCACTTGTATCAATAGTTCATTTCTTTTTACTGCTGAGTGGTACTTCACTGTATGATGTACAATTTATTTATCTATTCTCTATTTCAGGGACTTTTGTGTTGCTTTCAGTTTCTGGTGATACTAACAAAATTGTTTTAAAATTACCATAGTATTTGCATAAATATAGTTTTCATTTTACTTGGGTTAATACTAAAGAGTGGTATTTTGGGGTAATTGCTGTGGTGAGTGTATATTTAACTTCATAAGACATCATTTTCTAGAGTGGCTATGCCATTTTTCATTTCAACCTACTGTGTAAGAGAGTTCCCGTCACTTTGTGTCCTTTCTAATGCTTACTTGATATTGTCAATTTTTTTAAAAGGCATTCTAACAGATAAGTATTGCTATCTCTTGTTGCTTTTCATACTATCTTTTTTACGTACTACAGGATTCATTTTGTTGAGTGTCTCAGTCTGTTCTGCCTGCTATAACAAAATACCACAAATAATATACAGTTAGCTTATAAACAACAGAAGTTTATTTCAAACAGTTCTGGAGAGCAGGAAGTCTAAGATCATGGTGTTGGCCAATTTGGTGTGGTAGCTGGTGAGAGCCCACTTTCTAGTTTATAGAGGACGCCTTTTCACTGTGTCCTCATATGGTGGCAGTGCCCAGGGATTTCTGTGGAATGCTATTATAAGAGCATGAATCCCATATGTGAGGGTTCCACCCTCATGACCTTATTACCTCACAAATGCTTCTACCTACTATTAATAATATCATCACCTTTGGGAGTAGTATTTCAACATATGAATTTTTGGGAGACACAAATATTCACATTATAGCACTAAGGATCTTTTACACTACATTCATGAGAAATAGTACTCTGTAGTTTTCATTTTTTGTAATATCTTTGGCTGATTTTGGTATCAAGGTAGTGTCGGCTTTATAAAATGAGCTGGGAAGTGCTGCCTCCCCTTTTTATTTTCTGCAAGAGATGGTGTGGGATTAGTATTATCTCTGTTAAATTCTTGGTAGAATTCACCACTGAAACCATCTGAGGCTAGAGTTTTCTTTTTTTGGAAGGTTTCGAACTACAAATTCAATTTTCTGGTCCCCACTCCCCAGCTTTATTGTGCCTAGTATTGGCCTGATATGCAAAAGATAATCTATTTTTTATATTCAGCTTTTCTATATTTTTATATATTGTGTATGTGTTATAAACATTTATGTCTCCCCAAAATTCCTATGTTGAAGCTCTAGCCCCCATACAGTGGCATATATTTAAAATTTTTTAACACGTTATTATTAACTGTGGATGTTTTTGATATACTTGTGTTAATTTATGAGCTAATTTTTCATTTGGTTCCTTTTTATTTTTTAATTTAATTATTGTTTTTCTTTTCTTCTTTTTTTTTTTTTTTGTATGTGGGTAGCTCCCTGACTGGGAATCGAACCCAGGCCACAGCATTGACAGCGCCAGCACCGAAGCCTTAAGCGACTACACCACTAGGGAGCTCCTAATTATTGTTTTTCTTCTCACCCATTTCCCACTCTGAGTGTGTGTGTGTGTGTGTGTGTGTGTGTGTGTGTTTGGCAATCATCATCTTATTCTCCGTATCGATGGGTCTTTTTCTGTTCTGTTTATTCACTTTGTTTTTATGTTTAACATATAAATAAAATCATTCTAGTAATTTGTGTTTTTCAAGGATGGGATTCATTTCATTTAAGCTGCAAAAATCATGGGCATAGAGTTTTGTAGTATTCTTTTATTATCCTTAAATTCCCGTGTAGTCTGTAGGCATACCCCTTACATTATTTACATTGTTAATTTGTATTTTCATTCACTTCAAAAATATTTCCAAGTTCTTTGGAGAACTCCTCTTTGACTTATGGGTTACTTAATTTTCAAATATTTAGGTACTTTACAGATATTATTCTGTTACTTATGTTACTAACAACATAATGTATATGATCCGAGTGCTTCTAAATTTGTTAATGCTTGCCTTATGCCCTATCTTGGTGAATGTTCCACGTGTACTTGAAAAGCATACATACGCTGTCGTTGAGTGGAGTATTTTACAAATGTCAATCAGGTCAAGTTGGTTGATAGTGTTGTTCAGGTCGTCTATGTCCTTGATGATTTTCTGTCTATTTGCTCTGTCATGTGTGTCACATGTACATCCATTGAAACTTTTTAAGAAAATGTTATAAATGTTGCTTTCACAAGTAATATATATTTTAATTAATTGAGAGAAGTAGTAAGTAATATTTATCTTTCATTCCTAAACTTTCAAGTTTCTCTGATACAATTTCCCTTAAATCTTTTGAATTTAAACAGTTTGGGCTTTGCTGAGAATCTTGAATTTTGTCCTGTAAATTTATGTTTTTCACCAAACTTGGGGCAGTTTTTTTTTTTTTTTAATTTGCAGGGGGCGGCGGTATGTGGGTAGTTCCTGGCGGGAAAGTTTCTTTAGCCACTATGTCTTCAAATATTTTTCTGTACCAAACTCTTTCTCCTTTACTTCATATATTCCAGTAACACAAAAAATAGATCTTCTGATATTATCATATTTTCCTGAGGCCCTAGAGACTCTGGTCATTTTCATTTTCATACCCTTTGCTCTGTGTCATTTAGATTGGATAAATTTTATTGATTTATCTTTAAGCCTACTGACTTTTTCCTTCCTGGTTATTTGTATGTTGAATAATTTGTATTGCATCTTCAACATTTTGAGTAATGTGTTCTGAGACTCTTCATATTGTTAAAATCCTCTGAAGAAGGTTGAATTTTTTTGTTTGCCAGTCAATCAGATCAATTAGATTCAAACCACAAGTTCTATCTAGCTTTCCATGTGTAGTGGTTCCACTGTCATTTCGGCTTTTAAAGCCTTTACTGTGCTATCTGAGCCAGTCAGGGATTAGTGGGGGATTTTGGACCTGGCTCATGATGAATTCTCAAAGCCTTTGCGAGGACTCTTTGGATATCTTCCATGTATACAAAGTCTGGTGGTGAGCCTGCGAATTCCCATCTTCAGTTTTCTCCTATTAGGATTTTTCCTCATACTCTGGTTCCCAGGGGGACCCCCCTTTCCCAGTTCTTCTGGCCAGAAAGATAGGGTTCTCCGAAAGTGGTCTCCAACACTGTTGTAGAGTTCTGTGTCACTGGATGTGTCCTAGGAAGAGTAGAAAACGAAAAGACAGAACATAAAAATGGGGACTCCCCCTACACTCTATACAACAGAGGCCCATTTTCCTGATTTCTCTATCCAGAGAGATGGTTTCTCAGGGTCTTAGGGGACTGCACCCCATTGTTGCCTCTGCAGGCACTGAAACTGGCTTCAGAACAGTCAGAAAACAAAGAGGGAGGGAAAAATATATTGGGATTCTCTCCCCATCCTCGCCCCATTCTCTGACTTGCAGGCTTCTAATTTCCTAGTGCTATGGCAGGTTTATCTTTGAGTTTTTGCTGTCTGTGCCTCTTGTACAGTTCCCTGATTTGGCTCATTCTTAAATTAAAGTGCCAGAAGATCTTGGGAGGAAAAAAATTCCAGGAAACTCATCATTACCATAACTGGTGGTTTTTTTGAGTTTGATTTCTCTCCTTAATCTTCTTGCTCTTATTTACTTTTCAGAGTCCTCAGATAGTTGTTTTAGTATTTCATCCAAGATTTTTAACTTTAATCAGTGAGAGAAAAAGGCTCTAGAAGGCTTATTGCATCTTGGCTGGTACCAGAAATCCATCCAGAGAATGTATTTAAAAATTATTCATGTACATGGTCACAAAGATAGTCTCTAAGAGTTGATAGCACATAAACCATGTTCTCTGAAAACAATACAATACAATTAAAGAACGGCATCAAAACACACACTAACAAATAGTATTTCATAACTCAAAAATTTGAGTTTGAAAATTACAAACAATTTAGAACTGCAAAACAATAGAAGCACAACTAATTACAGCAAAAATTACCCTTAGAGGAAAAATTTTAACCTTAAATGACTACATTAGGAAAACAATTGGAAATTTCTTAGTTATACGCTTAATTCAAAAAGTTGGGAAGATAATATTCTTTAAAAAGTAGGAAGGAGTAATAACGATCACACAAATGAATTTAGAAAACCAAGTCATAATAGAGAGAATCAGCATAGTTTAAAGCTTATTCTTTGAAAAGATGAAATACTTGCACAAATCTCTAGCAACATTAATGAAAAAACAGAAATAATCTACATTTTCATATTAAAATATTTAATAGCAAATTATTCATTTGTAATTTCATATAAAAATGTAGCTCTAATGGATAATTTTCTAGAGAAGTTCACCAAATGGATTCAAGAAGATAGAGAAAATAGATGATGTAAATAAATAAATAAATGCCCATATAAATAAAGAAGTTGTATGAACACATTATTTGAACTAGTAAGAGTTCAGCAGGTTGCTGTATACAGATTTAATATACAAAAGTCACTGGTATTTCTTTTCATTCCCAACATCATTAAACTATTACAGAAAAAAGACCAAAATCATAAGAGGAACAAAAATGAAAGATAACTATATTTTTCCTGGAGAGCATAAGAGAATGCTAGAAAACTGGATGTTAATGGATGGGAATACTTAATACTGTAAAGATATAAATTCTTTAATTTATAAATTCTATATCAGTTAAGCTGATTCTAAAATTCCTATGGAATAGGAAAGGGCCAGGAATTGTAAGCCTGTTTTGAAGAAAAATCTAAAGAGAATTATTTGCAGATATAAAGTCATTATAAAATTATAAGTATTATTCTATATTACTATGTATATAGGGCTAGACAAAACAACCAATAGAAAGGAATAAAGACCCAAGTAAAAAACTTATGCACGATACACAACAAAATGGTGGCATGGGAGGGACCTCTGAAAAAAATCCTCTGGAGATTACAATTAATAAAACACCTATACCTCAACCATGGGACCTCTACACAATGGACAAACACAGCTAAGAAATCCATGCATTGCATTAAGGTACATGCAGGTGAGCAGAGGATTAAACAAAGGAGAGATAGGAGAAGAGCAGGGCCATGGCTGCTTGGGTCTTGCTTGGAACTCTACCTCCGGCGGAGGGAGGAGGAAGAAGGTGGTGGGGGAGCACTCTGGGCTCACTCAGTCCATGGGACAGAGGAAAGGAGGCCCACAGGTGGGGCATGAGATACTGTAACCATCTCACTTTGGCCCCAGGAAGTAAAGACCGGTCTGCAAAACGCAGCGACTGGACTTCACTCTGGTTCCCAGAGGAGGGGGAGCAACTAGCGGGTGAGAAGCCACAGTGTGAAGGCTCCAGCCGGGAGAGAGGAGGCTGCATGTGTGCACTTCTCAGCCCACAACCAGGACAATTGAAACATAGCAACCAGGACTGACCCGAGGGCAAACCAAGAATAGAAAGGTGAAATCACACCCAAACTCCCTGCATAATCTCTGAAGCCTCAGGAAGAAAATAAATTCAAAAATTGTACTTCTTACAATATTTAGCTTTTGGAGGTATGGATAAACAAACTCTAATACCTTGTTTGATGATGGTGTAGACTTGATCAATCACTTTGCAAGAACACTTAGAGACAGTGTCAAGCAAAGTGGACTTTGAGTACAATGCATATTCCAGAAATTACACTTTTGGGTGTAGAAAAAAAAATTGGAAAACATCTATTTATTGATAAAGAAATCATTAAGTAAATTATGGTGTTTTTAAAAATAGATTACTATCCAGCAGTTAAAGTAAATGAGGAAGGTCTAATGTATCAACTTTGGTACATTTTGGAAGCATAAGTTTAAATTAAAAATTAAGCTGCAAATATATATTAGTATAAGAAAGCTAAAATAACAAAATACCTATAATTTTGATGACTCTATACATATGTGGGAAAAGTAATAAAAGCCAAAATAGGAGGCTGTACAATCTATTAATATATTGACTATCTCTGGAAGGGGAGCGAAGCAGATAGAAGGGGAGGAGTAATTAAGGTTAAAAGATTGGGGAAGGTATAAAAGGGGCTTCTGGCATTTTTCATTTATTTTCAGAAGTTTCTGATACAATTACAAATGTGACATTTGTAAAATCTGGTCATCGGGTACAAACTTAATTCTATATGTTTGAAATAATTAATATAAAAAAGGGAAAATGTAAAAGTTGATGAACAAAAAAGTATAGCCACATATTTTGTGCTGAGTGATGAACAGCTCTATTAGCTCGTGTGACCAGAAGAGGTTCAGATTTCTGTTGGTTTTACATGTGAACCTGAGCTGAACCTCACCAAGGGAATGTATAAGCTAGAGAGTGCAAAGCTGGGAATGAGGGAGGTTACTGTTATTGCTAATTATTGAACGGAAAAGGAAATTTAAGAAAAAAGAAGTTATAAAAATCCCACCCACAAATTCATGTAACTATGAACCTGTTATGGAAAACAGGTACATGATGCTATTATTTTTAATACTTATCTTTCTCCTTTGGAAAAGGAGGAAAGTTTTTGCAAAATATTTAAGCAAAAATGTTTATTTCTTAGAAAACCACGTGCTAATATTCAGTCATATGGAGAAGTTTATTTTCTCTTTCAGTTTATTTGGTATAATTTAAAACATATACCTCAGGGAATATATTGATGCTTGATTTAAATCTTTAAATTTTCTGACTTTTTTATATACATTTGACTTGGAGAGTTTCAAAATATAGATACTACATTGAATTTACAGAATAAAATTTTAGTTTTTGCAGCAATAGTGTGTACTCTTCACACGCAATTCCAAACCAAAATTTTTCTCAAATATTCTTTTATTTTAAATATAATTGACTAATGATAATAATTAGGTAAAAGTTACCAGAGTTAGGCATTTAGATCAATTAAAAGTTAAAATGGTTATATATGTTACCCTGTGGCTATGCTTTTCAAAACAATATAATTCCATTATATTATAATTGTAAATAATTACTCTGTGAGAAACAAAGTTATGGTTAGCTGGTGTGATGGTTAATTTTATGTGTCAACATGGCTAAGCTATGGTGCTTTAGTTGTTTGGTCAAACACCAGTATAGATGTTGGTATGAAGGTAAGTTTTAAATGTAATTAACATTTAATCAGCAGGCTTTATGTGAAGCATGTGTTGGTTGGGCCTCATTCAATTGGTTGAGGCCTTAAGAGCAAAGACTGAGGTTTCCTGAAGAAGGAATTCTTCTCTGGACTGCAACATGGAAATCCTACCTGAGTTTCCAGCCTACTGACCTGTGAAATTCAGATTCAAGACTGCAACATCAACTCTTACTTGTGTTTCTGGGCTGCCGGCCTGCCTTATGAATTTCACACTTTCTAGCCTCCCACAATTGTGTGAGCTAATTCCTTAAAATTAATTTCTTTCTCTTTCAATTGCTTTCTTTCTTTTGCTCCACCCTGCAGATTCTGTTGCTCTGGAGAACCCAGATTAATACAGTTAGCTATTACTGAGTTGAACTAAGTGATCACCAATATCATAATTTTTCAACTGTTTAAACCCATCCTACACATACAAACTTGGCAAACACCTAGGACATATTGGGTGAACAGGACAATGTTTATGCCTTGAATAATTTAACTGTATTTACTGCATAGATTGGAAAAAAGTTGCTCATATATGGTATTTGAAAGAACACAAGCGATTTCTTAGAGCCTAGGCCAAATCCCTCCATGTGACTCCCTGTAGCTTTCCACCCTTCCCTGGCATATAGATGCAAAGGCAAGGGGAGCAGCCAGGGGGAGGCAGGCCCTTTGTCAAGAAGGGCCGTTCTGATAGAAATAGAGCTGTAGTTAAGAGGAACGTGAGTGGCTTACACAGGCTATTTCATAGAGTGGGAAGGGAAAAGGAAACTGAAGGATGAAATGAATCTTTGGGTTGCCAGCTGTCAATCTTCAACATGGGAAGAGAAAAATAATTTATGAATTTCTGTAGGACCTGGAGATAAAACAGTGTGGCTTCCACACATTTTCAGTCTGTATGTACTAAAGCAGGAGTTAAAAAAAAAAAAAAGCTTTGAACCCACTGGAGGAGGAAGGAGAATATTAACAACCCCACCCTTTCCTCCTCCTTGTACTTGAATCTTTCTTTGTGTTCTATTTTGTGATATGGACACTTGGGAGATGATTTTTCTGGAAAGAACAACTAGAATGTTTGCAGAAGGGAGCTGAGAGAGAAGTTAATAATAATTGCAAATTTTAAATGGCTGAACACATGATTTACTAGGGTTTTCCACACACCCAGTTCTGCCAATAAATATATAAGCTCAGTTTCTCATATGTGAGATAAAGAAATTGGATGTCTCCACTAGATAATCTCTATAGTCTCTTCCAGTTTAAAAATTGTATGAAAAAGGACAATGCAGAAAAAAAAAGTTCATGTCCCTTATTTTCCCTCATCCAAAGAACAAACAATTATAATTTGGTTTGTTTCTCTTTATAAAGAATAAAGAACAGAATAATAATTTATTTCATGAACTAAATTAGCAAAACTCCTAGTAGACTACAAGGTCATCCAAAAGTTTAATGGCAGTATGTACTTGTATTTTTAGTTTTTCAAATAAAAACAAAGTTCATATTGGTTAATTTAAAGGGATGCCTTGCAAAATATTTAGTTTTAACAGTGGAGTAAAATATTGTTTCAAAACCTTTTTCCATTTCCTGCCTGTACAATTTTTGAAAAGTATCAGAAATTTTATGAGCCTTAATTTCTTTTTTTTTTTTTTTGCTTCTTTTTTTTTTTTCTTTGCTTTTTGGTACGTGGGTAGCTCCCTGACTGGGAATCGAACCCAGGCCGCAGCGCTGACAGTGCCAGCGCCAAAGCCTTAAGCCACTACACCATCAGGGAACTCCCTGAGCCTTAATTTCTTCACCTTTAAAATTGTAATAACAACTTTCTATTAAGGTAGTTATGAAGATTAAATGAAGCATTATATATTAAAGTCACTAATATACCCTGATCATATGCTGAACTCTTCTCTTCAAAACTTTCTCTTCCTTTCTTCTACTATATTCTCCATCTTGACGATGTATTCAGCAGTTTTTCTCTGTTGCCAAATAAGAAAGCTGGAAATTACCCTAAATTAGTATTTTCAAACTGTGGTAATATAATCAAGTTTATGACACCAACACTTAAAAATAGAAACAATAAAATGAAAAATATTGCACATAGTTAAGATATGTAAAATTTTTGTACCATTAAAGTGTATGTGTATGGGGAGGCATTAGGGAGGGAGGGAGACAGTCTTTCTGGTATGAAATGTACTTCTTCATATGAGTTACAGAAAAAAATGTCTGAGAAACACTGTCCTAGGATATGCTGTCTTTCTCCTGTGGTCTCCAGCTTGTCAATTTTACCTTTGAAATATGCTTTCTGATTTGTACCCCTTTCTGTTTTTCGATTGCTTAGTTTAAGCCCTAATCATTTCAGTTTCCTTGTCATCAATCTTTTTCATGCTGAAAATTGCTATTCAAGAGATATTTCAAAAGTGTATATCTAAGGCAAATAGTAATTTTTAGGATGAGAAGTCAATATTTAATCACTATCACATGTATTGATGGCATCTCAAATGTATGGTTGTAAAGTAAATGAGTATCTCAGACAACTTCTTGGGTCCTCCACATACTATTCTCAGACTTAGTCTCAACTTGGGGGACAGTTAGTTCCTTGCAGGATTCCACAATCTACTTTGCAGTGATGTCTTTCCTCTGATACACATTTTTTGCTTTCTGTTCCTGGGCCTTTGAAGTTGTGGTGGGAGATACCAGTGGAAGCCTGCTGGCCATATGTGCATGCGCCAAGGACTAATGAGTGTGTACATGCGAGCTCACACCCTTCCCTGTGAGTGAGTGCGTGTGTCTGAGCCCATGCATGCCTGCACAGGCATGGTGAATTTAAGGCACTCATCTGTCTCATCCGGAATGACATGGGCAGTGAGAACACAGGAAGGGTGGCATGAAATGATGAAAGACAGTAGCCAAAAATTTATTACAAGCGGGGCCAAGGGGCTCCAGACTCATGGGCCGGGTGCCTCGAATTGGGCCAATGCATAGCTTTTATTAGTGGGCAAACAAGTGAAACTGGTTTTTCCAGGGTCTGTGAGTTAGGTGCCTTGAAACTGCTTTTCCCAAAAGTTCCCATTGTGCTCCAGCACCTACTTTGCCTTCACATACCAGCGCTTAACCCCAGGGGATGGAGTCATTGTTATTAGAAAGACATCCGCTAAGGGGAAATGGCTGATTACATTTCATGGATCTCAGACTGATCTGTACGTGGGAAGCAAGCCAACCAGGGGGCAAGAGATTAACCTCAGAGAGGGTGAGGGGCTGTGCCTCACCTCTGTTGAGCCCAGGCTCTCTCCTGATGGCCCCTATGTGACTGTGTCTGTCTTAGGTTGTTCCTCCCTTGAGGAATCTTACCCATCATTGACTAAACAGTCATCCTCCAAGGCCACACAGGGTGATGTGAGGTGTGTGAGTGAGGGAGGCACAGTACCCCTGAGAGAGGGTCAGTTGTGTCTCCTAGATATTTTACACTCCCAAGGCCCCCACGCTCAGCTCCTGCCTTAGGATGTCGTGGGGAATGCGTGGGGGGACAGACAGGTCAGCAGCTATAAGGCAACACTCATTAAAAATGAGGAATGGAAGCTGCTAGGTGAATGCTTTTTTTTTTTCTATCCTTGCCTGGGCAATTATATGAGGTCTTCTAAATGCACCTCAGAAAAAGTCCAGGTGATACTGAGTTTGGGCTGGTATTAACAATAGTGATGGTACTCAATAAAGCACCATTAATTTGGCTTTTCCTCGTTTCCCATTTCACTCCACTTAGTCCCTCTTTTTTTGGTCCTTGTCACTCAAATAAATTACTTGCACACAACCCCCAGTTTTAGGCTTCACTCTCAGGGGGAAACAAAACTCCATTTCTTAACACTCTACAATATCTACACAAATTGCAAAGTAAGCAATATTTGTGTAGTGCAGTGAAAAAGTTTCTTGAAACATTTATAGAGTTTGGAGAATATAAACATACTCAATATTTTAGAATAAGCTTTCTCAAAACCTGGGTCTCTACGTGTCAGCCTCATTTTTACTGTTTCTTTATAGATATTCCATGCTCACTCTTAGTTCTGCTACTTACAGTTTCTGGGCCATGCCTCACTTTCTCCTACCTCTGCTTTAGCACAAACCGTAATATCAAAGTATGCTAGAGATGATGGGTTCCTCATAAGGAAAAGAATCATGAGTTTAGCCTTTATATCCCAAGCAAGTGCCACAATGTCTGGCACAAAGTAGTTGTCAAGAAATGTCTGTTGAATGTTGGAATGAACAATTAACACACTACACATTGCATACCAATTCTGCATTTACTCATTTCTTTTTTGCCTGTATGCAGGTTTTTTGAGGTCAGTTAATTCATCCTCTTCTTGTATACTCAGTTTAAGGCCAGGAACAAATTATAGACATTATAAATGTTTATTGAATGGATGAATAACAGGATATTACTTCATGTGCTGTTCTAATTTTTTGTTTACCATTCAGTCTCCTCTATCAGTTTTAGGGTCACACAAGGAAGTTATAGTTGAGTACAATGAGTACAATGAGTTCTGCATACCCATTGTACATTCAGGGGCTGAAATATATATTTATAATTTAAAAAACTGTATTATGTATATTTTCCCATGATTCTTATTAGAAATAAAGTCCTTCATAGGCAATATTTATGAATAACAGAGCCTTAACCATTACAAACAAATTAATAGAATATAGCTTTATATCTATAATTATCTTAATGATTCATTTGGAAGCAATAATTAATTTGAATATTCCAATTTGACTGCTGGTATATAATTAAAAGAAGTTGGCTATTTGTTACAAAATTCCTTGGAGAAGTTTGGAGATAATCAGCCTGACATAGCAGTATTGGTAAGTACTAATTAAATTATGAATATACTGTATAGGTGAAAAAAGAAATGAACTAAGATTAGCTAGATGAAATAGGAGTGGAATCAATACTTTTAAGAAATGCTGTGCAAGTAAATCAGATATTGAAAGAAAGAGACCTCATTGAGGCAGAGGGACAAAACAAGGAGAGAATGAAAAGTTTGGTTTTTAGCCACCAGACTGAAAGCAGCCACAAACAGTGAGAATCTGTCAGCTAGAGTTAAAGCTGAAATGCTCTAGGGAACTTTGAGTACTGACTCCAGTGAGAATGACCTTAGTTAATAGCTCCGTAATTAAAATCTACACCTTTTCACCTTTTCTCCTAGCTGTAAAGAAGAAATCTTTTAAATCTGTATCCAAGACTGAGGAAATCTAAATGCTTACTCTCCAGCTGTCCACCCAGTCTGGAAACTTGATCTTTAAAAACTTGAAGTTGGACCACTTCATTGCTTCCATTGGCCTACAAGTCCCTACATAAGTCGCTCCCCATGCCCTTATCTTTTATATATCAGTTCATCTTTCTCTCACCCTTGATCACTCTCTTTCTGTCACAGATATTGTCTATGTATTATTATTATTATAGTTTTAAATTGAGAATGAAAAGGGAACCAAGTCTGAATTAGGATAAGGATCTTAGGGAAGAGAGAATTCAAATTGGGCTCATTCAATGGCCCTGGATTTAGTCTACCAGTTGAGTAGGTATTAAACTGTCCAAGGCTGAGGTACATACAGAGGGTCAATGTATCCTTATGGGTGCCCTCCCAAATCTACCTAATATTAATAACAAGCTGATTCTTGCAAAATGCATGCCTTTGCAGGTAGGATTTCTTTGCCAATAAAGTGATTATAGAATAGTGGGAAAAGGCTGAAGAATAGGATAGTGGCCGAGGGACAAATAAAGATTCAGAATTCAAAGAGTAGTAAAACGTTTATTTACAATTCTAGTGTGGAGGTGGGGTACATAATCTCATAAATTCAAATGAGACAATTAAATGCTATGAGAAAGGTCATGGTAAACTTAGCCTAAGATAGTTAATATGCTCTCCTTGGTCGAGTAAGCTGAAAACTTAGAAAAAAAATATTTGAAGTGAAAGAATAACAAATTAATATTTTAGTGTTTAATTTTTAATCATCATGATGACATGAATATACATTGGTTATAATGTATAAAACATTTGAAAGACAATGACAGATAAGAAACATAGACATACTGGCCCTGTTAAGGTTTTAATTTGAAATGTATATTTTACTTGTATATTTAAGAAAAACTGATTTAAATTTATGTTTGGTTTATTAGATTTGCAAAAGTTGCTTAAATACTTAGAAGTAATTGTAAGTTAGGCATTTGTATTAGTTTCCTAGGGCTGCTGTAATAAAGTACCACAAACTGGGTGGCTTAAACAACAGAAATTTACTGTCTCACAGTTCTGGAGGCCAGACGTCCAAGATGAATATGTCAGCAGGGTTGGTCCTTCCGACAGTCCTGAGAAAGAAATTTATTCCACATCTCTTTGGGGTTTCTTGGTTTGTAGAAGTGTCACTGTGATCTCTGCCTTCATTTTGACATGGTGATGCATGTCTGTGTTCACAGTTGCCTTTTAGATAACAACAGTCATGTTGGATTAGGGGCCCATCCTACTCCAGTATGACTTCATCTTAACTAACTATATCTGCAATGACCCTATTTCCAACAAAGGTTGAATTGTGAGCTATTATGGATTAGGACTTAAACATATGAATTTTGAAGGAAGGTAATTGAATCCCTAATAGCATTTAAGTCTGATTTATCAAGAGTTTGAAATGATGAAGACAATCAGCTATATTAAATTTTAAAAATAATCCAGTAAAACAAGTATAACTTTTCATTCTTATTTTCATTTAATCTTATTTAAGATTATTTTTCTTGTGTTGACATAAAGGATTTTAAGATTTTTAATAAGTTAAAACACAGGCAGCTTAAAATTTTGCTTTTTACACACAAATCCTCCTAGATATTAAACACTCAAAAGATGCTCTTCACCAATCAAAGGCCAGCCAAGCATAACATCATATACCATGACCATGATGAGCAATAGTGTTTTATATGCATTCAAACTGCCTTAAGGAATAAATAACATACTTGGGGTATCCAGTTCACCTTAGGAAAATCTGAATCAATGTGGCTTTATATTTATTTTTTAATTAAACCTAATCAAAATCATTACACTAGTTTGAAGTAGCTTATTTTCTACAATGGAGACTAGAACCTAAAAATTAGACTTTTCCATTATTATGTCATTTAAACAATCTGGGGCAAATTGTCTCACAGTCTATACAGAGTTGATAAAGTTAATATGGGTGCATACAGTTCATATTATTGGACCAATGATAATTGTTTTGTTTCCCCTGTGTAGCAAATACACAAAGATTTAGTTTGTTAAAAAAGATATATGATTTCTTCATTAATAATTTTTACATATTTTGAAATAATATTTTTACAAGTAGATGCTCCAAAGTAAACAAGGTGATTTGATTTGATTAACAATATACCTAGGTTTTTATGTCAATGCTGTACCAATAGTGCTTTTAAGCATATATTCTGTCTATTTAACAAAAAATATATTAAGCTTGTTTTAAAATGGGCTAGGTACATTCTATCTTGGATAATGATGTCTTATACCATAAACTCTATTAAGTAGATATTTGCAATGAATGCTTTTCTCTTAGAGTACTGAAGCTTGGTCCCTAGTCTCCTCATTTATTGCCTTTTTAACTATTCACTAAAAAATATCACTTTGTCATCCCATTAGTGCAATATTCTCACACTAAAAAACCCCACTTTTCCCCTTTAATGTTATTTGCAATATCAAGAAAATTAAATGCTATTACCAAATAAATACATTTAATATTAAATATACTTTTCCAAATCTTTTCAAAGTTAACATTAGATATAGGTTTTCAAATATTAGTTTTGAATATAAGCTTTTAAACCTTCCGCCGTACTCTTCGTATGGAACGAGGTGACGTAGTCACTCACTCTCTTTATCCCTTCTTCTAGGATTATGTTTAACTTGACTAGATTGTTATGACAGCACAGGGTTTTTTTATTTTTATTTTTTTATATGATTGAAATGTGAAGAAGTATATTTCCTTAAATGGGGACGTAAGGACGGTGTCTAAGGGAAAATATCTCAGTTTGTGGTATTGATCTGAGGAACTATAAAGGTTTGTTTGAGTCAATCGCACAGTGGTTGTGAAAACAGGAGAGCACCATGAGCCTCGGGGAGCTTGGGCAAACCAAAAGGGAAAGCAGAGGAAGACTAAAGTGTTCTGGTTCAGATAATGTAATTGTAAGGATTTGCTTAGAGTGAATCTGAACAATCACTATTACATGTGAACACACAATAGGACTTCTATGGGAAGAGAGTTTTGTCAGATTTTGTAAAATCTGCTGTTTTCTAGACTATGTTTCCTTGCCTTCTATGGCATTCAGGGTTTTACTCAATAAGATTTACTGTATAAAGTGTCCCTGAGATGCAATTAGTATTTGCTCAGTGAATTATATCCTTCCAATCTAGCCTGAAGAAGTCATTCAGGGAAGTTGAACAGTGCCATAACTTTTCAATGTTTAGTTTAAATAATTATTGAATTGAAGAATAGTAATAATACACTTCATCTTTCTTGGTTCTTCCTAATCTCAATAAATCCTTCGAGAGAATTTTAGTTCTTATTTAGGACTCTTATCTTTAGAATTTTATAGCTTAAGATTTCACTCAAGATGTATAAAACTTGTAAATAAAAATATTATTTAATTCAAAGTTAGGATCAGTGATTCTGTTGAGTAGATAGCTATCTGTGTAAGCCCTCAGTGGAATCCTAAAGATGCTAATGAAAATACTGGTTATCATCCTAGTAATTTGGGATTGTTAGAGCTGAAGTTTTAAAAGAATTCTAAGCGTTTATAGATTAAAAAAGAAATCATAGAAATGCCATAAATAAAATTTTATTATCAGAAAACTAGTTACTGGGACTTCCCTGGTGGTGTAGTGGCTTAAGGCTTCGGCGTTGGCGCTGTCAGTGCTGCGCCCTGGGTTCGATTCCCAGCCAGGGAACTACCCACATACAAAAAAAAAAAAAAAAAAAAAAAAAAAAAAAGAAAACTAGTTACTGTCTGAGGCAGAACCAATATTCAGTTGAGTCTCCTTATCCTACTAACTATCAGGTCTAATTATCCTCATTTAAAAAATTAGAGGTCTGAAGCTCAGAAAAGTGATAGAATATGACAGTCATATAGTTAATTAAGGGAAAATTCTTGCTTTTAATTCACTTCTCATTTCAAAGCCTCATTCTTTTTGATACACTATGCTGTTTCCCAGGGGCAATACTGGAAAGGAGAGAATATTGTTTCTCAACCCCTTGATATACAGAGAATGACCATTTTTTAATAAATAGAAAAAGGCCAAAACAAATACAACAAAGATTTCACTTCTTTGTTTTTTCTGTTTTGTTAACTGATGTAAAGTTTTGATGTTAAAACTAAAAATGAAGTTCCCATTAAATAGAAAACTTCTCAGTAGAGAACCAAATGTTCTTCATGGGAATCTCATTTATTTATTTTTCTCTAACAGGGTGCACTAATTAAAAATGTGGTCTTCATCTTTTTCTGTTTTTTTTCTCTGCCAAACATTGATGGGGTGAAGCTGAAAGAACAAAACAAAACAAAATAAATACAAAACAAACAAATCAAAAAAGCGAAACCCAAAACAAATGCTTTTTAAAAACTTTACTTCTGGACAGCTCTCCTGAGTCCTTTCAGTTAAACAAATGTACAAGAAGTCCACAACCATTGCTTGTGGGAAAATTTTGAAGTAACCCACATATCTATGTATTTTAGCCTGAAAGTTAAGAAAACTAATGACAATATAAAATGTTGAGTGTATGTTTAGTTACTGCTTTTTTGGGAAAATATTTTCTTTATTTATATGGTTTTAATTTTTTTGTGTGTGTCTGTGGAGATGTAATGTTATTTTTGTTCGGGCTGAAATTGGTCTCAGCTAGAATAACTGAGGTTCTTCATAGAATTTTTATGAAATAACTATTATGTAATATGAGCAAACGGATTATCTGGCCTCACTAATCTCCTTATGCAAATTACTTAGATAAAGCATTTACAATGCATTGCTAATGTCGTATCATGGTTGATACATTGAAGATGGGCAATCTTACATTACCGCCAACACATTAAGTAAGACATAAACAGAAAAGTAAGACATAAACACGAGATCAACTACAAAAGATTATGGAATTTCTCAAGCAGCTCGGGGAACAAGCTGTCCCTCCATGCATGACTGAGATTTTACACCAGTCTTCACAAGCAGTTTTCGTATTTTAGGTGGATTGTTTAGTAGATGTATCCTCGTACTTTAGGAGTACGACAAATAGCTTGGCTCAGAGGTAAGTCCTTAAATTTGGCCTCAGACACTGCACTGCTAGCTATTCAAATATCCTTTAATTAAACACTGCACTTCTAAATTGCCCAGACTTAAGTACTATTGTCACTTGTAATACATAATTAATTAAAGCAATCTGTGGCTCACAAACGAAGAGGAGTTGAGACTAAGTCTCTGTGAAGGTCCAGCAGGCATGACCTCATGCTTTAAGAGAGAGTGTAAAAATGGATTTGGACTGGACCTGGCACTTCTCAATATGTACAGGACTACTGATACCTTTGTTCATAGTATTACTATTTAAAATAAAGTTATATGTATGTACTGATGTTGAATTATTATGTTCAGATGTAGATTTCCTATTGGGTAAGAGGGCTAAGCATACCCTCTTATGGGTTTTTCCCTAAGGCACACCTGGCTACTGCTAAATACTCTCTCTGAACTGGGAAAATAAAGCATAGGGAGGGAGAATTTAAACTATGGGATTTTTTTTTTCTTTAAGAGTTAAGCTGTTGTGCCTGGAACTTGTGTTATGGGCAGTTTCATACTATGTCTAATCCGCTGAGCTTGAGCTTGCTATATGCAGGTGGGGACCATAATAAATATTTACCATTATTTATTATAGTGACTTCTGTGTTATCTGGCACATAATATGTGCTTAACCCCTTTTTATTGAGGTACAAGTTACATAACAATAAAATATGTGGATTAAGAGTACATCTGATGGCTTTTGACAAATTTATACATCTTGTGTATAAGATATAGAATCCTCCTAAGATAATGGGATGTTAACATCACTCCAGAAAGTATCTTCCTGTATCTTTACAGTCAACACCCCGCCAATGCTAGGCCGAATTCAGGCAACCACTCTTCTGCTTTCTTTCAAACTTGAGTTAATTTTGCCTGTAAAAACAACAATACAGTATATATTTCAGTGATTGTTTTCTTTCATTCAACATAATGTTTCATTCATCTACTTTATTGTTGCATAGTGTGTTCCTTTTTTGTTTCTGAATAGTACTACAGTGAATTTACTAAAATTTTTTTATGCATTCATTTGTTGATGAACCTTAAGACAGTTCTAATTTGGTACTGTAATGAAGAAAGCTACTATAAACATTCTTGTACAAGTGTTTTTGTAAAAAAAAAAAAAGTTTTCATTTCCTTGGAGTAAATACCTAGGTGTGAAATGGCTAATTTGAATAGTTGAACATTTTTCTTAATAACACACTTCCATGTTCCTGAAATGTTTGATAAACTTATACTATCACTCGGCTATGTATGAATAAAAGTTGCTCCACATTTCACCAAAATTTATATTTTAAATCTTTTAAGTTTTACTAATTCTGTAAATGTGAAGTGTTGTCTCATTGTAATTTTATACATACATTTCCTTATTGACTAATGATATTGAACAACTTTTCATGTGTTTAATTGTTCATTCATATATCTTACTTTGTGAAGTGTCTATTAAGGGTTTGCTGTTTAAAAAATTGTGTTGTTCAAATTTTTGTTATTTAGTTATAGAAGTTCTTTGCATATTTTAGATAAATTCCTTTTGCTGGATATCTATATTGCATATATTTTCTCCTAGTTTGTAACTGGATTTTTAACTTTCTTTAACATTATTATTTTCTGATTAATAGATACTTTTAATTTTAATTAAATCCACTTATCATTTTTCTTCAATAGTTTGAGTTGTTTGTGTTCTCTTTAGAAGTGTTTGCCTATTCCAAGTTTGCAAAGGTATTCTATATATTTTCTTTAAAAATGGTCATAATTTTAACTTTTATGTTTAGATATATGAACCATGTCAAATTTTATATATTCATATGGTCTGAGATGGGGCTCAAACCTTTTGGAAGACAACTGAAAAACAGGGAATGTTTTAAAGAAACTTGAAGACATAACTTGACCTGTAAGCTCTAAGAATAATTGTATGTGGTAACAATTTAAATTACTCTCTATGTTGTCTGGCTTCCTTTATAGTAGAACATCTAGTAAAATCTTCTTAAATTTGCAGCTTTGTCCCTGAATTGCTGTTCAAATGCCATAATGAAGCAGCAGCAACATTACCTTCTCCCCATTATCAAGCCTTACAAAAGTTTGAGGAACAGCAGTGAAAGCAACAGTATCTCGAGGGAGGTCGGTAGTCCCACAGCTGTTGAAAACAAGAGACAATGGTGCTTGTGATGTCTTACAAAGATGATGGAACAAATGAGCCCGAGTGGTTTCTGTTCTTAAGGATAAGAGGAAATTATCTTTGGGGACTCTAAAAATATCTAGGAGACACTGTAAAGATGCATAAATCCTTATATTTATATTAAAGGCATTCTGTTATTATAGTTTGAGTATGAGTGGAATGTGACCTTGTATTTTTATGCTCTGGTCAATGAGGCCTGAAAATTTCTGTTCTACATATATATTGAGACATGCATAAAAATTTAAACACATAATCACATACCAGACTAAAGTAGAAGTTTATTTTTATTTAATATTGCCATTTAGAGAGAATGCTATGAAGATAATTCCTGGTGTCTTAAATGAAAGTAAATTGATTATGAATGGTATGCAAAATCCAACTGAAAAACCACTACAGCAAGAAGTGCCTGATTTCTTCAACAAATAAACTTCCAAGGGGGATAAAGAAAAACCAGAGAGACAGATTGTGAAATAACTTATATTGATGAAAAGAGATGAGATTTAACAAGTAATTGTATAGGTCTTAGTAAGATCCTGTTACAAACTGTAAATATATGACAATGGGAAATTTTAAACACTGTTTAGAAATTTGATAATAGTAAGAAACCACTATTAATTTTTGAGACATTATAATGATAATATGGTTGAGTTGGTGGTTGCAGAGGATGGATAATGTGTATATGATAATTCACTGTACTCTCTCTCCTTGTGTGTGTTTGAAATATTTCATAATAAAAAGTAAAATAAGAAAATTAAAACTTATTTGAGAGATTTTTCCATTTAACCAAAAAAAGTTGATAAAACATGAAGATCTAAGCTTAGATTTCATCTTGAAATTCCTTTTAAAGTTTACTACAAATAGTTTGAGAACTTATGGTTAGGATAATTATTATTATTAATTACCAATCAGAGGTGTAGCCAACCCATTTTTTTATCTCCCAATTTTCCTAAAAAGACATATTTGAACGTTACCAAATACAGTTCAGAAATTTGATACTTATTAAGATTTTAGACTTGCTGAATTGCTTTCTCAAATTATTTTCTTGGATAACTCATTTCCTTTGACTTTTGATGTCAATGTCTCTGCAGAAGGAGAAAAAAAATTATGTTTTGCTTGTAAGACAGTTATTAGGGAATGTTGATAACAAAGATTTTTCTCAATATAAACAGGAATCTGAGGCTGAGGTCCTTATGAGGAAAAGTTCGACTCCTATCAGTCTTTTGCTCCCCACACGCCCAAATTCCATACTGACAAGTCTCAAAACTCTCATCTCTACCTGATCTATGAGGACATCACACACCCCTGGATCATACTATAATCTGCTCTCTGATTCCCTGACTTATTCATTATTGCTCTTTTCCTCCTTGCCTTATCCTTGTTATTTCTCTCCAGCAGCAATCCTCAAATGTTTTGAAAGAATTCACCAACCAGTGAATGTGTCTGGTTAAAAAAAGGAAAGGTTGGACAAATGGTTCACATGTTTAGGTGAATCAATAAGCCAAACAACTAATCAACAAACTGTGTCACCAATGACTTCATTAATAAGCCAGAATGATTTTACTCCTACTTCTGGGTTGCTCTACCCCTTCTAGTCATACCAACAGAAAATTCTGGATCTGGTTTTAGTTGTGAACAGTCCAGTCATAAAATGAGTAGTTTTAATTTCTTAGTATATGTTAATAGAATTTTTAAAATATATGTTATTTATTTTTATTATGGTAAAATATAGTACAACATAAATTTACCATTTTAAGTGTACACTTCAGTGACATTAAATTCATTTATATTCTTGTACAGCTATCATCACTACCCTTCTCTAGAAAATTTTAACCATTCCAAACTGAAACTCTACATTCATTAAGCAGTAACTCCCCAATACTCTGTTTCCCCAACCTCTGATAATCTTTATTTTACCCTCTGTTTTTATGAATTTCTCTATTCTAGGTGCCTCATTAAGAGCAATCACACAATATTTGTTCTTTTCTGTCTGGCTTATTTCACTTAGCATCATAATGTTTTCAAGTTTCATTCATGTAACATGTATCAGAATTGTTAATAGAGCTTTAATTTTAACTGTACCGAGATTTCCCATTAGGTTCATCTGAAAATGCAGACATTGCTAAGGAGACACTTCTCTTAAAGGATTAATAAGATAAACATTAACATTTCTGATTTTAACTAGCTATACTCAGTAGGTTGTTTTACTACATTTCAAAAATCTTTCTTACAATAAATTTCTTTAAAAATGTATATTGTGAATTATTTATTTGGCTAAAATCTCTGGAGGAAGTAGTTTCAGAATGCCCATATTTATAAAAATGGTCATAGGTCTGTTTCAAAGTAGGATACTTTTCTTTTTTATCATACATGTTATGTGATCTATAGGCTTTAACTTTTAATTTACTCCTTTTCATCAACTTTAAAACCAGGTTCTTGGCACAAGATGATAGTATTACAACATCTAGTGAAAACAGATGATTCCCTTTATTGTAAAACAAAGAGAATAAAACTGAAATCCTTTTAATTTTCACTTAACTTTTAAAAATATGCCATCATTATATTTGCTTATATACTTAAAATCTGACAGTTTGCCACACAAAAATCATAATTTACTTAATATATTCATTTTAAAAATATAGCATACACAGAAAAATAATTAAAACCACCTATTTTATCTGCTACTATTTTTGTATATTTATGATAAAAGAACATGTAAATTATTATACAAATATAGTTGAATTGGCCATTTATATTTAACATTTATTCATGAAGTCATGTCACATTACATTTTGCACAATTTTTTTACATTATCTTCCTGTTCACTAGGTCCATTCAGCTGATTTTGCTGAGCACCTGTACTGTGTCACTTTTCTGTTTTAGAAAATTAATATGCAATTGTAAAGAAGACAGAAATTGACTTTGTCTTCACAGAAATTTATTAACTACTGGGGAAAAGAGAAAAATAAATAGGCAATTGTAATCCAGTATGACATATGGTATAAGTCCAGAGGGCTAGCAGGTGCATAGAAGAGTATATAATAAACATTACAAGGAAGCTGAATAGGAAGAATATATCCATGAAGAGAAGACCATGCTATCTTTGCTCTGTGGTAAGCCAAAGGAATAGTTATGGGTGCTCCAAATGACTTGTCAGAAAGTTGCAATAAAGCTCATTAATGAAAAGAGTGGATAATTGATGGCTAGTTCTTTTCTTTAAAAAATGGCTGCTATAATTTGAGATTTGAGCCTAAAAAAATTTAAGGCTATAATAACCAGGCACCCATGATCACTTCAGCTTTAGAATACTTGCTATGTTGTCTGTCTTTCCAGCAAAAGTTAGTAAGTTTTGTTGTGTAGGTATAAACCTTAATATATAATAAATTTATTGTATGTAAATTGATATTGTATATTAGACTGTTTCTAATTCAAAATTACCAAACCATGCAAGTTAGTTTCTATATTGGTAGTAGTATTGAGTATGTGTGTGTGTGCATGTTGAAGGGGAGAAAAGCTTTGCCTTCCCAAAATGTGCCTTTTGGGATATTGATTTTTAAGCTGGTTATTAAGGAATGAAAAACTCAAAGAAACTTGGACCCTTTCCCTTTCCTGCCTAAGAGATTACAATGGAGACTTGCTGCTCCGAGAGAATCTTAAAATACTCTAGCATTAGATAGAAAGTCTCCAAGCTGGGCCTGTTAACTAGATTCCCCCCTGCATCCCCTTGTTTTTGGGTTGCCTAGCAGGATTTGCCTTCCGTTGTAGTCTGTTCTTTCAACTTACCTATAAATTGCTGATTTTCCCCTCGAAAATCCCACCACTGCCCCACTTCTCCTTTGTTTGTAATGGTATATAAACCTCAATTAGTCAAAGCCTCTTTCGGTTGCATTATGGTACCCCTGAATGTGCATTGGACATGTTCTCCTGTTAACCTGTCTCTATTAATTTGATTATTAGCCCAGAGTGAACTTAGAAGGTAGGAGAAAAAAAATTTCTTTTAGCGCCCCCCACCCCAGTATGTATATGTGTGTGTGTGTCCCAAAAGACCACCATATCATGAACGCATAAATTGCAAAAGGCAGGGAAGTGGTGAGAAATGTGGCAACACAACTTTACTCAGCCCCACTAAATTTTAAACTTCTCTGAAAAAATGACCATTCCCAAAGATCTGATGTGTTTTTGTGCATGTGCTACAGGTAGGTTCTATATAAATATCACTTCTCTATTCAATACGTAGAAAGCCCCTATTATAAGCCAAGGATGTGAAGTGCTGGAGTACTTCAGTATACACTATGAACAAATAATAAAACATTTGATGAGCAATAAAAGTGGGAATTCAGAATTCTAACAGAATAAGGCAGAAAGACACAATATAGGCTTTCAGTTCAGGGAAAGTCTTTCTGAAAAAATAAAACTTCAGCTGAGACCTAAAAGATGACTAGGAGTTTGCAAATACAAGATTGAGGTAGAGAGTGTTTTAAGCAGAGAAACCAGCCTGAGGAGAAACTTTCTGGCAAAAGTGACGGAGTCTCTTTCCTTATTTGGGAAAATAAAGAAAGGGTCCAGCTTTCCATTTTCCCTCCAGGAAACTCTTCTTCTTAGCACAGGTCTACAGGAAGCCAGCTGGCACAGTGGAAATGGGGTTACCCTGTCCTAGCCCCAGCATCACATAGCAGAGTATAGAATGGTGAATTTAAAGCTGAGAGACACTAGTTTAATAACAAGCAGATCTGTCAGTGTATTTGAAAACTGAGATGGAAGACATGATACTTTAGAAAAATATAAATTGCAAAGTCAACTTCTGAAGAGAAATAAAAATCTGGAGGTCAAATCCATTAAGAAATCAAGTAATTTGTTAAAGACTAACAATTTAATAATTTAAAAAATACACACACATCTACAAAGCCACTAACTACATGAAATCCCCAAAACACAGGATATTCTGGTGTGCTTTAAGTTGTTGCAATGCATAGACACAAAAGTAAATTCTCTCCTATTCCCACCATTCAACCCAGCTCTTCGTGCAGGCTCTGGTGGCATCTGACACTCGGATCAATCTATGTCCTCTCCTGCCTTACACCCTCTGTGGCTCCCTGTTGCCTTGGGAGGAGTCTGGGCTCCTCAGCATGTGGGGCAGGGAGGTTTGGCCTCATTTCCTCCAAGTGACCCTTCTGTTCCAGTCACGTAAAATTATTTGCAGAATCATGCGGGATATTTCCTGGGCCCAAGCTGCATATCCAAAGCTGAATGAGAGGAATCTGAGACCATAGGATACTTGACAATATTCCCATCTAGCTCTGTGGGTCACAATTTTGGCAATATATATACAAGGGCTGTCTGGAAAAAATCCAGCCATAAATGCCTCTACTTCTCATATTACATGGCTGGATACTTTCCAGACAGCCCTTATATATAGTTTGTTTGTGAACAATATAGGTGACTTATGAACGATAAACTATTCGTAAAACTTTTAATTTTTCTGATTAAATGTCAACAAAATAATAGTTGGTTTTATTGTGTGATGCTAATGGAATCTGTTTATTACTTGAGGCCAAACTATGGTTGGTGAGGGCAGGGCATGGTATAGTCTAAAGAACACATATATCTGGGGGTCATAGTTTTCAATCTTGGTTCTGCTACTTGCATACTATCTGATTTTACTTAATCCCTTAACCCCCAATATGCATGTAAAATGGGAATAAAAATTCTAAGCTCTTTTATGAGAAGAAAATATTTGTGAAGTTGGTTAAGAAATGTGAGCTACATATTATTATTATGAATTATTATTTTATGTCAGTAAAGAAACCAGTTATGAGAATCTCTAAATAATTTTCCTATTATGTATCATGATCATTTAATGTAGTGATTACAGTACTCATATTTTTATAAGATTTCTCAGTCCCCATTCAAAGTAAAATGACTCATTTTATTTACATTATCCTATTATTTCAGAGTGGAAACAGCTGAAGTGTCATTTGGCTAAAGAATGATGTCATAGCTCTGAGTACTACTCTACACACTATTTCAAATTAGAAATGGTCATTTAATCACAGAATATTAATTTTGGAAGGCACTCTTTAGGTCATTTTGTTAAACCATTTATAAATAAGAAAACAAAAGATGAAAGCAGGCTTAATGACTTGAATGGAACTCACAGATGTTCTTGATTTCCAATTTGGGTCTTTAACACTATAAAATATGGGTAAGTTTTGTCCTAAATTCATTGTCCAACCAGATTTAAGGGTGCTTGTGCTCATTTTCTTTTTTAGATAGCTAAAGAAAGTGCTCAAAACTTGGTGATATCCCAGAGTCAACTTAGATATATATGTCTTCTAGTAGAAATATTTCCAACATTTCACTACTGCAATATTTTGGCAATTATATCATCAGTAGTCTGTCAACCTGGCCTCGTGATTTGAATGAAAGGTACTCAAAATTGTTTAGCACTTTGTGGACAGTGAGAATCCAGCAGATTGATTGGACAGAAGTCAGAGTGCTATATTTAACACCTGATTCAAATTTTTTCAAAATATGTATTTACCATGTGAGACAAAATGTTTTGTAATCATTTTATTAATTAGGGTTCTGTTCAGATGTCAAAAATTTTGTCAACCAGTTTAGGCAGAAAAACTAAATTTTCCATTGCTTAAAGATTATGTATGAATATTTCCAATAAGATATGACTATTGGAAAACTGAACAATGCGAAGGAAAGCAAGAATTAAACCTTGCCAAGGTTATGACACCTTACAGAGTTGTTTGTACAGTGCTGCCATTATAAGTGCATGGTGGCAATTGCACGAACTTAATTGTCAGATTTTGGGGACAACGAGAGCTCTGATGGCCATGCCAGAAAAAGAGTTCCAAAACTGCTTTGAAGTGTGTACTAGGCACTGATGTCAGTCACAGCTTCCTAAGGAGAGGACTTCGAAGGTGACCATAGTGAAATTAACAATGAGGTATGTAGCACTTTTTCTAGGATGAATTAGCGAAATTAATTGTCTGACCTCCTATGTGATAATATATTTGAATGAAAATAACAAAAGGAGAGAATGACATACATGAATACCCTAGATGTTGATACTACAAGTAGAAAAAAAATACGGAATTCTTATACGTGTGTGTGTGTGTGTGTGTGTGTGTGTGTGTGTGTATTAACCATGCAATGTAGAAATGACCATGCAATTTTTAAAACTATTTTTATTGTTGAAAGAAATCTAGTAACATTAAATTTAAAAATGTGTGCATACACAAATTGCATTAGTTTTCTATTAGTGCTGTAACAAATTACAACAAACATAGTGCTTTAAAATAACACAATCTTATTTCTTACAGTTCTATAGTTCAGAAGTCTGACGTAGGTCTTTTTTTCTGGGGCTCCTAAGGGAAAATCCATGTCCTTACTGTTTTCAGTTAATAGAGGCTGCATCGCTTTTTTTGGCTCATTGGTTAAGTATATCTTCAAATCTAGCAATACACTGGACAATCAAGTCTTTCTTATATGGCTTCACTGTAACACTGTTTTGTCTTACCTCCTGCTGTTTTTTTTAAGTACTCTTGTGATTACACTGGGTCCACCTAGATAATTAAGGCTAATCTCACTGTTTTAAAGTAAAGTTAAGGTCAACATTTGGTAACTCCCCTTCATCTGGTAGCAACCTATTCATAGGTTCCAGATATTCCTTCTACTCTACCACCACCACCACCCAACCCATCTCATCCTCCAACACACACATGATACTGTTTCTCTGTTTAGCGGAGTAAGCTTCAGCATGTTAGAAATGTACCTCTGACTTTCCTTTAGTAATCAGCATGAATACCATTAGCCTAGGTAAACACTCTTTGAAATTTTTTAAGCTTCCTGAATGACAACTTTCATTGTATTTATTCATATCCACTGGATAAAGTAAAAACAACTTTTATTTATTCTAACACCAATCCCTACAAATGAAATAAATATGTTTCAATAGGAAAGAAAGTTTGTTCTTTCTCTAGCTCCTTTTCCTTTATCTGAGTTTCATGGGAAGTCTATATTTGCCAGTAGAATTAAAAGCACCATATTTGCCCCAAGTAGGTTCTCGCTTTGAGTTTTTTGTGAAAAATGAAAAAGATGGTTGGAAAAAAGACTAGGTTCACTAGTAAATTAGAGCCCATGTTCTTCTATCCCCTAGTAATTGCCCTGCCCCTGGATGAGGTCTTGGTAGCTTCATATGTTTTATGGTTATCTCAGATAACAAAAGGTTCTCTGCTCCCTTTTAATCACAAAATGAAGTCTGATAGCAATGATTAAAATATCCAATTCCACATAATAGGCAAAATGGCACACTTCATTGTGACTTTAACGCTCTCTCTGGCATTGCTCACGTTCATTCCAGCTGGAAGGTGGAATTAGAGGTGGGGTAGGTGATTTGTTTACATTCCTATCTATTTTCGTAGCATTGCTGCTACATCTATCCTATGCACTGGCCTGCTGCTGCCTCAACCAGGGAAATGTAAGAGGCAGGAAAGATCTTAGATGAGGTCAGGTCGTATCTGATGTTGATTTCCTCTGGCCTGTGCTGTTGTTTGAAGTGATTCTTTCCTGGGTGTTTGGAGAACTACTCTGTGACTTTTCTGAAGCCTTCCTCATTCGGGTAATCATTCCCCTTCATCTGTCCAGTTGTGATTCTCACACAGCTTCTGCACCTGGCTCTCTACCACTTTCATGAAATTTTCTTGACACTTTCAGAAAACCCTCTTCATGACAGCTGTGTTTACCATGTGGCCCATGCCTTGTCCTTAAGAATCCTGGCTCCTTAACCCATTATAAGATGGTCAATGGCTGTCCTAAGTAGCCCTCTACTCAGCAGCCATAGGCTGTTTTGGGTAGCCCCCTGTCCTTATACAATCAGACTTGATTTGAAGATTTGACTGAGTATCTCCAAATTCCAGGGCATTATGTTAAACTCAAGAAATTGTCTCCTTGAAGCCCTGCTCATCTGACTTGGGACCAGGGGCAAATTCTCCATGTACCTTCATATGCTTCCTCCAGATCATTAGCAATTGTTTCCAAAGAAATCCTCTTTCTATTTTCCAATGTATAATGTGCCTCTTCAACCCCCTTTAAAAGTCAGAGATAAATGAAAATCTAAGGTTAAAACTAATTCACGGATAGCTCTTTGGCAGTCCTGCTTAGGCGGTCTAGTATTTCTTATGGGAATGCTGGAGTAGTTGGCATCTACTGCCCTGAACCTCAGAAGAAACCTAGACAGAAACAACTCTATTCAATATCCTATTACTATGGTCAGACTCTTAGATCCTAGAAAGTACACAGCCAGTGGCTAAAGTTATAGAAAATGAGAACCAGGCCCTGGAGGTGGTTTGGCTGGTAGGAATAAAGCAAAACATTGAAATATTAATTCTGACATTCAATACACTATTCCAGTGTCAAAAGAGGTCATATAGTCAGAAGTTGAGAGCAAAAACTAGTTCTAAGTCCTAGGCAAAAGCAGATTTGGGTGGGAAAAATCTACAGGCTATTCTGCTTATGGCACACACTATCCACTGGTTGTTAGTATATTGTGGGTTTATTGCTTCAAGTACTATATGAACTGGGTGGGTCTGCTGTCAGGTATTAATAAAATATGTGTTGAACACCTGAATTTTGCCAGGTGCTATGCTAGGTGCTGGGGGAATGAACTAGGTGCTCTCGAGTGAGGTATCTCTGAGGCCGGGAAGGAGTGGATATTGTTATTGCTACTGTTTTGTCCTTACCTTCTTCGACGCTTCCACTTGCTTTGTCGTATTTGGAAGTATCTCTAGTTTAAACGAACAAGGGCAGATAGGGTTAGAACCAGGAGAATTCTGACCCTTGTTAAAGCTCCGGTGAGATTTGCATAAGAATCTGGAAACACTATGAAGTTAATTATTGGGGAATATAAATAATTAAATGCTTTCTAAATTATTGTTTTTTAAATAATTGAATCAGAAAACAATAAGAGAGTTTATTAGCTTTCTCAAAGGACTCGGGAATTAAGAGAAAAATGTTTTCTTGCCTTAGCCTTCTATATTTCATTCTATTCTGTTTTAATGTTTGCTTTATTTCCAGATCAGCTTATGGCAGAAGGCCAGCTGCAATCTAAAAGAGATCTGTCATTGTTTTTGGTATATTAAGTATATGTTCATATTAACAAGTTCCCTCTAAGGATATTTCTTATCACCATTCCTAAACCATGTTTAAGACAATATGTGTAGTACTTTGAATACTGAGATTTCATGGAGACAAAGGTGTCAGTTCGTGTTTATGTATGTTTTTGATTGCTATCATTAAATGGGTTTAATTACATTGTGTATATAGGTGGCTCTTTGTTTTGAGTGTCCATGAATTGAAATACTACTGAATAACTAAACACCTTAAAAATTTTCACTTTTTGTGCTCTAAGTAGCATATTGCATGTCAATGTACATTTTTTTTTTTAAGTTAAACTCTCTGGGGGCAAAAAGAAGCCAAAAAACACAAGGTAATTCAGTGCTGAGAACAGAGATAGAGGTTGGATTTCTTCACTCCCAATTTTGGAAATATAACTTATAGATCTTTAAGGTTGGATGGGACCTTAGAGATCGTGTAATCTGATTATCTAATTTTACAGATGAGGAAAATACAACCCATGATGGGGATTTGACCTTGATTTGTCCAGCTCAATTTTGGAACATTCTTATTACTCAGAATCACTTGTAGAATAGTGGAAGCAGAGATTGTCATATGTACAGTGTTTATTTGAAAAGGTGTCATTGTTTAAATGTGATTATGGTCATATATGAATACATATACATACGTACATTAACAATAGTTTGTACATGAATTCTTTGGCCAGTGATATTAGGTCCAAAGTAGTAAGTTTGAAATTGTCACCTGGCTCAAAACTCTCAGTTTTGTTTTCACTGTAATATAATTTTAAATTGAATATATCTGACAGAAGTCACACAGTCTAATTATTTGCACTCTGAAAAAGGAATCAAGAATGCAGTGTTCCATATATGAGTTTGACAAAGACTTCCCTTTGATAGAGAATACTATCACTACATAAATGGATGGAGGAGTTAATTGCCTCAGACCCCATCTTTATTTGGGTTGCGGTGGCTGCTCATTCCAGGCTACAACCCCTCACCAGGAAGCTGTCTGGGGTAGCAGTGAAAATACATCGCTTAGGGTCCAGCGGAGAGTATAGGTTAATGAGAAAAACTGACAGTCAAGGGAGGGCAGTGTTTACCTTGCCCTGGGAATTGACCCCTGGACATCTACATTATTTGTTCAAATGAAATCTGAGCCTGATTATTTTATCACATATCCTATTTCTTTTTTTCCTTTTTTTTAGTTACATTTTGATTTTTTTTTTAATCAAGAACTGCTTTCTGCCAAAGAGGAAAGAGGGAAGCTGTTATTTCTTTTAATCATAATAGTAGTCATTCTTCTGATTTTACTGACACCCCAGGTATCCTAAAGTATAAAGATATTTTAGGGGTTGCATGAAAGTGTGACAGTTTTGTGTAATTCTATTCAAGGTTTTAAGAACAATGAAAAATTTTAGAATGCTTCTGTCCCTGCTATTGTAAATACTGTCATTTGCTATTTTACCTTTGTGACAGATGCTAGGACTATGTGCTCTGTGCTAGTATAGGTTGATTTTTCTTTCAGACTTCTGCCAAATCCAAAGAATAAATACAGTACCAAATATATAAAAACAATGGGAATATTTATAGCCTGGCAATTTCATGGGCAAAGAGAAAATAAATGATTATATTTGAGAAGGACCTGATACTGTCTTCCTTTAAGACTTTTTATTGAAATATTTTACGACTCCAAGGCAATTTATACCCTGTGACATGTTTAGTAATGAGTACGATGAAAGAATATGACAGTATATATCTTGATAGTCCATTTTGCCTTTCAAATGTAAAATTATTATTTGAAGCAGTTGTCACAGTATCTTCAACTTTTCAAGACATAGGACTGACTACAAGATTTTCTAAGCATGTACTGTCTTTACTATCAGGGAGTGTGGCCTTGTTGGGGGAGATGAAACTCAATGCAAGCATACATAATGATGCAAAAGACTTTTAAAAGAAACATCTGCCACTGAAAAGAATCATAGGTACTTACCATATTCAAGGTACTGCATTACATTCTTCACATATATTCTCTCCTTTAAATCTGACAACACCCCTGCACATGGGAAGTAATTGCACTTGTTTTATACATGAGGAATTTCAGTAAGGAGAAGTAACTTAGCTGAAGTTATATCATGTAAAGGTGGAGTCAGAATTATAGAGCAAGTTTGCCTGACTACCAGATGTAGAGTTTCAGGAAGGGAGATGGATGTGGGATTATTTTCTCCTCCGTTGTTTCAAGAAAAGCATTTATTATATGGCTTGATATTTTTTCCCTCTATTTTTGGCACCATAGTAGATAAGCCACAGACACAGGTCCTACATAAGACATAAGGGGACAATGATTAATGGTAAGGCATCTAACTGGACATATTACTCTCCCTTAAATTCCCTCTCAATCCATTGCCAAAACACCTCCGTTCTCTAGAAAGCACACTTCAAATGTATCCATGCCTCTATTGTTGTATTTTTATGACTCCGGTCCAAATTACCAGCATCTTCTGCCAGGACAGTCACAATATTCTCATTCTACCTCCAATATAGTCTTCAAAGGTATCTGGAGGATTTTTAAAGTGTTGATTAGAACATGTCAATTTGCTGATTGAAACTCTTTTGTAACTTCACAATCTGTTTGGAATAAAATAAAAAATTCTGATTTCGGTGGACAAATTCCATAGTTTACAGCTTTTGGCTACCTCCCCAAGCATTCCTCTCATACCATTCTCCTTAACATATTCCAATGTTAACCACCATTGTTTTCTTTCCTATCTGCCAAGCTTTGTTTTGCCTTAAAAGTTTGTAGATGTTGTTACTTCTTCCTGGAAGGTTCTATCCCATTTCTTCCATAACTAAATGTTTTGGTTTAATTTTAATTTTTTTCTCATGAGTCTTAGCTTAAATGTCAACTACTCAGAGAAGATTTCTTTGATTATTTAAACTAGTTTAAATCTCATTATGCTTTTCCTTAACATTTAAAAACAATCATTTTTTTTGCAGTGTTTTATTTGTATATTGATTCTACTCTACTAAACCCTAAGTTCTGTACAGTAAAGACGACATATTTTGGGTTTACTACTGTGTATTCTGCCTTTAATTATAAGCTGGGTACAGAGCTGGAATTCAGTTGAATGAATTAAATAAAATCTCCACAATAAATTCATTCTTTTATTCTATTATTCTTATTAATAAAATGGAAACGCAAATCACTCATTAAATACATTTGACCACTTATGGTATGTCCAGTCTATTGAGGGAAAACTGTGCAAAAAGATCAATTACTGCACACCATTAAAATGCAAGTGCTTTTTCGGAGTTAAAGATAACATACTTTAAGGAACACAGAAGATGGAGCAACTGATATTGCCTCAGGAATAAATTCACTGACATGGTAACATGTGAATTGGTTCTTGATGAATTACAGCTTTTCAGGTTCAGAATAGGTGTTAGAGGATATTTGAGGGATTGGGAAGGCATGCATTCATCATCATTATCAACAACAACAACAACAACAACAACAATAACAACAGACTTTGGGTGTATGGCAGGAGCATAGGTTAAATGAAATGATGGTGGGAGAGGAGCCCAAGAGTCAAATTACATTGAAAGACTTTCTGTACCAGATTATGGAGTTTTTAATAGGGATGTGACATGATCCAAATCATTTTATAGATAGATGGTGTGTGAGTAAAACACATTGCATTTAGAAAAACTGATGTGAACTGTTAGGGTAATACTGTGATATTCCAACCAAAAAAATCTCAAAAGCCTTAATTGATTGATTAACTGACTTTAAGCTATGAAATAGACACTGCAATATCTGTTGGAGATTATGAACCACTGACCTAAAAAGAGAGACAATTAGAGTTGCTTATATATTACTTATCTGAGATTGTCTCCTTCATTATAATTTATCAGTCAGTTGTTTGACTTTTCCACATTCTGCTTAGTATAAATTTTCTAAAGTATATTAATTTGAAAATTAGGGTATTTCTGTAGCAGATCTTATATTTATTATGCAAGTGTAGGGTACAGTGTAATGAAGAATATGGTCAGTTCTACAGTGTTTGAGAAATAGGAGGCAGAGAGACTTCACAAATTATGTTATTCTTGAACTAAGACCTAAACTATGGGGTCAGCAGGCCCATTTCATGAAGGGGAAGCAGCACAAGCAGAGACATGGAGGTATGGTATGAGCCAGGAATGACAAATAACATAATAAGCCTGAAATACAGAAATAATAAAAGGATTCTCAAATGTCCATTGATTGTGGACTTTGGAAAAACAAAAGGGAACTTAGATGAAATATGAAAATGAACATTTTTAAACTCTCTTTGAGCATGTGGTAATCTGATAGTGAGATTGCAGCTATAATTGAGCAAGTTACATGTGCTATTTAAATGTAGCTAGATTCTTACAACTACTTAGGATGTTCTCAAAGTTCTTTTTTACTTATCACAATGGCTATTTTAAATGTTTCCACCCTTCTTAAATTCCACCCTGCCTCACCAATTTCTTCTATTTTATGGCTTTGATGTGGGAGCCATCTGAAAAGGAGTGATGTAACTTCCTGTTTTCTGGCTTCCAGGCTTTTCTTCCTTCTGTCTATCTGACTTCCATCCCAAATTCCCCTTTTGATCTCTGTGACTCCATCAAACTACGCTTTGAAAGAAGAAATACATTTGCCGACATCCCTTTCTGCCTCCCACTCACCCCTAATCTCTTATATCCAGGGAGTCTCTTTACTGCTCTTTTGAAATTAATCTTTTTATAATTTATAAAATTCCAGGGTGAATGAACTTCAGTTTAAGTTTTAGCTCCATCTTCTCTACTCTCTCTTCCTCAGCTTTCATGCAAGACAACTGCTTATTCTTTTTGATTTCTCTCTTTTAAACTTCTCACCATTTGTATTTTCATAAGAATTAATTCTCAAAGTTACTTTCTTAACCAAATCTCTTCTTTCTCTAGAGTTCCCTCTAAACTTTTTCGCTTTATTTATATCTACCAAATCAATGTCTCCCAGGGTCCAGATCCACATTTTGAAACTTCCAGTTAAAAATAAATCTATATCTCTGAGTTCTTTAAAACTAAACAATATTTATTTTAAGCCAATGCATCTTCCTACTTTGTTCACTCTGTTCAAGGGCCAGCAATTTCCCAGTCATCCATGCCTTATCAGGTAAAGTTTTCACCCTCCATAGTTTCCAACATTTAATACTGCCAACAGATTATTGAGACAATCTCTTCCATTTAACTTATTTTATTTTTTTCTACCATTGGCTCAAACCCTCATTTTCCTTTTCTATGAAAACATGATGACTTTCTAATTGTTCTTACCTTTATCCTTTTGAGATACTAAAGCCAGATCAACAATTTTAAACTCCTGGGGGAAAAGTCCTACTACTTCCTAGATAATACAATCTTCAATGGCTCCCTATGTAGAAACCACTTTTAGAAAAAACACTCAAGAATATTTGAAAACCTCCAGATAAGTTGAAAGTCTTCTATTATAGTTGATATTCTCCTGTATAAAGTATTAATTTCTTTAAGTTATTTTTAAAACAGATACTTATTTAGTTCATGGTCTGTATATTAGTTATCTTTTGCTGCTTAACAAATCACTCCAAAATTTAGCAGCATTAAACAATACACATTTATTACCTCACAATTTCTGTGATTCAGGAATCTGGGCATGGTTTAGCTTTTTTCTTTATAGTCTTTCATGGGAGTGCAAATACTGCCCAGGGCTAGAGTTTCATCTGAAGGCTTAACTGGGAAAAGATTCATTTCTAAGTTCCTTTATGTGGTTTTGGTAGGATTTAGTTTTCTGTGGTTGTTGGAATAAGGGCCTCAGTTTGTTGGTGGCTGTTGGCTGGAGGTTACCCTCAATTCCTTGCCATGAGGACTTCTCCAACATGGCAATTTCCTTCCATTAAAGTCAGCAAAAGAGAGAATCTGCTATTAAGAGGGAAGTTACTCTTTTATATATTCTCATTGTTGATGTATCGTGTCATTCCATCACCTTTGTCATATTCTATTGATTAAGAGCAATACTTGCTACACATGTTCAAGGGCAAGTGCAAAGGAAGTGGATTACACAAGAGGGTTAATGTCAGAAGACGAAGATCATTGGAAGCCATTTTAGAGGTGTCCTGACTCAGAGGTTAGATCAGGGTATGGATATAAGCTGCCAATAGATAGCAATTGTACTATAGCCCCAGTGAGAGCTGTTCTTAACAGACAGTGGATAGAGAAAAGCTTTTCAGTCGGTAGAGATTTGGATGGTGCTCTGGTCATCCAGTTTGTATGGAAGGGGAAGTGGCCTGAAGTTATACACACACATGCACATACTCATATACCTAAATGTGTATACTCATATACATAGATGTGTATGCTTGTACAGTCATTATAGACTACATACATATAGATATGTGTATGGCTAGTGGCAAATGGCTCAGCCAGTTGTTTAGGAACCTGGAAGGAGAAAGATTAGAAAACTGAGGATGAAGCAGAGGCATTTGGTTGTATGAGTCATGATAAAAGAAAATATGGTAAATGTTTAAATTAAAAAAAACATAAAAAAATAAATTACAAAAATTACAATAAAAAACACATCACCATTAATCCCCCTCAAAATGCTCTCTTTCATTTCAAACACACTTATCTCATTGTTCTTTCCAAAGTAGTTCAGGAAATCCTTTTTCTGCAAGTGTTGTTAATTGCACTCTCATGGCTGCCTCCTTAATGTCCTGAATTGATTCAAAACATCTACTTTTCATTGTAATTTTGACTTTGAGGAAGAACCAGAATTTGCATGGTATCAGATCTGGTGAATAAGGTAGATGAGGGCATACCATAATGTTTTTATTTGACAGAAATTGCTGTACCAGAAGTGATGTGTGACATGGAGCATTGTCATGATGGAATATGAAACAGTTTTTCCATTTCTCAGATACTCATGAAAAGAAGACTTCCAGAACTGCTTCAGAAAGTGGCAAGAACAATGAAATAAGTATGTTCAAAGTGAGAGGGAGTATTTTGAAGTGGATTATTGGCTATGTGTCTTTTAGTGTAATACTTTTTTAAAAATTTAAACATTCATCATTTTTTTTAATCATACTTTGTACATATGGAAATAGGCATAAAGTTTGAAAATACTCATATTAAATATTAAGGCCAATCATAGAGCACATGCAAGGTAAGATGCACTAAAAACAAAGTAGATAAAAAGACTCAGCCATAAACCAGAATTTGTCAGCCAGAATTTGTCATCAGCCTTTGGGTGTGGCATGAAGGGTGCATGAGTGAAGTGACATGATGATAGGAATGTAGGCTACGCATGACTCTAACAACTTGGGCTCTAAATTACTGAGACTGGTCTACCTACATACTGCTGTCCCAAAATATTCACCCTGTTAATGGCAGGGGTGAAGAATAAGTCCCAGGAGACTACCTGGCCACTTTGTGACAAGTAGACAACATTGGACGCTTTCTTCCCTGAAAAAACTTGTAATTATCTCTGATAATAAGATATTTCAGGGGTGGGCTTGCATTTCCTATCTGTAGGGTCTCAGGCAGCACAATGATCAAAGTGAGGTTTATGTAGTATTTGATCTACCAGCATGGGACCCTAATAACATTAGGTCCACCCAGAGGACCTATTTTTATACCAAAGAAGATATGAGAGTGGGCCCATGACTGCTGTGCTCTCTATATAATGATGAATGTAAAATGTTTTCATTATGACCCACGTGAGACATCTTTGAAGTTTCTTTATAGTTTGAGAATTCCCATTGGAGTTGGCTGAGGTGTTGGGACTTCATTGCAGCTCAGCTTCTTTCTCTGCCTAATCCTGCTTTGTCCTTCCCACCTCCACACAAGTATCGGTCCCAAGTAACTTATTAAACATTCTGTGTGGTAAAGTTTGTCTAAGAGTCCACTTTCTGGGGAGTCCAATATGGACAATCAACATGCTTGAAAAGATTTTATATGAAAAAAATAGCAGGGGACAAATTCTTATCTTAAAGCATGTGTTAATATAAAAGTTCAAGATAATATTTTAATAAAAAGATCTTATGAAGACATTTGCAAAACAAATGGATTCTTAAAATTATAATGTTAACTTATAATTATAGTTCTAATAAGTTGAATAGTTGAAGTGAGACTTTATGAAATAAATAGGCACTCTTTCATTACCTTTGAGATGGTTTTTCTCAGTAAAAACTGTCAGAGGTATTTTTTAAAAACTCTAGGATTGACAGTAATTAGCTGTGGCTGGATTTATATTTGAATAGTTATTTAAAAACAAATAAAATTCAGTGTGGTGTCATAAACATGTAGGCAGTCACTCTTTTTCTGAAATATACCCATATAATCATTTGTGAGGTTTTTAGTTGATGAAATATAAATTTCATTTCAAATAAAGTTAAAAATCTTATAGTCTTTTTCTTTTTCACTTGATCTACTGTCACTATATTTTGCATATTTACTTTTTCTCTATTATGTTTGTCAAAATCTTTTCTATTTTTCTCTCAATGCTAAGACAATGAAATGATTAACAGCTTTGATTGCATTGTTTTTTCAGCTGAAAGAAAACAGTTTCTTATTACTCATATCCCACAATACACTCTCTGTGTTGCAATCCTGTAAGTAAAAAGATCTAAACTACCCAACAAAGGTTCTTTTGAAATTCTTATTTTAATTTGTGAGCAGAGTGGCTAATTGTTCATAATTTAAGCATAATCTGGAATTAGGGGGGAAAATTTCCTTAAGATGTCTGGGGTCATTTATGTACCTACTGAGCAAGAAAGTTTTGTTAGAACTGGATTGTCAAACATGGACACACACACACACACACACACACACACACACACACACAAACACACTCAGATCTGGGGGCTTATTGCTGACTATTGGCTATGGTAACTCAGTTACCCTTCATGAGGCCTCTTTCTCCATGTGGTTTTTCATCATTACATATCTGAGCTAACCAAGTGTCCTTTGATAGACAAGTGGATAAAGAAGCTGTGGTACATATGCACAATGGAATATTACTCAGCCATAAGAAAACATGAAATAGGGCCATTTATGGCAACATGAATGGACCTTGACACCACCATGCAAAGCGAAATAAGCCAGACGGGAAAAACAAGAACCATATGACTTCACTCATATGTGAACACAAAGGTGAAAGCAACAAAGAAACAAGTAGTCATAAACTCAATAGTTTGGTGGTTTGTGGTTATCTGAGGGTATGGCGGAGGAGGGTGGAAAAGAAGAGACAGGGTCTCAAATACATGGTGATGGAAAGAGAACTGACTCTGGGGGATGAACATATAACACAACACATAGATGATGTAGAACCTACATAATTTTTACTAACCAATGTCACTCCAATAAATTTAACAATAAAAAACTATATTCTGGGCTGAACTTCTTTATATGGTGACTGACTTCCAAGAGGGCCAAAGGGAAGCTTCTAAGACCTAGGTCTAGAGTCACACAATATAACTTTTATCATACTATTGGTCAAAGGAAGTAACAAGGCCAGTCTGGATTTATAAGGAGAAGACATAGCTTTTAACTCTTGATGGGAAAAGCAGCAAAACCATCACTAAAGGGCATATTCCACTGGAGGAATTGTATCCGTCATTGAAAATAATCTAGAGCACTACAATCATTGAGAGTGGCAGGACTTGTTATGAAATAATAGGTAGACTTATCAGAGGAAGATCTGTCTGAGGAGGTAAAATTAAACTAAGAAGTTGAATAAAATAAGAGAATGAGCTATGCCAACATAAGGGAAGGAAGAACATTCTTGCCAAGAGAATATTGATTGCAAATGGCCTTGAAGTGAAAAAACCTGGTGTGTTGGAGAATATCCTCCAGCTTCTTATGGTAATTCAGGCAAGAAATATTTGTTTCTTGAACTAAGGAAATATTTGTGAAGGTCCTAAGTTCTTTTATTTGTTATGTGTTTTGAAATAGAACTGCTACAATTTGCTTTTCAACTGTAGGTTCCTATGAAGAAGTATAAAAAATAACTATAAGGTTTTGGACCTAATTCTGGGAAAATGGTATTACTGTTTAGAGGTGAGATGAGATGAAGTTTGTTGGGGAGAAGCAATGTGTGTGAAAAATAAAAATTTAATCTTGGGTATTATACTTGAGATGCCTATGGACATTCAAATGGACAGGCTGAGTTGGAAATTAAATCTATGAGTCTGGAATTTCGTAGCAAGTGTAGGGCAAGATATAAAATTTTAAAACTTACCACATGTGATTTTAAAAATATGGGATTTGATGATATCACCCAGAAAGTGATTATAAAAGAAGAAAATAAAAGACTTGGGGACTAAGATCTGGAGTGTTCCAATATGTGTTAGGAAGAGCAGGATGATCCAGCAAAGACTGACAAGGGAAGCACTGTGATGTGGACTGCTAGCTAGGCAAACAGTGTCATAGAAGCAGGAGAGAGAGGGAATTGCAAGAAGGGGATTGTCAGTGTTGACAAATGATACTGAGGAGTGAATCAAGTCAGATGAAGACTGAGCTCTGACTATTGGATATGTGTAGCACTTTGGTGAACTGAAACAGAACTGTTTCAGTGGAGGGGTATAGCTAAGAGAGAAAATGAAAATAGTACATAGAAATAATGTTTTTTGTTTTTTGAAAATGAGAGTGAAGAAATGGCATGATATTGGCTGGTATTTTTTCTTTTTATTTTCTTTTTTACTTTATATTGGAAATTTTATGTTGTGGATTCTTTTTAAAATTAAATTATTGGGGTGAAATGGTTAGTACAATTATATAGGCTTCAAGTGTACAATTCTATAATACTTTATCTATATATTGCATGATATTGTTAATGGGAATGACCCACAGGGAGAAAAGAGAATGATGATGCAAGAGGGAGAAAATGGAGGATGGGAAGAAGCAGTGTTTGTGATTGTGAAAGAAATGAGAACACATTCTCACATGAACCATTGGGCCTTAGCTAGGGGTAAGGGCTTTTTATCCAGTTTAATAAAATAAATTTTTATAGTTTGGGTTGAAAAACTTTTATAAATTTGTAGATTTAATGGTGGAAAAGGTGAACTTCTCTTTGAAATATTTGTAATTTCTAAGTGAGAATACAGTCATGTGCCAGATAACATTTCAGACAGCAATCAATCACATATACAATGGTGGTTCCATAAAGTTAGGATGAAGGTGAAAAATTCTTATCCCCTGGTGATGTTTTAGCTATCATACTCTCCTAGTGCAATGCATTACTTATGTGTTTTGGTGATGGTGGTATAAACACACCTATTGCACTGCTTGTCTTATAAAAATATAGTGCCTGCAATTATGTACAATACATAATACTTGATAATGCTGATAAATTATGATGTTACTGGTTTATGTATTTACTATACTCTAAGAGATTTTAAATTTTTGTTTCTTATGTACAAAAAAACATAATGATTACACATTTATGCTCCTCATAAAGTGATAACCCCTACAAGTCCACTATCCATCTGACATTGTTAGGAGGATAGCTATACATCCTACAATGCCATTGACTATATTCTCTATGCTGTCTTCTACATCCTATATTTTTAAATTATAGTTGACATTCAATATTATTTATATTATTTTTAGGTGTACAGCACAGTGGGTAGGCATTTATATAATTTATGAAGTGCTTTCCCAATAAGTCTAGTGCCCATCTGACACCATGCATAGTTTTTACATTATTGACTATTTTCCCCATATATACTATACTTTTTATCATTGTTTTAGAGTATACTCTTTCTACTTATAAAAAAATGTGTTCAGTAAAACAGTGTGTCATGTTATGCTGGCAGAAGCCTCATACATCTCAAGTTTATTGTGTCTATTGCATATTTTCCTCTGTGCTGGATTTAATCTCGTGTTTTGTATAGTAACAGGCTTGGAGCCTAGGAACAATAGGCTATATTGTATAGCCTAGGTATGTAGTGGGCTATATCATCTAAGTTTGTGGAGATGCACTATGATATATTAGTGTTGTCTGGAAAGTTTACAGCCATGTAATATGAAAAGCAGAGGCATTTATGGCTGGCTTTTTTTCTGGACAGGCTTTGCGTGCGTGACAAAATTGCCTAACAACACATTTCTCAGAAAGTGTCCCCACTGTTAAGAGTGTATTATTGTAAAAGTCCAGCAATCAGCTAAGAATAAGTAGTAGTGCAGGGTTTTGAAATTTTGAGATAAGAAAGGGGTGAAATAATTATTTTGGAAGAGTGAAGTGTGAATTGATTGAAAAATGTAATACAGTCAACAGGAGCCCTAACTGACCATCTGAGGTTTGTAGTAATAAATTTAAGTAAGACCGTAAAATTTTCTGTTTTACTTCAGCTACACATAGTTACCCAGGTGCAGGGGTAGATTGGGAGTCTTTTTACAGTTGGGGTTTTTCCAGGTAAGATGGAATGAAGGCAGGATAAGGGAGACAAAAACCCCAAGAATAAGCAAAGAATAGTTAAAATGATGAATTATGAACTCTAAACTAAGTAGGTGAGGTGGTAAAGGAAATAAAGAGGGTATTGGGAAGTATGAAGAGGCAGAGCCAGTGAACTGAAAATCCTAGTGGAATGGGACTTGCAAGGTTGTGAGAGTCCACAGTTAATTTCCTTTCAGACTCCGAAAGACTAGACTCTCCTTGGAAGGTGATTACAATGAAAAAATCACTGTGGCAGTAGAGCCCTAAGGTATTAAGAGTCCTGGGGATGGGAACGAGATGGACAAGAGCCTCTATGACCAGAATTAAATATCCTTTCAGCCTAAATGCATGAGAGTTGGGATTAGGATTTAATTTAATTTTAAGGAAATAAATCAATACAGAATTTCTCACACATGTACATACATATGTCTATGCATGAGTACACTTTTGAGAAAGGCAATGATATTTTCAGAGGGTTAAAAGGAGTTTTCCCCTTTTAAAAATATCCATGTGTACTATAACTTATACAAGTTCAAACATAATTTTAATTAAAAAGCACAAAGAACTAGAGTTTACTAGTATATAACTTGAATGCATTTGATACAGAGCGTTAAGATATCTAAAAAAGAGTGTCTCAATTTGATGCAAATTGGTTAGTCATGGAAGTCTTTTAAAAAGAAGTCATGAAGGCAAATTTGGCAACTATCATCCATGTACTGCCCAGGAGAAAAAGACACTTAGCCAACAGATTTTGAGTATACTGACTCCTTTGGCAAGCCTGGCCGTATTTTAAGATGAATTCATCAGTAGTCTGAGCCTAATGCTATTAAAAGTTGGATTCATCTAACTTTTTTGTTTTCATTCCACATTTATTAAACAACCTTCTGATTCTTGTCTTTCGATGTGCTTGTTCAACAAAATGTGTTGCTCATATAAGCTTCAAGTATTTTAGTTCCTGTAACAATTCTCTCACAATGCAAATTAAGTCACATTCTGGTTTCATTTATCTACCTCAGGAGCTTGGATAACGTGAGCTTGTTCTTGGGAAGTAAATTTGCTTTTGGAATGCTGACAAGATCAAGTTATGAGGCATGTAAATCTGCAGGCCAATTCATGGGTCATAGTGAATCTACCCAGGTAAAGAGTATCACCCTGTGAGGCCTTTTGGGAGGCAGCCAGCCTTACCCTTGGCAAACTCCCCCATAGTCACTGTGTACCTTGTTTATACTTGGAAATCAGGCTCAAATTTTGCTACTTCTGTGATGTCTTCCCTGGGCCCTCTGTCACTTTCAGCTGTTTGAGGTTACAGTGTATGGATTATACAATCTGCTGGGCTCACAGAGAGACTTGTGTGCTCAGAAACAAAAGTTCTCCAAGAGTCACTTCTTATAGTAAGGATAAACAACTGATTGATGTCTATCCTTAGAAGCCCTCCTCCCAGCAAGTTATGTATTCATACTTTTGGTCCAGAAGAGAAGGTTTTAACTACATCCTCATTCAAATACAGTATTCCAGGATTCTTACACACCCTGCATATAAGTTTTCCTATAGTGCACTTTTGTGCAGAGGTGGAATGATCTTTGGTATGGGCAAGAATACATATCAGGATTTTTTATGTTAATAGAAATAGAAATTTTGACCACTGGCATGTGCCAGTTGTCAATGAAAGTAGAGCTATTAGTAGTTGATATTCCAAAGCAGTCATTTATGTCAGTGTACATATGAGGGGGTACCCAAAGAAACCCAGAATTTATTTATAAAAAACTGTGTATTTATTCTTACGTGCTTAAACTTCAGTCACCTTTAAAGTAATGTCTGTTTGATGCAATATATCTATCAAGATGCTTTTTCCACTGCTCAAACCAGTTTTTGAACTCATTGACTTTGATGCCTTTTAGTGCATCTGCTGTTTTTTGTTTCCTCTCTTCTACATCCGCAAAATATTTCCCTTTGAGGACATTTTTCATCCAGGGAAACAAACAAGCAAAAAAGTCGCTAGGGGCAAGTTTTGGTAAAAAACTGCTGAAAACTTAGTGCAGTGTGGGCAGGTGAGTTCTCATGCCACATGTTGTGCCTGTTACTTACCCATTATGAAATGGGCAAACATGTTGAAAGAGTCTCCAAAAAAATTCATTAAAGCCTACACAGCACGTGACAACACCACCAGCTGGTACACTGATGCAGATGGGCTCCTAGAACACTCAACTAGTGGGGGAAGTCTATATTGCAAGGAGCCCGCCCTCCAGAAGACAATCCTGGGGTTTTTTTTTTGGGTTCCCTCTTGTATGTCAGAGTGACAATTTAATTTATCATTTAAACTAGGATTCTTTTGAAGGCAAAAGTGTACACTAGTAATTATGCCAGGAGAACAGGTGTAAACTAGAATTGTCCAGGTGAATAGAAATGTTATCCTATATAACAGCTGGATAGATAATGAGCTAGTACTGATCAGTACAGCCATCCTGTTTGTTGACAGCCACCATGTGCTACAATTGGTTAGTGCTTTACTTTGATAATAGGTTATATGTTGTACTACTTGAAAAAGTTTTTAAATGTCACTCAGGCATATAAGGATAAAAGAATTTATAATTAAAAATTTATACCTGAAAGCTTGCTTAAGTAGTGAGAGAATAAAGCTCAAGGGAGATTATTTTAAGCAATGAAGCACAGGAAAATAAAATTTATTTATAATATAGGACCTCATTTGATTATGAATAATTATATTATATTTTATACTATAATCTTTTTAATTTCCAGAAGAGATTATGTTACACAGAGAGGTTACACTGAAAATATAGTGTTTTGGAGGAGAGGCTTTTTTTTTGTTTTTAGTTTATATATATTTTTTATCTTCAAGGTGAAGGAATTTTACAATAAAAATTTCTAAAATAGCATTATATCACAAGCATATATCATGTAATTTGTTATTGTTTTAGTCATATGTTTAAACAATTCCATAGACTTTTATCAAGAAAGCTATAATTAGGCATTCTCGTATTCCTTGGATATTTTCTTCCAACTTTTTTTTACTATTATCAATAACAGAACAGTTATTGCTGAGATAATGTCCTCTTACTAGATTTATAAAAATTGAATTGATGAGTAAAAAACACATTGGACTCTTAATAACGTTGTAAAATTGTTTGCAGGAGATCATATTAACATATGACTACAGTTATGAATGGGAATGAAGCTCACTTAAAAACATTTGCAGATTCTGGTTTTAATAAGTTCATCCTTGTGGTCAACATAGACAGTTCTTCTATAAGAAGATGCTTTCTGTGTAATAGTTTTAGGTTATGCCTATGTACCAGAGTTCTCATAAATAAACTGCTTGTTTACATTTTTGAGTACATATATATTATTTAAATTAAATAGACATTGTTTTGTTTAAACCAGTACTTATTACTTTTAATTTTGTAAATATTATTTATAAATGGGCTACCTATTGAATAAGATTTTATTATAGAACTTATTGTTTTCCTTGAAATTATAATTGTTTTCATTTTCTATGTATTTCACTAACTCATCCCCAAACACTGCCAGAAATGTAAATTTCTGTCAGTATGTTCAAGAGCATCCATTTATCTAAAAGATATTATCTTTATTTTACTGGTCAGGAATCTCTGCTCTCTGTCCTGAAGGAAGACACTATCTCTGTCATCCAAGGCTGTTTGCTTCATAATCTGTAATGGAAGCTGATATAAGAAATAGTGAGTCTGGGTTCTGCAGATCCCTCAGTTTTCTGTTTTTACTGTATTCCCCTTTACCATACAATTGCCAAAGTATGCTTCTCCCTTCCTTTTTTGCATTTCAAAGATGGCAAATTTAAGTCATATATACATTTAATGTCTTCTGTCATAAGTACTTTCACCTTGCCAGAATAACTCTTTGATAGAATTTGATAAAATTTGGCATAAATTTTCTTTTACTGATGTTGGTTTTGTTTTAACCTTAGTCCCCTTGCTAGTTTCACACTTCTCTCTGCTCCTGGAGTTTTCCCCCAAATGCTCTTGCTCATCACAGAGGCTTATGATAACAGCGTATGTATATCACTCACCAAAATGAGATTTGTTTTTCCTTAAAAAATTTTTTTGTTATTATAAGTTTGGCCTATTTTTCTTTATGTTTATGTGAAGGGCATGGCTTTATAGGTTTATCTGTTCATCTTTTTGTTTTGTATTATTTTAGAAGGATTGTGGGGGAAGGAACAAAGATACAGGTAACTGCCATTAATTTAGGCTACTGAAATCTCCCCACTGCTTTTAAAATACTTTAAAAAATCTTATTTTTTTCTCCTTTATATCTTCCACTTCAAGAGGTACCTATTGCCACAAATTTCAAACAGTTAAGCCTTTCTGTAGTTAGTACGTGTAGTTTGTTCTTGCTTTTCCTCACTGGCCAAGTAAGATCCAGATTTTTTGGTTCTGCTAAGTCATTTATTACTGGACTGTTTTCCAGCTACCAAAAGTTTATTATTAACTGCTCTCCCATTTTCCTCATCTTTGGGCGTTTATGCCTTTGAACAAGACTCACTTTTACACTTCTAAGTTTTAGACTAGTCTGTGGAGGAGAAAGGATTGATGCATGTTCTGTATGATTTGTATTCAGAGGTTTAAGGTATTTTCATGAGACATGGCTAAGGCTTTTCAGGAAAAGACATCCTTGTTACTTATTCTGAGAAAAATTATAGTATTCAAGACTTAGATGCTGTCATTATGCATTTTAGGAAGATAGGAGAACTAGGGAAATAATTCTCCATCTGTATGGTATGTAAAAACTCCCTAGGGAGATTTTTTTAAAAGGTAAATCTTACACCCTATTTCTGTAGTTTCTGTTTCAGTAGGTCTGAGATAGGACCTTGAGGTTTTTAAGCAATCCCTGTCAGGTTAGTTCTGATGCTGTTGTCTTAGTAGTACCAACTGAAACATAAAGTATGGATAGACTTCTAAACAAAAATAAGTGAAGGCCATACTCATGTCTGTGAATTTCCCTAATAATTGAAACAGATATTGGTGGCATTATATGTATATGTATATGTATATGTATATGTATATGTGTGTGTGTGTATATATATACACACACATACACACACATACATAAAATTTATATTTTATATATACTTATACATGTATTTTACTTTCTGTCAACTTTATTTTTATTTTCTATTTAAGAGTTTGTAGAACAGCGTAAGACCACTGAGTGTTCCTTCCCATTCAGTGGCCTGAGCAGTGATGGCTGCAGACAGGTTCTCAGTGGCAGCTGAGCGCTCCAGTTGTCAGTAGGAAACTGCTGAACAGGCACAGATGGCACCTGTCTTCGGACCAGTCTGTGAGCTTGGGTTGAGTAGCAGTGAATTCAGGAGCTGGAAGAGTCCATTCACACTGAAATTCCTCCTTGTCAGAGCGTTTCCAGCAGCAGCATACCCCTTCTTTTCAGTCTCTTCAGGCTCTCTGTGGAAGTAGAGATCACGCGTTAACTCCCGCGAGTGCTCATGGGAGATTGTACTACACATGCGCAGAACTTTCCCGGCCAGCGTCCTCCATAACTGCAGAGCGAGCTCCGTTGTTGTTGTGTGGTGATGCCCGTGGCCACGTAGCGCCGCAGAGAGTGTGTTACAGAGAGCGATGGTGGGCGGGTTAACAGGCCGCCTCTGCGAGTGGCTGGTGGTTACCCCTGGGATCAGTAACGACCGGAAGTTGTGGCTCGGAGAACCTGCCGGGCCTCGGTTATAGGAGGTTCGGGGAGTGAAGTGGCGGCAATAGGAGTGGCTCCAGCGGCAGCAGCGAACTTCAGTGTGGCTCACTGGCCAGTGTCCTGTAAGATATGATACTCACATCAGCTGGGTTGTCAGTGGCATGAGCTGCCAACAGAAGGTTCTCCCAGTTTCTTCCAATTTATGAGGTAATGCCATCACTTCTTTTTTGTAGATGACTGTTCAATTCGGAAGTCAAGGTTGGTGCCACCTAAATGGGTTCCTGCTGCAAAAAATTGAAGTCATCCTGCTCCTTTATTTGCAGGATATCAAGGGCTCTGGACATTATGAAAGTTTTCCTTTATCTTTATGTTACTGTGTGAACCCAGAACAACGTTGGACCCCTCTTTAAGTAGCATGGAAGGGTTTGTTGGCAGTCATTTTGAAAGAGGTTTAATTGTGGCTGTTACTATTGTTCATCAATATTCCTCTACTTTGAAACACAAGAGGATTATATTTATACACCCTCTTAATGTTAAATGTGGCCTGTAACAAAATTATAGTAAAATTAACAAGTCTAAAATTAGGTCGTGATTTGTTATTTAATTTTTATAACACACTAGCCTCTGAAAGTTGCTCAAAAGGGAAAATAAATCTCCATTAGTATTCATCCTGAAAATACGATGTGAGAGGCAGCTCTAGAAAAATCAGTACTTTCAGTTTTGAATATTCTTTTGATTTCTGATTTGCACTTTGTAGTTGAAACCACTCATTGATTTCTGTGTCTGGGGTGTTTTGCTTTATATAGCATTTCTCCTGTAGCAGTCAGGTAGTTCATTTACAAACTGCTGTTGTGCTTTGGGTGATGAATGAGGTCACCCCAAGTTTTCATCTCTGTAGTAAAAGTGGGCTGTGTTACACAGCCTATAGGTTAAGTCTGTTGATTCCAAATGTATCTTCAAAATATAGTTAAGTCTGCCTTAGTCAATTCTGACAAAAACCATAGATGGGGATTTCTCATGATTATTTACTTATTATTTCTTATGCTTCTGCAGACTGGAAATCCAACATCAGGGTGCCAGCATGGTTGAATTCTTGTGAGGACCCTCTTTCAGTTTGCAGACAGACAACTTACTGTATTGTCACATGATAGAGAGAGAGTGAGCTAGGACCCTTGGCCTCTTTTTATAAAGGCACTAATCTCATTCATTAAGGCTCCACCCTTATGACCTAATTACCTTCAAAAAGTCCCAGTTCCCAGTACTATAACACTGGGATTAGGGTTTCAACACATGAATTTTGGTGGTGGTGGAGGAACACAAACATTCAGTCTATTGCAAGGTCTGTTCTGACATTTTTTGTGTGATGAAATAATACACAAATATGTCAGTAGGAACAATTTTATTATGTGTTTTTCCTAATATAAAAGTAAAATATAGTCTTTGTAGTTTATTCAGTAATTACAAAAAGAAGAGAAATAAAAAGTGTGATCTTTAAAGATAAAAGTCAGTTGCTCTAGAAATTGATACAGTGTCTTGAAAACCAACTATGATTATTTTAACTCAGAACAAATTTTATTAAACTTTGTCCATATATGAAAAATGTTATTTAGTGATTCTTGTCAGGAAATGACTTAAATTTTGTATTCTAATAGTTCTTAAAGCAGATACACTCATACCCAGTTAGGCTTGTTTTGTTTGCTAACTTTTATTCAGAACTGCTCTGATGCTCTACAAACCTGTAAACCCTCAGTTAGGGCTTATTACAGCACTGTGATGTGGGTGTCATTATTTACAGATAAATAACTGAAGAACAAGAAAATGAAATAATTTGTTTCCAATTGCTTAATTAATAATTGGAAGAACTGAGATTTTTGCCTTGTGTCTTATTCAGAGCTTTTTTTGCGTTAACCATTACACTGTGGGGGTTAGTTCCTTAACTTGTGGCAAATGACAACATTCATTCATATGGCTAAGATGATTCAGTACTCCTAGCCTGGGGCCTTGCCCACAATGTTCATCTAACATTTGTTTAAACTTGTGTTTAAACAATGCAGGACATACTTAGTCTCATTACTAACCTAAAGTCACATAGCCAGAAGAAAAATATATTCGTATGCTGTCTCCTTTATTTGGATGAATTTAAAACTAGTAGAATTTTTCTCACTCATAAAGACAGGAAATTGGAAATTTTATAAAATTACAAAGAAATTATGCATAAGTATAGCCCATCTTAGCCCATTTTCATAAAGATTACACCCAGAGAAGAAAATAGTATTCTCTAGGACACTGCTTTGTGTTTTGTGTGTCATTACACATGCTTTTCTTTCTGTTCCTAATGTTTCTCAAGAAGAGGTACATGTTCATAAACTGTGAATCAAACAGTACCTATTGTGTAATGCTGACATGTTCAGCATTCATGTTTTTATTGTGTTTCACAAGGATTAAATCTCAAGATTAAAATGGAAAAAATCCAGATCGCTGATATAATTTGTTCTGGGTGATTTTTCACTTGTCAAGTAGACATTACTGATACGTAATATTGAAACTTTTAAAAAGAGTTTGGAACAGTCTCTACTAAAGGGAATTGTGCCATAGCTAGCTCACTATCCACAAGAAAACAAGATGTAATCAGAACATCATATTTACTGATTATTTCATTTGCTCAGAATACATGTAGCCTTACTGAGGTACAATTGACAAATATTGTGATGATTTGATATATGTATTCATTGTGAAATAATTACCACAATGAAGCTAATTAACATATTCATCACCTCATAGTCACCATTTTTTGCTTTTTTGTTGTGAGAACACTTAAGACCTAATCTCTTAGCAAATTTCAAGTATACAATTTAGTATTTATTAATAATTATATTTACCATGCTGTACATTATATCTCTAGAACCTATTCATCTTATAATTGACAATTTTTTGCACTTTGACCAACATCTCTTCCTTTCCCTCTCCCCCTCAACTCCTGGCAATCACCATTCTACTCTCTAATTCTGTGAATTTTACTTTTTTAGATTCTACATATAAGTGAGATTATAGAGTGTGCATGTAATTTTAAATATTATAATACTACTAATTCAACTTGTGAAATAAATATATTAAAAACAGAAATTGGACATTAAAAACTTTGAGAAAAATATTATCTTCTTGTTTATTTAAGCAGTTATCAAATAGAACCCCAGGTTAAAACCTTTGTTTAAGATAGCAACTTGTAGAATTGTGTCTTCATCTCAAATGGTAATCAGTGTCTTCTTTGAGGTTCACCTTTCTTTTGTGAGCTATTTCTGAAACTCTTGACTTCAACGGAGATATATAAACATTAACAGAAATGACAAAAACTCTTTTCATGGACTACCTCTTGTTCTTTGCGTATCTGCAGCATCTTGAGCAGTACCTGTCATAGAGCAGCAATTGAGGCACATGTATAGAGCGAAGGAATAAAACAATAATAAGTTTCTTTTAGATCATTAAAGCTTTTTTCCATTTTGGGGCCTGATTTTATTTTCATTTTTGTTGCTATCTTTCCCACTGGTCATCAATGAAACTCTCATAGACCTTAAATTATCTAAATCTGGCTTTTTGGGGCAAGGACCATGTACTAGAATTTAAGAGGATATGAGACGAAAAGGTATATGCTGTCACTTACAGAAGTCCTTATTTCTCGTAAAATAGTATTTGGGTTTTAATAAGACATTATCAGCATTCCGGAGTAAAATCCAAATACTATTTTTGGATTTACTGATAGAAGAAAGAATTAGTCTGGAGAAAATGAAAGCAGAAAGACAAACAAAAGTACCTGTCAGTAGATAGTACATGCTTATTGTTTAACAAAGTGGAAAAGGAATATATATATATTTGTACACACTTCCTTTGCTGGTAACTTAAACAGTGTTCTCCTCTGAGCCATTTCAGAAGCTTCTAAATGTAATAGCTTACTACTCTTTTCACTGTCCCAGGAAAACGAAAAGCTCAGAGACAGTAGGAGATCAGCCGAATGTAGATGAGGACTTTGCTTGTGCTTGGGAGTAAGTATAACAACCTTTGAGCACAGATGATTGTGGTGGAACAAGTATCTAATAAGTGGGAGGAGAGATACCAATAAAAGGAACATCTCAATTTCTTTCCACTTGTACATACTTACGATTTAATAAACTATTATACATATTGAATTAGAATAATGTTAAAGAATGTCAGAGATTTATGCTTTCTGAAGGTGACCCTAAAAAATGTAAAGGAGGGAAGGATGTCACATACAGGATGAGATTATTGTTTTGCCTTGTGGAGATCTTCACAGTACATCTGCATTATATAATTTGAAGTATGGAGGATTTCTAAAAGTCTGGACATGCCATTATAAATTCTCTAGAGCAAAATCCTACCAAAAGTCAAGCATAAAAGATTTTTGAATTAGTGGGGTTTTTTTTTTTTTTGGCATTATTTACCACTACTACTTTCCATCTGCATTTGATTATCATGAACTTCCTATTTACTCTCATTGTTTTGTTTATTGATTTTATGGTACATATGCAAAGAATAAAACAAAGCTTCTTGAGAAATGTGGTCCATAAAAACCAATATTTCAGGTAATTACATTTGTTCTAATATATAGTTCTTATGTTTAAGGATTCTCATTGTTTTGAATATAAGTTGTTACTTGCTTATATTTGAGAGCCTGTTTGACACATTTTCTTCTTGGCTTTTGAAAATATTGACAAATTCTCAACGTATGTCATTTTGGACTCTCTGGATGTATCACCCTTTCTCAGCAGTTAGCAGAATCTACTGTTGTGTGATCAGCCAAATTGGCCCTTATTGTTCCCTCTTAACTCTGCCTTTTAACAAATGCCAAGACACTTTTGGGGAAAGTGGGAGTAATATGAGCAGTTCTTGATACTCTCTACTATTTGATTAGATTATCATGTTTCTTGTTTCTTGTAGAGTTCTCATGTATGAAAATATTCCCCATCCAATAATTTTTCAAGGGTCCCTGGAGACTCCCATGACAGTTAAAACAGAACTCTGCCACAGAGGTTTCCTGGAGCCCAGGACCTTGCAGAGTGTTTGGGTAAAAAATAACATGCCAAAGTACATACTTTTCTTATTCAGAAAAACAAAAACTGAAAGAAATTATAGTCACAGCTATCTTTAAACATCTATTAAATGCAGTGATTTCTTTACCTTATCAAACTAATCATATAAATGTAATTTACTTTCATTCTTTTCTCTTGACATTTACTCCTATTAAAGACTATTAACACTTTTATGTCACCCACATGGAAAATATTCCTACATTTCTATCTCTAGTTTTGGTCATGTTGTAGTTTGGTCCTTATGATATAAAGCATATATTGGAATCTTCCCTGGCTGGGAATCGAACCCAGGCCACAGCGCTGACAGCGCCAGCGCCAAAGCCTTAAGCCGCTACACCATTAGGGAACTCCCCTGCGTTTAACTTTTAAAACACTTTCACCTTAATATTAAAATAATGTCTTATAATAATTAAATCTTGTTAATTTGCTATTCTTCCATTAGAATGCATTATATAGATCCCTAACCAAATTCTGTAACTATTTATTAAAACTATAACTATGTTAGAAATAGCCATATTCCATGTGAAGAAAGTATTGAATCTACCTTGATCCAAAGTACATGTACAAATCTGAATATTGTTTTTTGTACACTGTAAGAGCAACAAAGAGAAGCCATCCAGATTATGAGCATTGTGCAAAGTAGTCATACGAGAATAGCTGAAGTAGGTGGAAATGGTTAACTGGATAAAGGGAACACTTAGGATTTCTGTGTATTACTACATGAATACAGAGCAGTAGATGGACATTAAAGACAGATGGAATTGAGTCCAATTTAAGAAATACATTTATTAAACATGCTTGTATCCCTGGTACCTAGAGTTGTAGCTGGCAAATGTGAATTCTCAGGAAATGTTTGTTGTTGTAGGTGATCAAAGATGAATATATTAAGCTTTTTATAAAAGGATTGAGCTCATTGTCACTGCATATATCAGGCAGAGGCTTTATAACCTTTGGTTGAAAATGTAGAAAGAATTCTGGCGTTGGGAGTGATGTTGGACATGTTTTACCTCTTTCTTTTCATATTTATGTGTTTATAATTCTATAAATTCCTACCCATATTTAATAGTCTTATATTGGTGTCTTTATGCTAAGCATGATATTTACAAAATAATAGTTTCCTTTTTAATGTGAAAGGTTTTCCCCTGACTTTGTAGAATTTGAAAGCTTAATTTACACTTTTAATGAAATGAGTATTTTAGGAATTCACAGCCTGCTTTGTTCGAACAGATCAAAACAAAATTACCAGTTCCAGACCACAGAATGTTCATAGATTGACACTTAATAAGGAAACATGTTAACTTATATTTCAGTTTTTGAGTAGAAAATGTCCTTAATTCTGATGAGAATTTTGACTTTCATCTTTATTTCTAATTTCTGATGGTGGTACCTTTGGTCAGTGATGTTAGGACCCTAATCTGATGCCACATGGAGTAACAGATAAATGTCAGTCTTACCTCTTTCCTGGGCCTGAATTATATTTTATGTTCCATTCTTGGCTTTAGCAGGAGAAATTGTTGATAAGACATGAAGGGAGTGAAGTAGTGTGTAGTGAAGTAGAATTCTCCCAATACTATTTATTTCTTTCTTGCGTTTTATTCTGTCTTTTGCCCTCATTCACTGCTCACCTTCAGAAAATCTTTTAAAAGATGACTGAGACCACAACTCCTTGACATAGAAACATGATATTAATAAATGTTTCAATAGTATATTCTCTAAGGCAACATTTGGATGTTTCCAAATTATCTTACTTGCAGTGTGCAACCTTCATCTTTGTTAATTCCATATTTGCAAGTGTGGGAAGCTCAGTTTCTTCATGCAAGATACATGCAGTTCCCCCCCCCCCCTTTTTTAAGTAGAGTTTATTTTATTTTTTAGAACAGCTTTGTGTTCACAACAGAAGGTACACAGATTTCCCTTTTACTCCCTGCCCTTATGCATGTGTAGCCTTCCCCATTATCAACATCTGCTACCAGAGTGGTCTGCTATTTTATGATTGATGAACCTACCTAGACACATATTTAAATGACACATATTCATCATTATGAGATTATACAGAATAGTTTCATTGTCCTAAAGATGCTCTGGCTCCACCTAGTCATCACTTTTCCTAAACCCCTGGAAACCTCTGATATTTTTATTGTCTCCATAGTTTTGCTTTTTCCAAAATGTCATATAGTTGGAATCATGTAGTATGTAGCCTTTTCAGGTTGGCTACTTCACTTAGTAATATACATTTATGTCTTCTCCCTGTATTTTATGACTTGATAGCTCATTTCTCTTTAGTGCTTAATATTATTCTGTTATTTGGATGTATCATAGTTTATTTATCCATTCACCTACTAAAAGACATCTTGGTTGATTTTAATTTTGACAATTATGAATAAATGTATGTGTGCAGATTTATGTGTGGATATAAATTTTTAATTCATTTGGAAAAAATACATACGGAGAATGATTGTATGGTTAGAACATGTTTAGTTTTGTAAGAAACTTCCAAACTGTCTTCCAAAGTGGCTGTACCATTCTGCATAACCACCAGCAATGAATGAGAGTGCCTGTTGCTCCACATTCTCACCAGCATTTGGTATTGTCAATGTTCTGGATTTTGGCAATTCTAATGGGAGTATAGTTGTATCTTATTGTTTAATTTGCATTTTCCTAATGACATAATGTGCAAAATCTTTTTATACAGCTCTTTACCATCAGTATATCTTTTTTGATTAGATGTCTGTTACGGTCTTTAATTTTTTAATCAGAGTGTTTGTTTACCGACTGTTGAGTTTTACTAGTCATCTCATATTTTGGATAACAGTCCTTTATCATATTTATCTTTTGCAATAATTTCTCTTGGTCTGTGGGTTGTCTTTTTATTCTCTCAACAGTGCCTTTCTCAGAGCAGAAAGATTTAATTTTAATGAAGTTCAGCTTATAAATTGCTTATTTCATGGATGATGACTTTGGCATTGTATCTAAAACATCCTTGCTAAGCCCAGGGTCATCTAGATTTTATTCTGTGTTATGTTCTAGGAATGTTATAATTTTGCATTTTACATTTAGGTCTGTGATTCACTTGGATTAATTTTTCTGTGAATGGTTTAAGGTCTGTGTCTAGATTCATTTTATTTGCTTGTGGCTTTCTACCAATTTCAGCATCATTTATTAGAAAGACTATCTTTTCTCTATTGTGATGTCATTACTCCTGGGTTGAAGGTCAGTTGACTATATTTATGAGTCTATTTCTGGGCTTTTTGTTCTGTGCTACTGACCTATTTTTCTGTTTTTTCAACAATACCACATTTTATGAATCAATTTCTGGGCTTTTTATTCTGCTCCACTGACCTATTTTTTTTTTTCTTTCACACTATTTCCATTACTGTAGCTTTGTAGTAAGTCTTGAAGTCTCATGGTTTCAATCCTCCAACTTTCTTCTTCTCCATCCATTTGTGTTGGCTATTTTAGGTCTTTGATTCTCCATATAACTTTAGAATCAGTTTGTTGATATTCCCAAAAGAACTTGCTGAGATTTTGATCTATAGATCAAATTGAGAAAAATTAATATCTTAATTATGTTGAATCTCCCTATCCATGAACATGGAATATCTCTTCATTTATTTAGGTCATCCTTAATTTTGTAGTTTTTAGGTCATCAGAATTTTGTAGTTTTTCTCAGATAGATTTGTATATATTTTTTTTAGCTTTACACATAAGTATTTCATTTTAGAGAGTGCTGATATAAATAATATTATTTTAAATTTCAAATTCTACTTGTTTGTTGGCATATAGGAAACCAGACGAGTTTTGTATATTAACCTTGCATCTTGCAAACTTGCATTAGTTGTTTATTAAGGAGTTTTTTTGTCAAGTATTTCAGGTTTCCTGCATAATCATGTCATCTGCAAACAAAGATAGTTTAGTCCTTTCTTCTCTGTCAGTGTACTTTTAATTTTCTTGTCTTATCTTACTGCATTAACTGAGACTTAGGTATGATGTAAAAAAGAGTTGTGAGAGGAAACTTTGCCTTTTTCCTGTTCTTAGCTTTTCTGGTTTATTGAGTTGTGATTCTTTTCTGGTCTATTGAATTGTGTTGGTGTCTTCAATTTTGGGGGCAGCAATTTGCCCTGTGATCTTACATTTCTTACAAATTTAAGAAGAGTTGTTGATTTTTCAGTTTGTTCAGCCTTCTACTTGTTGTTAGGATTGAGTGGTAAGTTTCAAGCTCCTTATTAGCTGGACCAGAAACTAGAAGTCTGCCTGTGGTTTTTCAAAGTGCATAGAATGTATCAATTTGATGCTGTTTCTTTCTCATTGGAGCAGATAATTAATATCTTTTTTTTTCTTCAAAATATACCTCTTCCCTTGGCAGAAATCAAGTTATATTTACTAGTAACAAGGTATTTAAAATATTATTTTATGTATTATAGGATGATTTTCTCATATAAACCTCTTTTCAGCACTATTTCAAATTATACAATTGCTATTCTCACTCAGTTTCAGAAAATCTATTACTCTTTTATATACATTGGTTTTGCACAGTGTCTGTCCAGCAGAATATTATATTCTTGTTCTACCTCCTCCTTTGTGCATTAGGTGTATTAGTTAGGATGAATTATCCTAACTCCATGATCAAATTGATCAGTAAATCAGATTTTTTTTTTTTTTTTTTTTTTTTTTTTGTATGTGGGTAGTTCCCTGGCTGGGAATCGAACCCAGGCCACAGCATTGACAGAGCCAGTGCTGAAGCCTTAAGCCACTACACCACCAGGGAACTCCAGTAAATCAGACCTTGCCAGGGCATGAAAAGCCACCTTTGCATGTACTCAAGAAGCACACATATCACCTAGAATTCCAGGACTTGCAGTTGGCTCTGTAAGTACAAAAAACCTTGAATTTCATCTCTTTGAGCTATATGCAGTAGACTCTCCATTAACAGGAACTCAAGCAACTGGCACTTGCAAGCAAATGGCAAATTGAGATTTTGCCAGTTGCTTGAGAGTGCCAGTTGCTTAAGTAACAGTTAACGGAGAGTCTACCTGCATTTATCCAGCATCTACCATCTCATGGGTGCCAGTTAACTGAGCTTCTGTTGTATTCTCTTTGAGGTAATATTGAGGCACTGTGTTAGGTAAGGACATTTTAAAAATTATTTAAGAGAAAGATGTGTAGATTTGGCCATGCAAGGAGAAGATGTCAGTTGCTGTGCCCTGTCTTTCACTTCCCATATCTATTTCTCTTCTTTCTTCCTCTGCAGTTCTATTTACTATGAACTTAGTTCATGCGGTGTCAGTGGGTATGAACAAGTTTCTCCTTCCATGATGAAAAACAAGTGATCTAGTTTCTCCAATCATAGATGATTGTTTTAAATTTCAATACATGATCAAAATAGGGCTAAATAGTCTGTTTTGGAGTAAAGAGTTAGATGCTAAAAGAATTAGTGTCTTTCTTCTTTGAGATACTAAGTTTTACAATGGCATAATCTAGAGCTACTGCCATCTTCCTTGCACAATTAGAAGAAGCTATTTTAACAAAAGAAAAGAGGCCAGTGAAGGCTGGAGGCAGAGAAAATTGAGGCTTGACAGTACTGTGGCATAACAGCAAGTCAGTAGCCATGCTTGAATCAAGAACACAGGGCTACCAGGTTGGCTGGGTGAGAAATTGATGTGTCACACAAATATGTTACCTTTTCCCTCCCCGCTTAAATAAAGAGAATTTTAAGTTAATATTAGGATTTGAGGGGCTGTATGATGCTATAGATATTTATAATATCTGTAATGGAAGTATATGTAAATGATAATAAGAAAAGCCAATGCTAGAGAAATTACATTCATAGAATAATCTTGAAACCAAATGGTTATATGTTCAGGAATCACAAAAATATGTCCCTCCAGGCACCATGCACTGAATTCTCTTGGACTATTGCCATGCATCTTTGACATTTCTTTAGCCCTAGTCCAGGTCAAGGTCTCATATTTTGAAGAATATTCAATATTAGGTTGATGCTGGCTTGGTTAATCATATGAAAACAACATTAGCATAGGGTATATATATTTAATTCATGTTTAAAATTTCCCTTTTACTCATGTAAAAGGTGCCAAATAAATACTCCTTTTTCATTGGTTCCTGCTAGAGACCTGTTTAGCAATAAGATCAGTATGTTATATATTATGGATTGAACCATAATTAGGAAAGTAAGGAATTTGTTCCCATTACTTAAACTTCGCTGAATAATTCTAGTTACTGTTTTTACAAAGTAGAGAAATCTCTTAAGTACACAAAAGCAAGACAAATGCTTTAAGTAGCTACTAATATACAACTCAACTTTGTCTATCAAAACCATTATTCATTTAGTTTCATGACTGGGGTTTGAATGAGACTATAAATAAATAGAAACTGTCATTACCAGCAAATTGAGAGACATTTAATGGCATTTTTGGTGGATTTCATTCTATAATATGGGTGTCCAACCTTTAGGCTTCCCTGGGTCGGGTCACATTGAAAGAAGAATTGTCTTGGGCCACACATCAAATACACTAACACTAATGATAGCTGATGAGCTTAAAAAAAAAAAAAGGTCACAAAAAAGTCTCATAGTGTTTTAGGAATTTGTGTTGGACTGCATTCAAAGCTGGACATGCCTGTTCTATAGTCTTTAAAAAGCAGTTGCTTGTTTGAGTGAGGATGGAATTTATTTATTAGATTTTGATAAGACTGATAGGCAGGATTCAGATTTTCATCATTAACATGGTTTTGCAAAGACAATGAAATGGGGAAAGAAGCAGAGAAGGCAAGTAACGTCAAAGGTTATGGCAACCATTGTGATTCATTTAGTGAATTGGTTCTCTGGGCTTTAGTGAGAAGGGGTCACCACTCTGAATCTTGGGCACCCAAATACAAAGCCTGTGGTTACTTATACTAATATTCTTGATAATCTTCTAAATCTGTAGACTAAAGTAAAAAATATTAAAAAGGGTGATGTTTTGGCAATTCATATAATGGCACATGGTGGATATGTTTTGGTTATTTGCTAATTGCAAAATTCTTTCAGAAGGAAAAAAATGTTCTTGTTTTCACTTTCTTAGATTTATCAAATCTTACATTTTATCTAATGAGATGACTGTCTCTTCAGATGAAAAATCCTTAAATAACATGTCAGCATCTTCTCAAAGAAATAGAAAACTAAAATGTCATATTATTTTATTATTTAAAAGATTCTTTATTTATTAATCAGTTCCCAGATTTTTATAAAAGACGTAAAAAATGATGTCAGAAATTGTTCTAGGTACTGGAACACAAAACTAATATGAACAGCTCCTGCTCTATAAATAGATTGTGGAAGGAGGAAGTGAAGCACATCATTTCTGTAAAGTGAAAACTACCATAATACAAGTCATAGTGGTGCAAAGAAGAGCATATTTACAATAGAATGGAGAGGAAAATATTTAATAAATTTTTAAAGAAGCATGTGTGTTTGGCTAGGAAAATGTACAAAGGCAAAATGTCTTGGCAAAGGACTGGAAACTAGAAAGAACATGAGACTTTCTGACTTTCTGGGAATTGCAAATAGTTTAGCCTAGGCAAATAAGTGTCTGTGTGTGTGTGTGTGTGTGTGTGTGTGTGTGTGTGTAATAGAAAGAGATGAAATTGTAAAGGTAGGTAGAAGGATGAGATCACTTAAATACTCATTTATGTTGCTTAAGGAGTTTGATGATTTGCTGATGTTGAGGAACAGATACTGCCAAATTTAAGTCAGGAAGAAACATGATTTTTTCATTTAGAAAGATTGCTCTAGTTTCAGTGTACCTTAGCTGAAGCTTTGAGGAACTGAACAGTCCTACTACAACTTGTTGAAAATTGGTACCATGTTACTGGTAATGGAAATAAGGGAGGGTACAGATTTAAAAGATGTTTAGGGCATATATGACAGTTAAGAACATGAAGTGAAGGTCATGAAGTAAAGAAGGTATTCTAGAGTCCTGGCTTGAGCTAATGGGTAGATTAACATCCTGTTAACCTTCATAAGCAGTGAAGAATTAGAAAGCAGATTTGAGAAATAATTCAATTTTTTGTCATACTGAGCGTGAGGTGTTTGTGTGACAATCAGGTGGACACATACAGAAGACAGTTATTCATGTGGTTCTAGACCAGAGAACAATTTTTTGGATAGAATTATAGAAGTCATTGAAGGATATATGGCAGCTGAAGTCATCAGTGTGTATATGGAGAAGAGAAAACATGGAAAGTTAACATCATGAGTAACATTAAAATTTGAAGATGTCAATGAAAAGGAGTGTTTGTTACAGTAGGAAAATGTAAGAGTACTGTTATAGAAGCTATGAGTTAAACAGACATCCAAGAATTAGGAGTGGTTAATATTATGAGATGCTATATTCAGATCTAGGAACATAAAGGTTGAAAGGAATCCACTGGATTTATCATATAAAAAATTGTTGGTGTCCTTAATAAGAGATATTATAGTGGTGATAGAAGCCAAAGCACATTTTGAATATTCCGTCAGCTAAATGTAATAGAGTCCTCACAAATTTACCAAAAGATATAATTGTTTATCTGTCTCATTTTCCTTTTCTATGTCCAAGATCTAGAACAGCCTGAGGTACAGCTAGTGCTTTGCTGCAGTTCATTTTATCTTTTTATTTATTTTTTAAAGTAACAGTACAAAATGTAACTAACTTCTGTTTTCCCAGCATAGGAATACTACAATAACTCTCAATTCTTTTTCTAAGTGGCCAATAAATCTGAAATGGATATGGAAGCCAAGAATAATGCACAATTGTTTATTTATATCTAACTACATTAGATTTCTTAGTTCTCTGTATTTTATTCTTGAAAAACATATTTTTTTTCCTATTAAAGATGACTGGTGCTGTTACACTTTATGTAACTGAAAGCATAAATAAGTCCAGATTAATTATTATAAGAAAGCTATTTTATTCTGTGACAGCTGTAGAATATATTAGAAAGATTTTGAATAGAATGATGTCCACTAATTGATTTTAAAGTCAACATTTAAAGATATAAACAATTAGTAGTAGATAAAAAGAGATGTTTTCAAGAATTTTTGGAAAACCAGTGATCTAATTTTTTTCTTGTACATAAAAGTTTATTTTCATGTTTATATGTGATATAATTTTTTTGTACATTATAATTTATATAAAAACCAGTGGTCATTAAAACAAAATTTTGTGAATGCTATAGGACACTATTTCTTTCTATCAGATGATAGCTAAATTCTCAGTTTTATTTTAAATGTATTATTTTTTTGTCCTCCCCCCCCCAACTATGCCATTATTATTTTTAAAAATAATGCAATCAGGAAGGCAAGGGTATAGGTTTGATTTATATGGTGGTTTTTTTCTTGCTTGTTGTAAATTCTGTTTCTTGGTATTTTACATTTTAAACGTATTTTCAGCTATTCTGTTCTATAAATATACTCTATAGTTTTTTAAAAATATATATTTTCAAAATAATGTTGCAAGATTTTAAACTAATAAATACTATACTTCCCTGGAATTTGGTTCCATGATCTTTTATCTCAAATTTCATTGCCAAATGTACAGATCTAAGTTTTGTCATCATCCTCAGAATTTATCCCTTTCAATCCTCAGTGATATTTGAAATATATGCATTTGGGAAATTGTTCTACATGTTATTCAACAGTCAGAATATGAATTGTGTTAGCAAGTTTGGGTTTAACTTTAACATGACTACTGAGAGGCAGTATTTTATTTCCCAATAATTTCTATCTGGCAGTGAACAAAGAGAAAACAGTGTCTTTTAGGAAGTAAAACAAAACAGTGTTCTTCATTGGTAAATGGAAGAATGTCTCTAGGGAAATAAATGCAAATTTTTTATTGAAACTCAAAAGCACAGATTTCTTATAGAGCAGTAATTTCTAATATTGAAATATGTTCTAAAATATTGTTGTAACTTCAATTGAACAGTGTGCTGCTATTGTAGAAACACGTATAATGTTTTTGTCTTTTTAAGATTTAATTATTTGTTAGGTGAATTAGTATTTAATATTACAGGCAAACCATTCATTTTCTAAATTTTAATTCTTAACATAGTCACTGTATTTGAAGGAATTAAAGACAGGAAAACATAGAGTAAAACCTGAACCTGGAATAAAACCAGACATTACAAATTATTTCTGTTTCTATTTTGTTTTACTTCATAGTACTCTTTCTATGTGTGAGGTATGATGAAAGACTAGATCTTTTTCAGATGGTAGTTTTCAATTAGTTAATAAATGTACTTAGTACTCATTAGGTTCTAGGTTCTTTACTAGTACAGAGTAAGCCAAGAAGCATGGAAAGTAACAACCAAAGAAGCATGGGAGTTATTAAAATAATGAAAATATTTTCATAATACTATTATTTACTATTGTCTTCTCTAGGCCATTGATGCATTTAAAAATGCAGTTATTTTAGATATAGGTTAGTAGAAAGTTACATTCACAAGGCACCATAGATCACAGCTCTTATTGGTGTTTTAGCTGATGTTTTGTAGTTACTCGTAAAGTGAGAGAGCTTAGAGGATTGCTGCAAAGAGATCCTCTCATTCTTTTTTGTAATCATTTGAAAAGGATATAAGAAAAGAAAGGACTGAAAAAATACATCAATCTGTAACTGAAGAAGAACAGCAGCAACAAAACAATGAAATAAGGAGCTGTTCTGATTGTCAGTGCTGTCAAGTTGAACTTTTTCACTTATACTCAAAATAAGCAGTTCTCTTCTGTTTGGGAAATTTATATCCAGATCATTTTGTCACAGAACTGCTGTTGTATTAAATAAATAGCTGAAGAGAGAAAAGCCATAATACTTTTAAACAGTATTTATTGTTCTGAGTAAGTAAATACCTTCAACTTTTTCAAAATATGTTCTTTACAAATTCTCTAACTTGTAAATTCTCTCTCTCAGAGATCTGCTGATGTATTAGGAATATGGTTAAGCAAAGAAGTTCAAGAAATCCAGAATATTAAGACTATAAGCTCTCAAAAGCATTCTTTTTACAGTACTAAATTTATTAAATTTGTTGTCATGGCCTATCATTAGGATTGATAGGATTATCCTTAGTTTATTCATGAATGGCCTTTTTTTTTTTTTAAACCACGGAGTCAAGGGAAGAGACTAAATTGCATGCTTACTGCAATAAATTAAAAAAAAAAAAAAGCAAAACACGACTTTAAACTCTAAGTAGAAGTTCTGGCCTTAAAGTGATTGATAAAATCATTTTGTAGATTTTCTTATTTTGATTGCAAATCCATAGAAAATAATTCAAGTTATCCAAAACCCAGTGGAATTTATTAAGAGGATACCTAGCTAATTACTTCATGGAATCCAAGGAAAAGTTGCTTAACTTTTTTTTTTTGCTCTTAGAAAGAGCAAAAGCTAGGACAATGCTGGGACTCTTAGGAGCCATAATATATTCACCAATTTCTTAGTAAAGAGGGCTGGGGCACAGACCTGGAAGCAGCACTGGGGATCTGAATGTACTTTTTGTACCTCTGGCCCAGAGTCTATTCTATTAGCACACCAAGTAGCACTTCAGGGCATTTATCCTTTTGTATCAATGCCTTAAAATTGACAGTAAAAGTTATTACTATGAGGTAAGGAAAAACAATAAATCCAAGGAAAGAAAAGCAAAGGAACATCACCCAACGTCCAAAGACTGTGATTGTATACCCAGGTTTCTCCTATGTAGGGTGCGTCTTACTCATGAAAGTCTAGCCCTGGATCCATAATCTCCAAACTGTCCTTGGATTTGATCTATCTCAAGTAATACCCTATTCCTAGGGAGTAGAGTAGGAATGATAGTATAGAAGGCTTTGATATGTCTTTAGAGTCCAAATTATTAATGATCAGAGTTTCATATTTTGACAAGATAAAGTTCTTCTTGGATTGTTTTTACTGCTATTGCTTGATAATCTTCTGAGTAATGTTCTGTGATTTTTGCTGTCATTGTCAGGAGCTTATAAGGTTTCCAGGCCTACACAGAGCTTTCCTTTAAGTCACCAGGATGGTGACCACTAGCATCTCTGCTTTCTTGAAACAAAATCTGTTTTCTCCTATCACTTTCCAACTGCTTATGATCTTACCTTTTTACCCAACCCTCATTTTTGCCTTCATGTTTTATTCTTCCATTTACCATCAACCCTCATCCTTTATTTTTTACTCTCGATTCGCTTTCCTAACTTTGAATATACTTTTCTTTTCTTGTCATAAATTGGGAACTTAATTTATCTTAGGTAATTTATGATAATCACTCCTCCAAACTAGAAGAATCTCTTTAGATGCTATTTTACTAGCATCACCGTACACACAAAAGTGGAATCAATAATGCGACCGACAGTTTTAGAGATGAATTCTGCAAAGAATATAGTTTTGAAAGAATGAATACTTACTGTCAGACAAGGTTCTTAAATCTGTAGATAAAATATAATTCTGTGATAAAATATAATTTAATATTTTTTCCACTTCTAGTCAACTATCTCTATGATTTAGGTACAACACTTTAGTTTCTAAATGTGTACATTGAATTGAGCCCCTCAAGATCAGTGACAACATTAACATCCAAATCATTTTGGAATTAGCCTTTAAAATATCTGTATTTCCTGTGCATTAATCTAGTAATTTGGTTGCATTGATAGCACTTAAGATTTAATTAGTCATTATATGAGATTTATAGTTTATATAAATTTTCTGCAATTTAAATTTACATAAGCTATGACAATTTGGGACTATTGTACCAATTTGGAAATCATAGCATATTTTCTTTTGTTGTTTTCAGAACTCTAATTGATGTTTATATAATTAGTAGAATTTTAATTTATCCCAAGTATAATATATTTACTTAAATGTACTTTCAAAAACATAATGTTACCGGTCATATTAAAATGTGAATTAAAATGAAATAACATTCAAAAGTTATTTCCTTTGGAAAAAATGCAAATAACATTTATCAATGCCAGGGAAGAGCATATAAAAATATCAAATTTAGCTATTTAATAAAATACAGATTATATCTTGCAGCATCAAGTTGCACTGTTAAAAAATAAAATTAATCTTAAGTGTAGATTTGGTAAACAGTGCTCTAAGCATGGTTATTTCTGTTTCTGTTTGATCTACAAAAATTCCCAACATTTATGCTTCTCAAGTGACAAGAGGAGGGTATCAAGAGTTCATCTCTAGCCATCTAGATCTTTAATGGGTGATGGTAGGTAACTAGAATTTTCTCTACTTTATCTGATTGGGAGTACAGATTGGATCTCAGTAGCTCACATGGGAGTTCCCCTTTGTTCACACAGGCCTTCACACTAAGTGCCTCTCAAGGACTTCTGGATGTCTCAATCAGGCAGATCAAATATGCAGAGGAATGAGTCCAATCATTTTGAGCATTGTACCGCTATTCCTGGCACTCAATTTTTCCTGGTCACTGAAGTTATTTCTTAGAGTACAGCAGTTTTCAAGGGCTCCAATGGGTGGCAATGTCTTTCATCAGAATTTATTAGATTCTTCTTCTCCTTGGCACTACTGTCCTAATGATAGTACACTGAAATCTAATGGATGCTTTACATGTTTTTCTAATCACTGCTTGTGATTTATTGGATCTTCATGATACTAAAGCTGCCCCATAGTCTACAGGAAAGTGGAAGGTGCATCTCAATTTGTATTATACCATCTCAAGTGTCCTAAAACACTAATTTTATCCCCAGTGTCGTGAAAGGCCCTGAGCACTATTTTTGCTTAACAATGCAAATGAAGGCAAAGATTAAAAATTATTAACATCTTGGGTCATTTCTTACTGTGTCATGGTTTCTTCTCTGTTTGCCACTTCTAGTTTTCAATTTAATTAATGGAATATTATGTTGAATACATACCACTTGGATCACATTATTTTTTTTTTTTGAGAAAAATTAAAGTATGGTATAATTACTGCCTCAAAGATCTTACAGTTCACTGGAGGAGACATTTTATTCATTTGTTCATCAAAGATTCATTGGAAATAGTGATGTAAGGAATGTAAGCTAATTAAGGAATTTGCATGAAATATTGATTAATTCTTACAGGGATGATGGGCATTCATGATGAAGATGGAATTAGGGCTTATCTTTGAAAGAAGTGAACATTTTCAATACTTTGGTTTTGTGGCAGAGAAAAAAGAAAGGACAGTCTATCTGAAGCACCAAGATTGAGAAAAACAGATGTAGGAAGTACTAGGATGGTGGTAATAAGGGAAATTAGAACTATCAGCATTTTGGAGGATGTGCTGAAGTGAAAAACGATAAGTTGGGACTGTTTTGTGGAAGATTAAAATTGCATACTGAGGGGTTTGGACTTTATCCTACGTGTATTATAGATAAATGGAAAGTTTTACATCAAAGATATATGAAGAACTTTGTTTTAGAAACAATAAATTTGTGCTTTTAATGGGAAAAGCTAGAAATTGATAACATGGCTCAGTTACAAGTCTCTTATAACAACTGGGTACCAAATAGAATATTTACTGTTATTCTTGAATTGGCTAAGGCCCAATTCAAGAGAGAACAAAAGACAGCCCTCATAGTAAAAGAAAAAGCATTCACCATACAATTGGAGATAGTCACCTCCTGGCTAGACTCACTGAATATTGGCCAACCTCCTTGTAGACATTTTACCACCTTCCTTCCCAGTCACAATAAGAAGAGGAGTGAGAGAGATGAAGGACATTGGCCTTGTGGGTTGAACATTATTTTAGTTGAAGTTTATTACCTCTCCTTTAAGGTGTAGGTACTTATTTTTGTTTTATAGCATTAAGCCATACTAAAACAAAACAAAACAAACAAACCCAGAATATAAAGATTAGAGGTTTCTGAACAAAGAGATTGGTATCTAACTCTCCATTTGGAAGTATGATAATCTGCAAACAGATTGGTTCACTCTTAGTCACCCAAGGATTAGAGTGTGTAGCGAGGGAGTCCTTGGGAGATGATTTTGGGCTTCCAGGAATATGGGGTATTTTCCTTTTCAGTTCCCTCCCTCTATAATCGAAAAGAAAAGCATATTGCTTCATGTATGTTTTCTGAAGTTGGGTATAGGAAGGGTTCTTGAACAGTACTTAGAGTAGCCAAGGTAAGCTGGACTTGAAGAAATATAGAGGAATAAATTTGGAAAAGGTTATCAAAAGTAGACACAAACATCCCCAGAAGGAGTCCTTAACTTAAGACTTTTGTGCCAATTTGACAAAATCGGCACTCTGGGTGCTTTTGACACAGACTTGAGAAAGTGAGTGAAGACTGAATTTTAACATCCACTCATCCCCTCAGCTGGAAGTCCTTGTGCCCAGAGCAACGAGGGCAGGGGTGATGCTGCACATTGCCCCAAGAACACCACATGTACCAACTACTAAAAGACCACCCCATCCACAGAACATTAGCATCAGGTAGAACTGACTGAATCAGAGTGATTTGAGGAACATTTTTTTACCAATATGTGGGCAGTAACAGTAAGACGTTTATCTTCTCTATCTTCCTTCCTGCCTTCAACAGAATAGAACTAGTGCCTGAGGAATAAAGAGATGTCACTGAGTCAGGCCAACCATGCATCCCCTTACTTTAGCAAGCAGAACTCAATTCTACTCTTTGATGTGGGTGTTGGAGGTGGGAGGACACAGAAATGCAATCAAGTTTGAGAATAAAAGTCTTTCAAAGAGCAGAACTGAGTGAGTCTTAATAATAAAATAAGATAGTGATGATAGCCAAATGTAACAGGAAAGGGATGGAATTTAGCCAAAATAGCATTAAGTGGAACATAGCATAGCTAGAAGGCAATTACTGGAAAAATTAAAATTATTTACTTACACCCTGATGACTTGAAACTTTTCAGTAAACTGGTTACACATTTCTAAACTATTGAGGGCTTGAATTTAAAAAAACAAAACAAAGAAATGGAATTATTTACAAGTTACACAACTATTAAACATATTATCTTCTCTCTGTTCTTCCTTCTCTGTATACTTTTCTTTCTAAATCAGCACTTTTGTAGATAATGTGGGCCATATACACATTACGCATGCTCATGTTGCCAGGTTTTATGGTTTTATGTATTTCCCAATGAGCCCTTTAAGAACTTTATAGCACCCACAATCTCTACTCTCTTCATTCTTTGAAATCTGGTCATTTTAACTCAGGATGGCATTATGTTTTAATAGAGAAAAGAAAAAAAAGAATATAGTCTTTCTTAGGTATGCTATAAGTATACTATTATTTACACAATTATTTTAATGATCCTCTGTTTCTCTACTGACATGTATTTTTATATGCAATTTTTAAAATTTCAAATGGGAGATAAAAATAGAGCTAAAATTAGTGAATTTTATTCTGTGAAAATTGTTTTCTTTAGATCATTTGTATTTCTAGTGAACTACATTTTGGATTTCAGAAGTTCAAGACAAAAACATGTGAATCTGATATATTTATTTAAACCAATATATTCATCAGAAAAACAATTGATCATTTTAATGTAACTATTTCTCAGCATCACTGGTTTATTTTGAAACATATATATATTACTAGATTCCTTTTTTTTTTTTAAAGAAATTCTGTCAAGGCATTTAAATTCTGTACCAGAATTAAAAACATATTAATTTAGATAAGTTTTGCCTTTCCACCAAGAAAAAGAAACATAGCTCTAATGTAAAGTTTAAGCCAGTATTGACTTGAGAATATTAGAATTTGTCAACATGCAACTCTTTTATATTATCTCAGTACTACTCTTCTTACTAGGTTTGAGAGACACCCTATTCTCATGGGTGACATATTTGCTTACCAACTACTAGGGTGAATAATTTTTGTGTATGGCTTATGTATGCATCTTATTCTATGTCATGTTTTTGTTTCAAGTTTAGTATGAAATTTTTGAACACAATATCCAATTATGAGATTGTGTAATTTTTCAGAGCTCATAGAGAACCCTAAATGTTGGCTATAAATATAATGTTAAGATCTACTAATCTGATGTTCCACTTTAAGAATTATGTCATATTTACTGAAAGAACCTGAACTTAGACTAAAGAATTCAGACTTCTCAATTTAACATTGTATATCCCCTACTCCCATGCTATCTTACTTTTAAATACACATCTTTTTTTACACTTCATCTTAGCCAAAAGGGCGAGAAGCGATAACATCTTTTTTAAAAACAAAAACAAAAAAACCTGTGATTTGATTGAATTTAAAATGTGTATAAGTTCTGTCATGTAAAAGATGTTGAAATTCTTGGAAAATGAAAAAATGGTATGAAGTGATGGGAGATTGTCAGTCAATATGCTTATCTCTTCAGTTCTCCTTCCTAGTATCTTTTTGAAACCAGCATTCTCCACCTCATTCTCAACTGCCAATACCAACTCATTTAAAAGAGGAGGGAAAGAAGAAGCATTAGAAAGAATATCATTCTAGTGTATCTTAAGGCTGTTAAGTAACTGAAAGGGCCTTATTGTGGGGAAAATACACAAATATGTGGTTAAAATTTTAAAAGGTCTAAGAGTAATACAGTCAGTGAAAACTTTTTAAAAAATAATGTTATTAAAAATATAGAAAATAGTATTTTAAAGAGAAATGAAGATCATTTTTGCAGTGGGGAGGAGAGAATGTGTGACCTCAGTCCTCAAGAATTGCAAGATTTTTGAAGTCCATCAACTTCAGGATAAAATAAAAATTCCTTAACTTAGTAAAAGAGAGACATTGTGGCTTGGCCACTGCCCCACCTCCATAGCTTTGCTTCTGCCATTGTCTCACATCTTCTCTGTGGGAGAAACATATGTGCAGGTTCCTGTACTTTCTTCTGTTTTTTTTTTTTTTTGCAAATGCCAATCTGTCTTCTCCCAACTCATTTTTCAAGACTCAGTGCAGATGAGTAATATTCTGATGCATAGTTTTTGATCATAAATTATTTATTCAATGAATAAATAGATGAGTGATGTTAGAGTGAAGAAATTCAAGTAAATGGAAACGAAGTTCATGAGTTCAGTCAAGAGGAGTTAACTTCTCTTCTGCAGTAGATAAGACCTTGCCTTCCTTCTATGAGCATATCTGGTACTTTGTCTCTGAAATTTACTTCTAGAAAAAAAAGTCAGTGCTAAGAAAATGTTCTTGTGTTCACACATTATTCATAAAAAATGACATGTAATTTTACAAATTGAGAAGTCTTTGTTGAACTCAGTGATACCAGTCAGGCTCACATGACTGACATCAGTGAGTTTACTATAGTTCATTTTCACATGGGTGGGTCAATTTATGGTATTAAAGACTCATGAGCATTACAGAAATTCTAGCTAAACACAGATGGGACAGGATCCCAGGGCCTCACATCAGTTAACATAATCAGTGTTCCTACCAATCAATTTCAGCTGGCCTCAGTAAAAATGGAATTTGCTTACAATTAAACAAGGAAGGAGACTGAAAATCCAGACAAATATTTACAATGCGCTAGCTCCTCACTGTAATTATCAGAGCTATTAAATTGTAGTTTTTATTAAAATGATATGATGCGTATACCATGCCTATATTTATCATCATGGAATTTTTTCTTTCTAGTCAATCACTCTGTTGAAAAAAGAAAAAAAAAACAATTTGGTTAATACTAAGCTTTGGCTGAAAAATGCATGGTCTATATTAGTAAAAGCTTCCCTCCTTCCAGGGTTGGATTTCTTTCATTTGTATTTTTGATATTGTATATCAGAAACTATTAATTAAAAAAATTTACAAATGAAGAATATTAGACTCCTGACAATACTCTGATTTTAATTTTCTTCACACTATTTTTAATGCCCCCTTACCTATACATTTCACATGAAGACTTTCAGGATCATGTGATTAGAAGAGATGCTTATATTTCAAAAGGGAGGAAAGAATTCAAAGTAAGCCAATCTCAAAAGCAAGAAAACCACTTCATATAAATATAAAGATCGTAATTTTAATTTTAGTCCATTAACCCTAGCTATATTTTATTTTTAATGGATGAATGTTACCTATTTAGTACTACTCAATATTAAGCTTGATTTCTATTTACTTTGACTCAATGAGCTTAAAATCAAGGCCCAGAACCTCTTTGTTTGTTTTGATGTCATCTTTCCAAAGATTTTTTATTTAGAGGTTTCTGAGATCATTATATTGTACAATTTATCAGATACATTAACTTACATTTCCCATGAGTTGTTGCAAAGACTCAGCTATGAAACAATTTATTATATTTTTAGTTTTGAAAGAAATCTGTTTTTTTCCAAGTGTTAGGTTAATTTGATTCTAAATTTGAACATCAAATTTCACAGCTAACAAAACACATATAATGGACTCATTTTAGAAGTGCATTTGTGTGTGGAATTACATTTTGATTGTGTGACTCTGACTAGCAATTTCTACTTGCAATGTTCTGTCCCTCAAAGGAGCAACTAAGGTCTGAAGCCTCAGTCATAATTTTTGGAAGAGGGATACTAATATAAACCTGGGGAAGGATGAGTTCCTTAGTCCTTCTTCCCCTTCCCCCTTTACATTAAGCTTAATAACAAACAACATTTTTCCCAATCTCATTTTTTTGTAAGGAAGGTAGTATGGTTTGAATGTTTGTGTCCCTCCAAAATTCACCTGTGGAATTCTAGCACTCCATGTGATCATCTTAGAAAGTGGGGTGTTTGGGAGGTGATTAGGTCATGTGGGCAGAGGTGGATTAATAATGCTCTTTATAAAAGAGATACCACAGAGTTCCCTTAGCTCCCTCTGCTATGTGAGGATACAATGAGAAGTCTGTGACCTAAAAAAGAGCCCTTATCCTACCATATTGCCACCCTGATCTTGGACTTTCAGCCTCGAGAGCTGTGGAAAATAAATTTCTGTTGCTTATGAGCTACCCAGTTTGGGGTATTTTGTTATAGCCACCCAGATAGACTAAGACAGAAGGGAATGGGAAGAAACAGCAATAGTCAAGACTAGGGAGAAGAAATTCAAAGAGGAAAATAATACCAATGGCATAACCTCATAGAAAGAGTATGTCTTAGATTGTTGCGTTTTGGTTTCTTCCTTTCCTTTCCAGCATAAGTCGTAAATAGTCATTATAGGTTCATTTAATAGAATAATGGTAGGGATCTATAAGTTGTTTTTTATAGGAAATTAAATGTTTATGATACTTTACAAGGTATATTGACATTTATGGTTAGTGCAAATTAATTCTGAACATATAGTTGCAGTAACATGATTATACGAGCACTGACCAGAAAGGATCCAGTCATGTAACCATTCTTGTTATATTGACAATGACTGGGTTTTTTCCAGACAGCCCTCATATAACCATGTTACTGCAACTATATTTTTTCATATGTTCAAACTACATTAAAGAAAGATTTATTATAAGATGCATGTAGGCTAGAATTGGAACCCAAAAGTCATTAGAAACTGTCAGATTTAGAGATGAGACAAGCAACTCTCATAGGCAATAATATATCTTTCTTTTTCTTGTGTTTCTGGAGCATTCTTTCTGTGCATCTGCTCTGATCTCCCATTACTGCTGACTGGTTGGTTCCTGATTGTTTCCCTGTGATCAGTTTAATTTCTTTTTTACCTCATTACTTCTGGTTATTCATAGTTTCTGCTGAAGTCTCCAACACTCCTAACTCTACCTCAATTTTGATGGCTTTAACTCTACTTCATACCTTCTCCTGGCTTTAACTCTTACTATTAACTGTCTTCTTCTCTAGGTTTCCCATTTTAAATCTTCAAAAGAGATGTGATTATCTCAGCTTTTCTTTTGGCATCAGATCATGTCATTCAGTCTTTAGATCAAATGTTCTTAGAAACTATAGATTTTGGAATCATACCATGGGAACATGCAACATAACATGCAAACAAGGCAGTAACTCTGAAGTTTCAAGAGCAGAGAAGATATCTGTTTGTCTTGTAGGGTTCTCAGCATGGCACCATTGGCAAATAGAAATTTATAATATAATTTTGGTGTTCATCCATTTAAATATTTTTGTATATCATTGAATGACTACTGTTAAACACTGTTGTAGGCTCTGAGGCTATAGTACTGATTAAAAGTAAAAAATCTGCTACTGCTTTTGTGGAGAGAGGTAACAATCAAAATAAAATAAGAAAAATAAAGATGGTAAGTTTTGTGAAGATAGTGGTAAATGTTATGGAAAAAAAAAAGGATTGTCAGGGTCATTCTCTTTAAAAGATGACATCTGAATAGAGACAAGACTCAAATCCTTCCTTAGCTTATTATCTCTGACTATTGTCAAAAGAATGCTTATACTGACAGCTTTTAGTATCCTTAAAATGAGAAAGGATATGAGTGTTTTTTGTTGTTTTTCTTCATTTGTTTATTTGCTTTATACTACTGATGAAAGAGGACATTGTCAAGAATATGGTCTACTTTTGCTCTTAGTATTGAACAGTGTGGAATCCCAAGTTCAAGAGAAATAAAAGAATCTGAGTTCTCAATGATGCTGAAAAGAAGGGACCCAGACAGCTTCATCCTGAACCTGAAATGAGGTTTTGGGTCTTGGATATTGGCTATATCATGGGCCAGTAATTTCTAAAACAGATCTTAACCTTTCATCCCCATTATATCAACTCTGTCCAACTAGAAGCCTACACTCAACTTCAGTCTTATTTTCTCTTACCTCCCTTATGCATATAAGTAGTCACCAATTGCTCTCAGTTATCTTATAGAACTATCAACAAAATATGTCTACTGCTTTCTGTTTCTTTTGCCATGGCCTTTATCTGGGGCTTTATAATTTCCATCTAAAATTATTATAACATCCTCCCAATTATTCTTCCTGATATCAATTCTTTCTTATTCCAGACCACACACTGATCCCAGAGCCATCTTCCTTTTTTTTTTTTTCAGTCCCTCTATTCTTAATTTATTTTTATTGTTAGACTTACTGGGATGACATCTTTTAGTAAGGATTACATATGTTTCACGCATACAGTTCTACAGTGCATTGCAGAGCCATCTTCTTAAATAGACAAAACTGATTTTTCTTTACATTGACTTAAAACCTCCTGAAAGCTCTTTATGTGGTGATGCCAAGCCTGGGCTCTGGTGTTAATTAATCTTGGATTTGAATGTGTTTACCATTCCATTCTTTATTTCTCTTATTTTCCACCTCAATATCCCATTATCTGAAAAACACTTACCTTTATTCAAGACTCAGTTCATGTGTCACCATTGAGGAGAAAGGAAAATGCTTCCTACACATGTTGATTATTTGCATTAGGAAGGATCTCTATAAGCATAACTTTTATGTGCTATCTTTATTTCACTACTTCTCAGGAGAGGTGGGAGGACTCTCAAATTGATGATTTAGAGAATTGGGCATGTGTGGTTCTGCTCCCACATGTCACCTTCTTCTTAGGAGCTTGCCTATATAGAGGACATATTTTCTCTTCTTTCCCGCCAAGTGGAGAAAGGGCCTACTATCATCCTCTTCATTCTGAGGTTAAGTATTACTAAATTCATTATATCTGCATATATAAAGCATCTGACATAGTTTAGGGGTTCAATAAATAATTAAACATTGAATGATTACTTAAAGCTTTTTAATTAATTTTTCTTGTTAGACTTGGGGTGACATCTGTTAGCAAGGATTACACAGGTTTCAGGCGTACAATTCTACAGTGCATTGTCAACTTGATGTATAATAAGTTCACCACCTTTAAAGCTTTTTCATCAACCTGTAGGACTCTGACAAAGAAAAGCAGTATTTTGGTGTACCTTTTTGAGTTTCAACAATCAACTACTTGAAAAGTCTTCTCTAACATCTTCAGTAAGTGTTGATTCTTTGTCAATGAATCTTGATTGTGCATTAAAAGTCACCTTGAGGTGCTTGCAAAATTTCCTACAAATTTTTAATTGGCCTTTAAGATTGATTCAGTAAGTTTGAGTCTAGGCCAAGCACTCATCATTTTAACAAGCATCACAGAAGATCCTTCAAATGGAGCTTGGCTACTGTCTTTAAGTTCCTAAAGAACTTTGTTTGTATCTCATTACTGGGTTTTATTTATTCACATGCCTGTTTTCTCCAGTAGGTAATGAACTCACTGTGGGTGTTTGTCTCATTTCAAAGACATAACAGAAAACCTGAAACTGGGTAGCTAGTCAATACATGTTAGTTGAATAAAATGTTTATTAATAAAAACACATAAAGCTTGTGGTTTTTTTTTTAATTTACAAAGTCAGCATTTTAGGACATTCAAAAAAAACACAATGAAGACAATGTTATTACATGAAATGAGCTCACCATTAGCTTATGAATAGTCCAGAATTCATGTATTTTTCAAACTGTGTCACTTTTAGGATGTTTTTAAAAATATTAAACACCTTTTTTCCATACATAATTCATAATTATACACTAAATTGTCATAAAGTCTTCCTTTTAAAAAGACATGGCAAAATGATAAGTAAGTCATAATAAATTCATACTATACATAATGCACTTTCTTTATTTTATTCTGAGGTTTGGCCATATTATAATGTTCTCAGCTATCCTAGCTTTCACTTACATATATTTTCATCTGACCATAAGAGCACGTACGCTGGGAAACAGAAAGAGGAAAATCTTTCAAAACATAAATCCGTGAATTCCCCTCAAGAGAGGAAAAGGCAATATTTACTGCATTACTTAGAGAGTGAAAAAAAGAAAAAAAAAATGACATCAACTTCTTTGCAGCTGTGCTTTGGTATTCAAGGCCACACCTGGATCGGGTAGAACTTCTCTGATTATAAACCTTTGGCTGAAAGGAAAATTTGCTGCCTGAAAAAGCAGACTTTGTCTTTGGGGATTTCTTTTGGCTATTTTAGTATTCAACAAGATGTACTAGCTTAAGATTTATATTCTGTAAATAGTATGGAACATGTAAAAGCATTGCATTTCTTCTAATTGAAAATTCCCACAGTGAATTTGAGTGTTTAAAATGTATTTAGAAGTTGGCAATGTATCAGCGAGAAACATCTTTCTTCATCTCTTTGTTTCATCCTAAAGTATAATTATTTGTTGTGGAGTTATATTATGAATATTTTATTTGTATATTCTAATTACAAAATTGCTATAATTCTGGCAATGTTTTACAATCTTAAGTTTGGACATACACGTACTTTTTCAAGTCTGAATTATAAAATGGCAAATTTTATATATAAAATATACACTGAGAGAAACACAAACACAGATTCTTTACTTTCTTAAAAAAAGTTCTTATATTAATGGTAAATAATGTCTTTTTATCATTTTAATAAAACTGGTAAATATTTTTTGTCACAGTATTCATAATTAACATTGCTAAGATAAAGTTAAGTAGCAAATGAACTAACTTCCTTCCATAAACATCCATTGTCTTCACATGAAACTTAAATGTAATTTTGATCAAAGTATTATAGTGACACAGCATATCTAATAGTAAATGCTATTTTAATGTCTTTAAGTTATGGAAACTTTTTATGTCCAATGGCAATACTAGAAACTTTCATTAAAGTCACTGTGATTCCCTTGAGACTTATTTTATAAAGACAAACATTTCATTTTTAAAAGCCACCCAGAAGAAGTACCAAAAGACTTGTACTTATATTGTCAATATTCTCCATTTTTGTCAATCTATTCTTTTTTTACCTTAAGTTCCAAATGAATTTTGGAACTTAAAGTAAAAAAAGAATATTGAATTGACTGGAAAACTGTATTATTTTGAGTTTTTATTAATAGTAGTAACTAAATAAAACATTTACTAAAGCTTTGGGAATGTGTCAAAATAATCATTAACTTTAATTAGAATAAGGAATATTTAAAAACTTAATAGAGAAGCTCCCTAGGTCTTTAAAGCATTCCTTTTAATTCTGCAAATAGGTTTATTTTGGTGGTCATTAGAAAATATGTTTTGAAAATACTAGTCATTAAACTGATTTTATAGGGTTCTTACAAGTAATTTTGCAGAGAGGAGAAGTGGTAAATAATTCTAGACACATGGACCATTTATGAGAAATAAAGAACATGTGATATAAATTCTTGACCATTAACCCTAGTTGGCAATACCTGAGAAACAGTTTTCTGATTGCCATTGTTATCTCAAATGCAAAGTAGGGTTTTATTAAAATAGGCTGCTAAGGCATCAGAACTTTATTTATTGGTTTAGAGCATTTTTCAAAATTCTGTCATATGAATTAAATGCTATTTCCTACAATTTACAAAATTAACATTGACTCTTTTTATTTATCATCTTATGTTTCTTTAAGTTAAAAGCATAAATTAACAGCAAAAAACAGCTTTAATAAGAAAATTAGAGGACTTGAGTGTATATCCTGATTTTGCCACTAATCAGATGTTCAGTATTTAGAAATCAAGTATTCTTTCTCAGTCTCGGTTTCAACAACTGTAAAATAATGTGGACTACATGATATATAATGCTGATTGATTTCTTCAAACATTTTTCATTCAACACATATATTGAATGCTTACTATGGGACTGCTGTTTGCTCTATGTGAGGCAAAACCCTAGATACTTTTAAGTATTGTTATAGAGAAGACTAGATTCTCCCAGCTATGAAGTTTACATCCTTCTGGGGTTAACAATAAGCCAATAAACACATCAATATATGATTTTAGATAGCAGTGAGTGTTAGCCACTGAGGAAGGAAAGAGCAAATAACTGGGTTGGGGTGCTCTTTGATTGACATTTTCCCAGAGCCAGATGAGAATGATCCAGTCATGTAAAGACCAGGGTAAGAATTTTCCCTGCAGATGCTAGAGGAGTCGTTAGATGATGTTAAGTCTTGGTGAGGAATTTGGATTTTATTTTAAATGCTATGAAGAGCCATTGTAAGTTTAAATCGAAGATCTGATGTCATTTAATTTATCTTGCAAAAATAATACTATTGTGATTGTATAGAGAGGACTATTTTGTACTACATGTTGTGGCCAGCCAAATAACATGTATATATTTATGTATATAAATGTATGGACATAGATATAAATATGTATATGCTTATTTATGTATGATGAGAAATCAGTTCATGAGACATCAAATGAATTGATGAGTGGTTGAATCAAATTTGATTTGAGCTTGAATTAAATCAAAATGGTTCTGTAAAAGTTTCTAATAATTGAAAAATTCATTAATAAAAATCTAGTTGAATAAAAAGGACATTCAGTGAAAACTAAACCTAGTTGTTGTATATGTGGGAAGATAGTGTGAAGTACTAACTGTAATTAGAGGTTGGATATTTGTCTACTCTTGTTCTATGGGAAAGCAGATTAGTAGTCATGACAGAGTGAAGATGACTGTTTTACCTATAGAGAACATGTAAGATGCTTTTTTCCTTCTGAATTGACCATGAGATTGAAGTTTTTAAATGGAGAATGACTAGAATAAGCCTGTTTTGAAAAGGAAAGTTATAATTTTGAGCTGGTAAGTCTCTAAGGAAGTCTTCTATTCAGCAGAAAAAATGATTTGATGGAATATTATTAGTAAACATTATTGGAAAATAGAATAAGTTCATGTTTATATCTGAATGTTATGCTCGTACATGGTTTGAGTTAGATTATACAGGTCTCAGTCTCATCAGTTCTTTTGAGAGCAAAGTGATGATTTAGATTTATTTCAGAGGGGTGCTTGTTCTACTGACCCTTTTAAAGCCTCTTGAATGTAGTTAGTGGTATGTTTTCAAACCACCCAAATTCCCAGTGTGAAAGCTATTCTCATTATCATCCTGCCCAGCATTTCTTCATTCTCTCATGTTCTATTAAACTCTATTATATTCCTTAAGTGACTGAAGTTTTTAGAGCTGTGCCTGGTACTTAGTAACTAAATAGTAATATCAAAGCAGCAGTAGTAGTAATTTATTATAGTAGTTGTTATTGACACTATTTCCTGTATCTGTAAACCAGAAATTTCAGTATCCTCTTTCACTTATTCCTCTCATGTGTTAAGTATATAGCCATCTCACATAATTTTGACTAATATTGTCTATCATCTTATTGCTGTGATTGTAGGTCAGTGATATGAGACCAGCCTTTCTTCTGTCTCCCACTGACATTGAGTTAGTTTGGGCCCACATCATCTCATGTTTGTACAAGTATCATCCAAATGAGAGGACCCTGATTCTGGACTGTACGCTTAGAGGAACATCCTCTGGTCCTCTGCCAGCCAACCCCACATTGATGAGAAATCTGTGGAGCCCAGGAAAATGTGTTTCCCTCAACCCTGTGTCCTCTACCCTTGTAGACTACACTCCAGGAACCTTAGGACTTTTCAAGAACCCTTTTCCTGGTCTTGTTTTCCAGGGGGTCAGCGGGTACTCATAGGACTGAGTTATGGCCAAACGTTCTTTATTTTCTGAATGTTATGAAGATGCATGGTAATGGTAGTGGATGATTTTTTTGTCTGAAGTCCCTTGTGGTAAAGGGAAGAGCTGGAGGAGGGCACAGAGGAAAGGCACAGGTCGGGGCTTCTATTTATACCCTTGTCCTGTCTTACAGATGTTAGTGGCAGATCTGTCTGAACAAATCCACTCATTTCCCAATTTGCCTTCCTCTCTCCAGTCACTTGCCACACACTTCTTTCTCTAGTTTAATTTAACACTTTCTTATGTCTTTTCATTAGTCACAGGAAAAGTCTAACCTTCTTTGAAAGACATATAAGGCCTTTATATTATGTTCCAACTTTATTTCATGACCTCATTATCCATCTCAATCTCCAGACACTCTACTTCCATTTTTTTTGAGTCTCCTATAATTTTCTGTACACATTGTACTCTTTCATATCTCTGTGCAAAAACAACCAACCAAACAAAAACTTGCTTTTTGACTTCACCTAAGTCCTTTCCTCCTTTCCCATCACTCTGTCTTCGAGAGTATGCCTTCTTATTTCTTAAGATCCAGGTTAAATACAACCCTTCTCTGAATTTTATCTGGTTCTCTACAGCTTGTTTCTTGCTCCTTTGTATAGTTTCCCACTTCGTACCTGCTTCATTGTAATGCCTTTTGTATTATATTGTGCTTTTTTTTAACATCTGTTGTTTTTGCCAGAACCCTAATTATTCAAGGAAAAAGGTATCATTTATCTTTCTAAGTCTCCTCCAAAACATGCATAGTTTATCGTATGTTTTTAGGGAAAAAAGAGGGAAGAAAGAATGATTTATATCACCTTTTGCCATATTTTCTCTGTTGAAGCTCTGTATGTTGTTCATTTCTTCCGTTTCTTTGATTTAAATCTATAATTTGGTCCTTCACTTTGTTAATGGAGGTAGAGTGTGCCCCTACAACACTTCTAATCCATGCACATTTAGAAATAATTAAAAATTATTTTCTTAATATTCTCTGTCTCATTTGTAATGATTGACAGAAGGATTATTGCTATATAAATAATATGTGACAGGTTTTTGAATAAAAGAACATTATTTGATAAGACTTTATTTTGCTTTGGTAAGCTGTATATTATATTTAGGATCTCGGTGTCAAAATTGATTTTTATTCTTAGTCAAAATTGGATCCGTAAGGCGAATAGTTTCTATAGCCTTGGGCCTTAAATAGAAATCATTTATGGTGAGATGGACACAGCAAACTCTAGAGACAGCCACACATTATTTTCATGTATATTCTATAATTATCTGGATATAATTGTATTAGCAAAATAATCTGATTGTTCTTATATGTATGCAAAATTTGAGAGTTTTAATATAGGAATATATAGATCCTTGTTTCCTAAAGTTTTGTATTAAATAATGAAGACATTGATTTACCTTCTTTTGTAGAATTTAAAATTTTCTGGGAACCTGAGCAATACTTATGAGGGAACTGAACTATACACAGCTGCTGTATGAAACACTCTTCAAAATATTATTTTGTTATTTCATTTAATTATCATGTATTATGATGGCATTATCCCCAGGCTGCAGTTTAGAAAATGGTTACTTGGAGGAATTAAGTAACCCATTCAGAGTTACATTGTTAGTGCTTTGGAACCAAGATTCAAAGATATTTTGTATGGCTAAGAGAGCCTACTCTTAACCATTATACTATAAATCTTAGATTGTATGTGGTAATACATGGAAACTACACAAGTTGTATGGAAAGCTGAGAAATGGTTGAAGCGATCTAAATATCTTTGATCTACATCATGCTTTAAAAAAAGACATAATCATTTTCTTTCTGAAAGCTTTTAGTGTATCTTAAAATAGCAATAAAGCTAAGGATATGTCTTGGGGATTAGAATTGCAAAAATTAAAGGACAAATGCTTTCAGCAACTTCTCTTAATCAAAGATGAATCTTTAGGAAATGCCTGTATCCTCATCATCATTGTTTAATTGAAAGTTCCTATTTTGAATTTAATCTACTACCTCCTTAATCTTTGGTTAATTATTAATACTGAGGCCTCAGTGATAACTGACCTTTCTCTGTGACTTAATATACATGTATCCCTCCCACTCCCAAACACATATTCCTAGGGAAAAAAATTACTTAATCTTAAAATACCTTATAAAATGGATATATTAATTATTAATTGTAAAATATAACAATATTAATTTGTTACAGTGGTATTTAAAACAAAATATTATTCAAACTCTACTTATATCTTATAAATGACATCACTGTCTAGTACAGTAAGAATATTAATTTTCAAGTCATCTTGAATCTAAATCACTTTCTGTATATAATCTTATTTATAACACTAGACAAAGAGTCATAAGAAGGTAACCAAAGCAATTTACTTTTACTTTTTCTGGGAAATGAAAATCCTGCAACTACTGAATGATTTGCTCTCATTTTTACATTGACTGAAAATACATATCTGAGGAATGGGAATGCCTTGTTTTTAAACTATACACCAACCAGGCATTATTCAGTCTCTCAGCAGCTACTTTTTTTTTTTTTTTTTGGCAAGGCCATTTTTAAATTGTTTCCTTTGTAACTTGGCTCATGAGAAATGCTAACACAAGGAAAATAGTATATGGTTTGTTGCTTCAGGGTATTATTGTTAGTAGCTCCTCTTATATGTATTCATTAAAAATATGTAGGTTAAAATGCCTTCCACTGAATCCTGGGAGTAGATAAATAATGAGGCAAAGCTCAGGAAATGTAAGAGGAAGGTGCATCCTGGGAGTGTGTTAGTCCATCACTTTCAGGAAGTTGCAATCTAGTCCTCTATCAAATTGGTCTGTTCAGACCTTCTCAATGTGGCAAGCTTCCTCCGATTCATGCCTCTGTAAGTAGTGATGGCTCAAATAGGAGTGGTTCTCTTAGGCTTCAAACTCCCCTTCTAGGAAAATGTTTCCATCATTCACCATTTCCTACAATTGTTATACCTCAAGCTGAAAAAGCTGTGCCTGGCTGGGAAAAGGCGGGATTCTGGAACTCTCCTTTTCCTGTCTATCACCTGAATTAAAGCCAGAGGGCGGGGAAAGGGATATAGCATATCATGACATCTCCACTGAAAATGGAATTTTACAAAAAAGTTTTAGAAACTTATAGCTAATTCCTGAATGGATGTTTTAATTTGCATGGAGATAGACACAAGTAGGGAATGCAACATTTCCGAATTGAGGCTTATATTTTCTTAAAATGTCTTTTCCCATTTCACCTTTGTTCATATCATAGCATTCTAAGTGACTTTATTTGCAAATGGTGGAAGAGAGCTGGAGGGAAATCACTTTTTATTTTCTCTTTTCATTTCCTATTGCCAAATGAAAGCTGCTCCATGGCTGCTCAGTCTGGGTTGGACTTTTCCAGAGTGAGTGCATATTTTTCAGGTACTCTGTAAGCTCACTTGCTCTTTCTGTAGTATTTATTGACAAAAAAATAAAGAACAGTAGTCTATAGATTCTTCCTAGTGATCTGCTATTATAGGAAGTTTCCTAGGTTACTTTGTGGACATGTTTCACACCTCTATCCATCAACTCCTATAAGAAAATCACATTGCCATATTACCCAAATGAAAAGGACTTCTCGTATTTTCTATCAGTATGAAAGTAGTCTTTAAATCAAGGAAGACCCTGCACCTGATGCCAAGGTAAATGTATAACATTCATGCCTTCTATCCAGCATAAAAATAGAAAATGATATGAGACTAAAGATTTTTTTTTATTATCGCAGCCAGTGGCAATTTACTTTTATTAATATATTTTTTCATCAGCAGTTTCCACACATAAGTAAAACTTCTAAAGTCATATGATAATGTACATAGTGTCTACAACATAAACCATTAACCAAAGCTGCCCCACATGTAATGCTGGAAAATGTATATAAAATTCTAGCAAAGATAAATTGCCTAGTGAATTTTTAAGAATCCTGATGTCCCTTTTTGTTAACAATTTTTTCTTTCTAACTTATCCACTCAGTGTTGAGTAAATTAGACAGCATTATCAGTTATGTAAAATATGTAGGAACGAGAAACATAAATTCAATTATATTCTAGGCACTTCTCAGACTGTTTTTCATGTCTTATTTGCTTTTTTTCTTTTTAAAATGAAACTGTTTTTCCACACAAACTTATTTTGTGTAAATGATTCTGGAGGGAACTTCAGTAGCTGTGATGCAACTCTACTATTCAATGGCCCCTTCTGGAATTTCTTGAGCCACCAAGGAGATCCTCCAGAGTGACATGTGAAACTTCTGCCTGTGCTCGCCAGTTCTCTGTGCAGTAACCGCCAGCAGGGCGCAGCGGCTCTCTTGACTTTGGCTTTATTTTTCAGGCTATTTCCTGGCCTCATTGTGATCACTTTTTCATTGTCAGCCAGCTCGTGAACTCTCAGGAACAGACATCCTCATAAACAAAATGACATTATGAAAAACAGACCCCAGATATTGGCCCATCAGCAAAACAGATGGGGATTTGGAAAATTTAAAAAAAAGTGAGAAAAAAAATTCTTTAGAAAGATTGGCACGGCTCTACTGTATACACAATGTTGCTCCATTTTCTACCACTCTAAACAGTACAAATTTTAACGTAAATAAGAGAATTCTAATGTAATGACATTGAAAGAGAACACACTGTATCAGTCTATAGAAAGAATCCAGCTGTATGGTTTTAAAAAAATTACTTGGAAAACCTCCGGGTTACTAGTAATGAACTTATCTTTAAGCACTTCAGAAGCTCAGTAAATTTAAACAGTTGAACCAAAATTTACCTAAGATCGATATTAATATATTATAATATATAATGCTTTATATATTAATATATTAAATATTCATTTTTATTAAAATCCTTAGTCTTCCTAATTAAGCCAAATTCAAAATAATAATTGATTAAAGAAGTGTATAATAAGCAATTTTTTCTAACATTGTGATCTAATACTTAGAATTTGCAATGGATTAGGTACTATAATAACAAAGAAATGCATTATCTCAGTTAAGACTCGCAATAATCTCTTGATGAATATTAATTTTATCATTTTATTTTTGAAAAATAAGGAAACTGAGGGTTAGGTAACTTGGCCTCCCTCACACTGCTCGCAGCACATGGGAGAACCGGGACTGGACCCTGGGCATCTGATTCCAGAGCCATTGATCTTAAAGCTATTACACTCCATGAAATAACACTCTTTTCATTCAGTTGTTCTCGATGTCAGTGTTTCTCAGCTTTTGTTACACACTAAGTAATCCGGAGAGTTCAAACAAACAAAAGCAAAAAACTAGTGCCCAGACCTCACCTCAGAGCAATTGAATCAGAATTTCTGTAATGGAGAGATTTGATCTGCTCTTTAGTAATTTTTAAGTTTTGTGGGTTATTCCAAATTGCAGTCCAGATTTAGACTCAGTACTAAACCAACACTGTTCTAGGTAGTGAGATTACAAACTGAAAATGATGACGTTTCTTCCCTCATAGGGGACTACATTAGTTTCCTTTGGCTAGTGTGCTAATTAGCACACACTTGGTAGCTTAAAACAATAGCAGTTTATTTTCTCACAATTTGGAGGCCAGAAGTCTGAACTTAAGGTTAAGGCAGGGCCACGCTCCTTCCAGAAGCTCGGGGGGAAAATTTATTCCTTGTTTCTTCTGGCTTTTGATAGCTACCAGCAATCCTTGGCTTGTGTCAGTCAACACATGTAATTACATATAGGGCCCACCTGAATAATCTAGGGGAACCTCCCCATTTCAAGATTCTGATTTAATCACATCTGTAAAGATCTTTTTCCAAATAAGGTAGCATTTTCAAGTCACAGGGGTTAGGACCTGATATCTTTGGGTAGCCATTATCCATCCTATTATAAGGAATCAACGTAAAGTAGAATTCAGAAACAAATTTAAAATGCTATGAAGGAGGGAGATCTTTACAGGGTAATTATGGAGATAAAGGGAAGCCAACACTTAAGATTTTTTATGCCATTCATATGAACGTCTCCTTAAATATAGCTTACTCTCTGTCTGTAAAGGTCACTCCTTAAGTAACCATCACCTTCCAGATTTAAATTTTATTTTAAAACAGATTTAAGTTTTATTTCAAATTTTGTTATGAATGTGGATTACTCGGGGAATTTATTAAAATATAGGTTTGTGGGTTATTGACTATTTCAGAATTCCTGAAGACAGGTTTAAAATATCTGCTTTTGTGAGTTCCTTCAGTGATTCTGATGGAAACAAGGTTTGAGTTTCTTGAAAGATTGTTATTTCTTATTTTAAAAAGTGTATTATTTTTTATTACCATATTTGAAATCTTGACTGAGACAACAGTTTTACACTTGGAATTTGGAATTCCTATTATCTCTTTTTCTTCTTAATATCCTCAGTTTGTAACATCTATTCCAACAGACTACGTTCATTGTATTTTAAATTAATATATAAACCTTGTATCTTGCTTTTCTCTTTCAAATTTAACACTCTCATTTCCATTTCATTTACCTTTAAACCTTTTTCATGTTTGTCTACTTTTCCTTTCTATGTTATTAGGCTATAGGAAATAACATGTGATAAATATCTGAACATTTATATTTATTTAATAATGATAATGAAAGTGAAGCCCTGAAAGACAAATACATGGTTTTAAATGTTTGAAATATAAATATATAAACCTTAAAAAAAAAAAAGACTAATTTACTGTGTTGCTTTTATAAGTATGGCTGAGGTACAGAGAGGATTTGATTAATGACTTTTTGGTTAAAAGAACAGTAAACAAAATTTTAGAAAGTAATATAAATGAACACAGAAAAAAAAAAGTCCCTTCAAACCATTAAGAATACTGTGGAAATAAAATGAAAATTGGAAAAGATATCAATAAGTAAATACAGTGCATGTTTAGCTGAAGATGAGCCGAATGTTTGCTGACTCCTAATTTAGCTTAAACCCATGATTACTGATCCAACAGGGAAATATAGTGTGATAATAAGCATATTAGAAAAGGTTAAATTTTATAGTAAACCAATACATTTCTATAAGATTCTAGTTACCTTCTATCAAATACATGAAGATTAAAGTAAATGATAATATCTAGAATATCTAGTTATGAAAGCATTTAAACAAAATAAATATTGAAAAGCTCACTCCTACTTTGTGGTAGAAATATTGGTACAAATTAAGGGGCAAAGCAGTAACGTGTATCAGTAGGGAAGAAAGTAATTCTCTACCCTCTTTGAGTCTCAGGCTGGGCCTAAGAATTAAACTGACAAGACAGATTAACTTGAAAGAAGCATACAAATGTTACTAAGTTTTTCAGTTTACATGGCAGCCTTCATAAAAGAATGAAGACCCAAAAGAAGTGACCAGAGAAGGAAACTTTTATACCTTTTTGGCAACTTGGCATAATTCTACTTGCTCACTCTTAAACCTCTGCCATTGCAATGAGAAGAGCATGGCTAGGCTAGACTGGTTCTCCTAAAGTGGATCAAATTACTCCAGTTGAACTCAACCTAGATCTAAAGACTCTCAACTGGCCTCCAGTAGAATGAGAGAGCTAAGGTGAGAGCCATCCAGCCTAGAGCCGCTATGCGCGACCCCTTTGGAGGTTGAACGACCCTTTCGCAAGGGGTCGCCTAAGACCATGGGAAAACACATATCAGATATTTACATTACGATTCATAACAGTAGCAAAATTACAGTTATGAAGTAGCAACGAAAATAATTTTATGGTTGGGGGTCACCACAACATAAGGAACTGTATTAAAGGGTCGCAGCATTAGGAAGGTTGAGAACCACTGTAAGATACACAAGGAATAAATGTTTATTGTGATGCTGTTGAGTTTTTAGACAGTTCATTGTACATCAAAAGCTAAAATTATGGACACATTTTATATCCATACATTCAAGCACAACAAATCACTTGGGGGGGGGGATAAAGCAATTATTTAAGTGGTTATTTTAGTTTTATAAATATGGGCAATTAAAATTTTTTCTTTGTACTTAACTGTAATCTAAAATATTTGTACAACAAATGTGTTATTTGCTATAAATAGAATGTTAAATAAAAATGATAATAGATTAAAAGGTTATTTATCTTCTGTCATTACAAAGATAATAAATTGCTATACAAACTTTATTATTATTAATCCAAATAAAAATTTTCCTTTAGAATACAAGAAATGATTCCTGAAAAGTGTTAGAGATAAAGATTTATGAACCAACCATTCAGTATTATAATCTGTGGATTTAGTGGCTTCTATCTGATTGGATTTGGGGCATATAAAAATCTCAATGTGGGGCTATATACATGAGGACTGTCCAGAAGGTATCCAGCCATGTTGTAATATAAAAACAGACTCTAGGTTAGTCTTTCCTAGCTAAAATGTGAGTACTCTGTTTGCCTTTAAAGCCTTTATACAATGTTGTTATGGTAAAAGATAATTTTCCCAGGGATATTCTCTTAGAGAAAATTGGAATGATCTTTTAAATGATCCTGTAATACTTGCTGAATGATATTTGAGACAAATCAGAACCTCTTTGCTTTTGATCTGAAACAGCCAAGATTAACTCATCCATAGCTTTTAAATTACTCTGGCAGACTTTTAGGTTTTGTGGTGGTGTTATTTTCACAAATGGTTGTTTCAAAGTGTGAGAAAATTTGTGAGTTATAGCTCATATTTTTCTTTTTCTCAGTCTTTAAATCTAATCCATCAGCAAGCCATGTCACTAGGTTTTTTTTTTACCTCCACTTTTATCATTATACTGTCAAAGTATTTTTAAAGCTAGAAACATAACTTTTTATGAATATCAAGTGAACATGTGACAAACATTTGTTTAAATAATTAATGAAGGAATCAGCAGGAAGTTTAGTAAAGGTAGTTGAAAAAGCATTTGAAGAAGAGAGTTTGATAATTTGTTATGAAAGGTATGCTGACAAATGCAAATTTAGGGGTAAAACTGATTAATATTCTAGAGAGCAATACAATTACAAATTTTAGGATTGCCTTTCCTCTGCAAAGAAATTATTTACATCTCCAATGAGAAAAAACTGCAAGTGAACATGTAACTTCACCATTCTTAGTCTTAATAAAATAGTAAATAGCAAAGCAGACAGAGGTACTTACTTTAGGGAATCAAATTATTCTTGGGTGATTCTGTTAGATAATGCTCTAATATGACACTGAAATAACATGTAGCTATTCTACTGGTTTTATAGCCATTTGGGACAATTTTTCCTTAACAATTTCCTTTGTGATCACAGGTGATCTCCAAAGAATATTCTTCCTCACAAAAAAAGGCTAGTCTTGTGTTTTGAACTGATTAACTTTCATCAGTTAGTAAAAGACATCTTTTAAACATAAAAATTTCTTTATAGTATAGTCAGCAGATCGAGAGCCATTCAGTTTTCAGCAACTACTATTGCCAGAAAATTAACTTTTTTTTAGGAGATTGCATAAGGAAAACATTAAAAGTAATAAGAATATACTAAAATAAATTGTGTTGGATAAAATATGTCTATGAATTCTTTTCTGTTCTTTCCATGAACCCTTATTTCTTCCTTTTAAACTTGGGTTGGTCTTGTGACTTTCTTTGACCAATAAAATTCATCAAGAGTAGGTGTTGTATATCTTTTCATTACTGCATTACATTAAAATTATATCTGTCTCAATAAATATTTGCTGCAGAAATGAATAAAAACTTGACAACATTTGTCTTCACATTATTTGTCTAGTTGACAAATGAATTGTCAAGACACATAACTTTTACTGACAAAAGACTACGTGTTTTGCTTCTGTGGTAAGGAGGTTCCTGCGTAACCTTCAGAGGGGAGCACTTTATCTTTATCCTTCTGTCTTTTTGAGGCAGGCTCTCTCCCAGTGCAAGATTCCTTTTCTGGCTGTTCTCACACTAAGGCAGCAACCCTGTTAAGTGCCTTACTAGCGGTGTCCCATTGTCTTTTGAAATACCCTTCCTTATTTTTATTCAAACCCCTTTAAGTCTCTGCCAAGTCATGATGGGTAAGGAGTTAATCAGATAAACCAATCTCTGCTTCAGTGTTAGCTACAAAAGAGGAAGCACAGAGTAAAGATCATAGGTCATAGAATCAAGACTCAGAACAACTCTGTTGTAAGTGATAACAGTACCCTTCAGTTAGTAATTGTGTGAATTTAGACTCCAGCCTCTGTGTTCCCATATGTAAGTTGGGGAGCATAATACTGCCAAGTGGGGTGGGTTTGAGAATTAAAGAGACTTATGCATACATTGTTCCTATTTTATAGCAAAGGACTAAATAATTGTGGGTATTGTAAGAAGTGGTCACTTCTCCACAATGTCCTATTGCCTTTCACTATATGTCTCCAAAAGAAGTTGAGGATTTTAATGGTGAGAGATGGGAGAGATTTGGGGTTGGCTGCCTTCTTCCTAGATAGTCAGCCAATTCCATTTTCTCCTAGGGCAAACTCTGCTTATTTTGGAAGGAGACTCTTTAAGACATAAATAGTGTATTTTCCCATTGTGGTTGAGTAGTCTTAGCCAAGCAAGCATAAGAAATTTTAATTACTTTTCCAAGAATAGCTGCAATTTTTGAATCTGCAGTAAATTATAAAATTTGAAATTATATATGGTAGATATTACAGTTATGCTTATATGACATGAAAGCTTTGTAGTACCTCTTGATGTAATTTTTAAAAATTGAGCCCTTCTCAAAGAATCTCTTCCTACTGTGACAGTGTACATGTCTAAGAGAGTTAAATACACATTGTGTTTATAGAGCACTTTTTAAAACAATAGCTTCTTCTAGCAAACAGTCTGCTTTCTTAGGTATTTCAAAAATGGAATCTGAACAGGCCACCTTGAATAAGTGAGGTGAAGTTGAAATGCTGGATAAGGAGTAATTTAAAGGATATTAAATTAATGAATAGCAGAACAAGACAGATAATTTGTTTTGGTCCTTGGGTAAGTGTGATTGTAAAAATATTTACTAATTTCTGAAGTTTGTATTATTTGGAAACAAATTAAAAATCCTAGAACCCATTTCAGGTGATTTGGTTCATCTAGCCTCAGCTCAAGAAGATGCCATCACTACTCTATCATTAGCAGATTAATTCCTAATTAATTGAGATCTGTATTCATAATTGGATTTTCTTTGGTCAGAGTCAGCTTTTGCAAACTTTCAGCTGATGAGTTTATCTCCTATTACTGTATTTTACAACTAAGAACTTAGTTTTGAGATTAGATCTTACCTACTTTTTACCCATTCATATTTCAGAACACATAGTTCAACAGCAAATTTGAGGTGATTACTATGGTAGTACATTGACTTCACTTTAGAAAAAGTAGTTCAGGCTCTTTCATTTTCCTGATTTTTATTTATGGCATTAAAGTTATGCTTTAGTGAAGTAAGAGGTTCTAATTAGTGTTAAAGTGAATATAATCAATGTTGGTACTTAGACCAAACTCATATTCTCTTCCTCAGTAATTATCTGGGGGCTGTGTTATCCTGGAAATGGCTTTAACTCATTCCCTTTATTTGACATAGGAACAGCCTGGCATTGTTTAAAAGAGCATGCCTTTAGAGTACTCAAATTTTCCATGAAACTCAATTTGCTCTATTTAAAAGAGTCAGCTGTTCTATCTTTGTTTTAGCTGTCTTCTGCTGTGCTTACTGTAGTGGCAGGAATCACCTTTCAGAGGTCACACAGAACCAGTAAAAGCCATTCAGTTCATTCAGTGCCAGTGGTATTCTGGTTCCTCTGTGACCTATCCCATCATTACTCAGTGCTATATTCTTGAAATCTATTATCCATTCAGTAATAACAGAACATGGGGAAAGGTTATTTCCATTTTGGCTTTAACAGAATAGATTAAAAATCTTTGATTTTTACATACCCGAACTGTATTTTAAGAGGTCTGTTTAAGTCAGGTTTTTATCACTCAGCCAACATAGTCTTCATGCATTTGCGGCATTTGTAGCTTTTTCTGTCATTGCTTATAGTTTAATCAGGTCTTAAAATTCTCCTTAAATGCTTTGAAAATTATTTTGCTTCAGTTGTCTTTTAATAAAAATACTGCTACTGTAGTTAATTCTAAAAGTTTTCTGTTACTTAAAAGCTAGTCACTATGGAAATGAAACTGCATGAAGTTGTTTCCAAAATAAAGCCAAAATGAAAGAAGTGAGTTATTCATTCAGTAGAAACTCAAGGTAAGCCCTTGGGAATTTTAGTGTCTTCCTAATTTCCATTGGCACTTCCCTCCCACTGTACCCATACACAAACACATATACACACTGAGATGACTTTATTAATAAGAACAATGGACATTTCCTTAACTTGTGTAAGATATGCAAAGGCAGCATCAAAGCTAGTCTAATCTCATCCCCTACCGAGTCTTTTCTATATAAGTATTTGGCAGCTGCCACTGATGTTACCCTCAATTTTCTTGTATATGTTCCAAAGGTACTGAATTAGATGATACATGATTTCTCACACCTTTAAATTTCTGTACTGAATATCTTCATTTAGTGGTATGTGCATTTGACTAATGAGATTGAAGAGATTTAAATAGTAACTATAAAATGTTCTGCAAATAGCATATGTTTGTGTAGGAAGTGTAGAGATACTGTTTCAATGGTTTTTCATCACTGAAGTTGGCAATAGCCTATTCCTAAATGTTGAAAACAAATAGTCACTGATTGCAATGTAATAAACATAGAGAACACATTCCTTTAAGGATACCATGCTTCTGACAAAGGAAGGATAAATGCAAACACTATATGTTGGATTTAGGAGATAGCAGTTAATTGGATAATCTCTGCTCCATGATGTCTGGGACCTCAGCTGGGATGGCTCAAATGGTAGGCAGATGGTAGGATGGTTTGATAGGGGCCCTATATTTGTGGCCTCAGTTCTGAATGTTGGCTGAGTTTCTTGGTTGTCTTCAACATGATCTCTCAATCTGTCAAATTTATACTTCTTTATATAGCATAGTGGTTTCAGGTTTCCAAGGTTTTGATATATAAGCACTACTTAAGACTCTGCTTCATATTTTCTATGTTAGGTGCCAGGGCTGCTATAACACAATGCCACAAACTGGGTGGCTTAAACAACAGAAATTTATTTCTCACATTTCTGTGGGAGGCTGGAAGTTCAAGGTCAAGGTAACTGAGACTTGGTTTCTCATAAGGACTCTTTCCTATGCTTGCTGATGGCCACCTTCTCAGTGTGTCCTTACATGGCATTTTCTCTGTGCACATGCATCCCTGGTATCTCTTCTTATAGGGACATCAGTCCTATTGGATTTAGGTTATACCCTTATAATGTCATTTAACTTCAGTTATCTCCTTAGAGGCTCTATTTCTGTATACAATTACATTGGGGGTTAGGGCTTCAATCTGTGTATTTTGGGGGAGACAAAAGTTCAGCCCATAACATTTGATAATGTCCCATTGGAAAAAACAAAATACACGGCCAAGCCCAGAGTCAACATGGACAAGTACTACATTGAGGCAGGAACACGGGAGGTGCTGTTCAGTCAGGGCCCAACAAGTGTCTACAAATTGGGGTAAGAAACAGCTACCTCTGACAATTTATGTAATTAAAAAAATTACATAAATGCTCTTGTAGTCTCCTTTTCTATAACAGAAGTCAGTATGTTATAAATTATTTACCTTTTTAACTGATTTACAAGGTACACATTAGTCTTCTCAGATTTGGTCTACCAATCAATTTATATAGAGAGAGGATAAAGGAGGTGGTTAATAGACTATTTAAAGCCAAATTAAAACTCTGTTGTTGCCACTGCAATATTATATGTATAGAATAAGAAATTATCCTAAATGATTTCATCTAATTTTGTTTTGGGGAAATTTCAGTAATTTTTGTTAATGCCCTAGCCAAAAACTGCTAGGAACTCACATGCAATTGAGCAATTTAGGTTTATTGGTCATTATACTGAGGGAGAATGTACTCCATGAGAGACTATGGGGTACATTGGTAATAGGGTGTTAAAAAGGGCTTGTTACAGGATTTGGGTTTCGGTTGGGTGATTTTGGAAAGAGTCCAAGGAGTTGGGTGTTTGCTGTAGATTGGCTGTTGTCAGAAAAGACGGGACAATTCTCTAAGTTCTAAGTTATCTTTAGGGCCGGTAGACAAGAACAAGGCTGAAGTAGTGATTGGTGAAGCACTCATATTGGCTGGGAGTGAGGAATGTTTGGGATTTTGTGCTTTGACAATATTCATGTTTTGTCTGTGTTCAGACACAATTATGGAGTGCTTCTCATTTTTGCCTTTCTCCATTATGGTCACAGTGCCATTGTCTGATATTGATATGTGTGTAATTGTTTTCAATAGGAGAGAACCAAGGCCTTGCTGTCAGTGCCATGGCAGCTCCTGGATGTCAGGGGCTGCCTTTTCTTTCTAGTGCCTGTTCATTCATTCTACCTTAGTTAGGAACATCACTCTTGATAGAAACATCTGTTTCAGTATGTTCAAAGTAAATATGTTTTACATGACAAATAAGAAGCTCTTTGGAGATTATGTATATCAGTTCCAAGTTTCATTCTTCTAATTCCTGGCCTGGATACAGAGTGAGCTTCATGGAATCCTCAAAGGAAATTCCTGTTCCTCTCTCCTTATTCTGCAAGCACCCACAAATCTCCCCAGGTTTCCAGAACCCAGACTCTGTCTCTGAAGCACCACCCTCAAACTCAACATGTCCTTTTGTGCTGAGAGCTTTGGACCTTTCCTCCTTAATTACCCATCAGGATATATTTGCCCTGCCTCATTTCCTCAGTTCCCACAGCTGCATTAAAAATTTGGCTAGCAAATCCTTGTTACTGCTGTATTACTTTTTTAACACTTCATGGCAAATTCTATTTCATTTTGGCTTCCTGGAAATAATCCTTGACTTCAAAATGCTAAGGTTTTCTGGACTAAAAGTTCAAGCATTATTTGGGGCCAGAGAGACTGCTTATTTCCCCCTCAAATTTCCCGAACAAAGCTGGTGGCTTTCTATCCTTTTGTTCCTACTTAGGGCTATTCCTCTCATAAAGACAGAGTGGGAGGATTTGCTCGTTAATGCGCTGCCACTCCTTAGGAAGTGTAATCCCTAGCAGCCTCATTCTGGGAGTGATGTAAAGGACACTCTGTGCTTTGAAATGCCAGTTTCGGAGAGAAGATAAAGGAAAGAATGTTTCATTATTTTATTGCTGATTTTCCAACAATAGGCTGGCTCTGTCTAAATCATACCTTTGATGTATTTGAGATATGGGATTATTCAGATTTTACTGCAAAGTCCAAATAATTACATAACTCCACAGATGGTTACTATCATTCTCTTCAACAAAAATCTTATCTCCCTTATCAAAAAAATAAGTTCTGTGAAGAGGATTAAAAGAATAAAATCACAATATTTGTGGGGAAATTAATGATATTTATCAATATTCCTTAACATCAAAGAAGATTTCACATTCATCCAAAGAGTGCCACGTGGCCCCCATATTCGTTAGATTTCTTTCCAGGAGGATGAAAAAATTAAATAGTTTTGCTGCTGAGTAATATATTTAGCATGTGTGCTAGAATGATTTTTAGTGGTTATTGCAAATTATCTGTTTGCAAAACTGATTCTGAGAAAGTCATTCAACTGCTGCTGCAGTAAAACAGATGAGGTAACACCCATCACTGGTAATGTTGGCTCCACTTGAAGGGTGATGGTTGGGTAGGTAAATGTCAAAGGATATATTAAAACATTTTATCATCTTCATCTGTAAAATTTAAACAACAACTTATTTTCCTCCCTCTCCCCAGTCTTTGGAAATCCCTATTCTCCTTTCTGTTGTATGAATTTACCTATTCTAGGTAATTCATATAGAGGAATCATACAGTATTTGTCCTTCTGTGCCTGACTTATTTAATTATATATAATGTTTTCAAGGTCCATTTATATTGCAGTTTATTTAAAATTTTATTTTTTATGGCTAATACTCCACAATATGTATATGCCACATTTTGTTTGTTCATTCATCTGATGAGGAACACTTGGATTGTTCAAAGTGCAGAATGAAAGTCAGTCAACTCTCCATGACTAAAAAAGTTCCGTCAGTCCAAATCAAGAGTCAAAATGATGTTACTAACCTTTTTTGATATCAGAGGGATTGTTCATTATGAATTTGTACCAATTGGAAAAACAGTCATCCATGTTTACTTTGGAAGTGCTAAAATGGCTGCGTGAAAAAGTTAGATGAAAATGACTTGAACAAACAACTCATGGCTTTTGCATCACAACAAGGCACCAGCTCACACGGCACTGTCTGTGAGGGACTTTTTAGCCAGTAAACACATAACTGTATTGGAACACCCTCCCTACTCACCTGATCTGGTTCTCAATGACCTTTTTTTGTACCCAAAGATAAAGGAAATTTTGAAAGAAAGACATTTTGATGACATTCAAGACATCGAGGATAATATGATGACAGCTCTGATGGCCATTCCAGAAAAAGTTCCAAAATTGCTTTGAAGGGTGGACTAGGCACTGGCATTAGTGCGTAGCTTCCTAAGGGGAGTATTTTGAAGGTGACTGTAGTGATATTCAGCAATGAGGTATTTAGCACTTTCACTACGATGAGTTTGCGAATTTGTCAGAACTCATATGGGAGAATTTCTTTGTGTGCTCTCCATTTTATCCCATTTGTATTGCCTGTCCTTATGCCAGTATTGTAATGTTTTAATTACTATAGCTTTCTAGTAAGTTTTGATATCAGGTACTGCCAATCCTCCAACTATATCCTTCTTTTTCATGATTGTTTTGCTATTCAGGGCCCCTTGCAATTCTGTATGAATTCAAGGACTGGCTTTTCCAATCCTGTGAAAAAAAAAGGCTATTGGAATTTTGATAGGGACTGCACTGGCTCTAGATGTCCTCTTTTGTCACTTTTCTGCCAATTTCCCTGTCTCCCACCACCATGGTAACCACTATTCTGACTTTTAAGGTAAGATATTGGTTCTACCTGTTAGTCATATTTTTATGTCTGAAAAATATAGTCTTGATTTTTATTTAAAGATATTATGTTACTAAAAACAAGTCTTTGTGAAATGTTCTGGCAATAGTTTAACCGCAAATATTTCAGATTTTGATTTTACCTGTAACAGTTAAAGAATTCTAAATTTATATTTTTATATTTATATTGAAACAATATCAAACACAGAACAGTTATTTGAATAGTATAAAAATTTTTTTCCTGACATTTTTGAGAGTTAAGTGGACAGCATGATGATCTACACCCAAGAATATTTTTGTATGTGATTCCTACAAAAAAGGAACCTTTTTCTACATAACCACAATCCAGCCATCAAAATCAGGAAATGAATAAGGATACAGTATTACCATCAAATACTCAGACTCAATTAAAGTTTCACCATATGTCCTAATAATGTTTTTTATAGTGAAACCATATAGTCAAGGATTGTGTGTTGTAGTGTGTTTTCTCTTTAGCTGCCTTAGATCTGGAACGGTTCTTCAGTGTTTCCTTCACTTTACAACCATGCAACTGTTTTTTTAGTTTGAAACCATGCTTTACTTTTAGTGTAGCTAGAAACATTCAATAACTATATGTTTTTAAGCAAAAAAAAAAAAAAACCCTGCTTTACTTTTTCTTCTTACAGCATTATTAGCATAAGAAAAGAACATTTCTGTTTAGAAATGCTGTTGAGTTTCTGTGAAAATGAAGAAAGTATTCTGTATTTGTGGAACTTAAACGCCTAAAAGTACAGGAAACATTTTCAGAAGACTGATTTTAGTTTTACCCATTTATGGGAATATTTGCAATGTTAGAATGTACTTAGTTATGATTAAATAAATCAAAGCAAATAAGGAATCCAGAAGCAACTGGTCTTCTTGAGTTATTCACAGTGTACATTGGAAATTTTGAGAAAGGAGAACACACATTAACAAAAAGAACACTGGCAAGCTCAAACTCAAGTTTATATGCTGAGTATTTTTAAAAGGTTTCAAAAGCATGTTCAATTAGCATACAGCTCTTTCTCACTCACATAACAAATGCATTTCTATCTGCTTGCCTGTAGTAAAAAATAACTGCGAAAGTTTTGAAAATTACAAGCCAATTAATTTGTAGACTGTCCCTCACTTTGGTTTAGTCCAGTGGTTCCTCATTGTAGATTCAGGGTATTTTTGTCAGCAATATCAAAAATGGCATGCCTGTTTATATTTGTATTTGCTCAGGTAGTACACAGTTTTGACCTGTTCCTTTACTGATATTGTCACTGGATTAAGCTGGTGTTTGCCAAATTTCCTCTGTATTTTTTTTTCTCTTTTTACATTTGTAATTTATAACTATTTTGTCAGGGAGTGACTTGTGAACACACATGTATTCCATTCCTCATCAATCTTTCACAAACTTGTTTTAGCAGCCACTGAGGTTTCTCAGCTGAATTAGTTATTGATGCTTGCCACATGGTGATTTCGAATTACATCATTACTTCTACATTTATTGGTTAACATTTTAATGTAAGGAAAAAGCTTCCTTTTTTCACCTTAAGTAATTTAAAGCAGGGAGTCATAGGTTTATATTTTATTTAATGAATTATAGTCTATTAAGATCATCGTATAATTTGATACTCAAATTTTGCAAGATTTAGCCAGTGAGACCTCCTTCATGACGGTTTCTACATCCTCTTGACATGGTCCATCCCATTTTTCTTTGAGCACTTTCTTATTTTCACCTAAAGCTACTCCAGTCTTACCTTGTACTTTCTCTGCAGCAGCCATGGAATTCACCATTTCATTAAGAGTACAGACTCCTTTTAGAAAAGAATAGTATTTAAAAATCAGTATTAGATGTTAAATGAGCTCATTATTGGGATAACTGCTTCTAGTAAACCCTCTGAGTGGATACACCAAGAGCTAATTTATGTTTTTTATAAATTATGTATATATTAATATATCATATAAATATATATTCAAATGTATCTTATATACAAGAGAATACTATATGCACACACACATACACACATATATATATGCATACACACATTTAATCATCTACTATCTTCCTATCTATATACATTTAATACCATTAGTCCATATCAGTACCCATTCAATACCATGAGATTTATTTTAGCTTTTTTATTTCCATGTTTGGAACTCTTTTTTGACAGTGTGAAATGTGGCTTCTGTTATCCTCAATATAGTAACTTAGGCGGAGACCCCTGAATGAAGCCAATTTCTCATTCCTGTTATTGTACCACCCATACCCTAATACTCTTTACTTAATTCATTTTCTGACACCCAGCTCTAGTTACCCCTTTATTTAAAGACCTCCTTCATACTTTTCAGGCTCTGACATGTCTCTCTGTGGGCTGAAAATGCCATGCAGTTGGACCTTTCAGTAATAATACAAGATAATTTAGATATGAATGTGCCTGAGATAACAGTTGCCAGTTTTTCGTTTTGTTGATGAGAAGCTTTTGACAGACTCACAGTGCAATTCCATCACAGTAGGTGGCTCTTTGGTAGCATTGGAGTGTCCAAACCTGCTTTCCTATTCCTAAATGAAATCTATTTTCTGGCAAGTCTGATTTGTAGAGGTAAAGGACAGAGATTATTTTTATTCTAGGTTTTAGAAGAATTAACTGCCCTGTGATTTTGCTGGGCCTGCCTAGGAATTCCATGATGAGTTATAAAGCAAAGTTGTCCACATCAAACCAATACCAACTCCAACATTTGCACAAATCTTGCTTTTGGTTTCCTTAAACAAACAAATCGGAACATTAGAAATAAAACTGTTTAATAAATCGATTAGCTCATAAAATCCACTCTATAATCAACTAAAATTTGTAAGGTTTACATTTTGAATAAAATTCAACATTTTTTTTTAGAAAGATAAAATAATGGAACACTTTTACATTGTTAGAAATCATTTATTTATGCAATTTTAAATGCCTTGAATACGCTGATTAATGAGTGCATCAAACTTACTACTATTCCACTTCTGAAATTATCTTTGTTACACAGGTTAACTGTAATTTAGTCTCATAAACATATCTTCTTCTGATACATGATTTTATTTAGGAAAACACTCCATAGTCATTTAAGTAATTTGGTGAAAAAGTAAATCATCAAACTAAAAAATGCGGTTTTTGTTTTAAAAAATCTAGCATTATAAAATAATCTATATATTTTATTGTATAGTTTGAGTTATATTTTTCAATCAAATTAGTCTTCCAGAAAGCTACAGTTTTGATAGGTATTTTCAGAAATACCTTCACTGAAACATATTTTAGTGATAGTCTCTAGGATTTTAACACGATTTGGTAAAATTGACTTCTTTAAGAATAATTTGCATAAAAGTTCTTCAAAATGTTGATCACTTGTTTTAAAAAATTATTCAATTACTCTTGTGGAAAAACTCATGAAATTATTTTTGTGAATATAGTGCTGGTGAAATTTTTCTTTCTCTTAGGCAGATACTCTTTCGTCTTTTGTGAAATGATAATTACACAATTCTCTCGTGTTTTTGTTTTTTCAGGGACTTCGAGAAAGCTCAAACTAAGTTTGTCGGTAAATTACATCAGTTCCATTAGCCTCAAAGGCAAATGTATTTGCTATTGCTTCTTCCCACACAGTTTTTGTTTCTTTTTAAAAGAGACTTATACATTTAATATAAACCCTTATTTCTAGCTTCCAGAAATGAAATATTTGAAATTATATGTTTGTGGATTAGTAATTTACATATAATACCACTGACTAATTTTAAATGGTGAAACATACACTGCAGCTTTATCAGAATAGGTAAGCTCTCACAGAAGATAACAGCCCTTTTTAGATGTATAATTGAGGGCATTGTGGTCATTTTGATTATGTAGTATATTGAGCATCTGTAACAAATATGAAATAACAGTGGCTTAAACAATTTGGAATTTATTTCTCACCTATGTAGTAGTGGTTTAGGCATAAGGAGTCAGAGCTGGTACTATGATTATGTACTCATAAGGACTCAAATGCTTTGTCTCATTCTACCTAGTCCTTGTATATTGTCAGAGGTGTGCAAGTAAAATGGTTTTCTGAAAAACAAACAAAAAAACAATCCCTGATTTGTGGTATTTGCTGATTTTTGTGGTGTAAATTCTCCATATTAGTGAATTTTAACTACCAATAATTTAACCACTGGCTTGCAAAACTTCCCCAAATTTAGCAATCAGCTCTGGCAGTTTGTCACTGGTTGATGCTCTCATTGCTGCGGTCATGATGGCTTCACAGCACGGCCACATTCCGGTCAGAGCAAAACGGCTCTTCTTTTAGGAATGCAACTTAATATTGCACTCATCACTTTTATTGCCATTCTACTAGCCAGAAGTTAATCACTTGCCTATACCTAGCAGACAGACAGGCTAGGAAATACTGTCTTTATTCAATTTAACTCATTATGTGTCTCGCTAAAAATGGGGGTTTGGTTCTTATAGAAAAAGGGAAGAAAGGCATTGGTGAATACTAGCAGATTTTGCCACAGACATGAATTTAAAAAATTAGTGACATTAATTTATCATCATGATTATAAGAATGACTATAATAAAGTTTATATGAATTACATTAATATATAGCAGCTGTTAATCCAAAGAGCTTTCTATTTCAACTAACAATGGAATAAGTAATAATGGAATTAGTAATGATAGGCAAAGAACAATGCACAGTGCAATACTAACTTAAAAAAATGACAAGGACAAGAATCACTGAGATGTATTCAGAAGTTAAATATGATCTTTGTACTAATCTGTTATCATTATACATTTTTCAGAAGGGGACTTGATGGAGTTTTTTAAAAGTTATTAAAATTACACATTAATAGAGTAGATTAAGAAACAAGTTGAACTTTGAGAAGTCTTTCCCACTTCCCAGGTGTCTATTTATGGAAATAAAACAACAATGATATTTGAACATTTTATGTTCCTAAGAATTCAGATTAAAGAATGAGTAACTATTAGAGGTTGTCTATAAATTGCAGTTGAACAAAACTGGGTTTGTTTATAAAGAAAAATAAATAAAGGTGTCCACGACAACCTTTTCACGTAAGATTCTAGAGTTTATATTACAAGCATATTTATATTATGCTATTCAGACGCACAAATCAAAATACCATCTCTGTACTAATCAGTGGTACTTCCTACAGTATGTTTCACCACCTTCTTCCTATATAACATGATCTATTAGACCTCCTTATGTTTCTTCCAATGGAAAAATACAACCTGAAGGTGTGGTTGCATTGATCTTCTTTCCTTAGAGAATTGTCACATGATTCCTCATCAAATCAGATATTTGTTAATTTATATCTTTCAATTTTCTCCAGTTTTATTGAGATATAATTGACAGAATTACACATGTTTAAGTTTTATAGTGTAATGATTTGCTATATGTGTACCTTTGTGAAATGATTAACACAACCAAATTATTATAATTAACATGTCTATTACCTCACATAATTACCATTTTCTTTTTTTGATATGGCAAGAACACTTAAGATCTATTTCTCTTAGCAAATATCAAGTATTTAATACAGTATTATTAACTATAGTCACCATGCTGAATGTTAGATTCCCGGAACTTACTTATCTTATAACTCTCTCTCAATTCCTTAGCATTTTTTAGAAAAATCTCAGAAAAGGAGACATTTTTATATCATATTTATTAGTTTGCTTCTTGTGCATAAATTAAAGCAAAAATCAAAAGTCTTATTCCTAATACAAATGATGAATCATAGAATACTTTTTATGTAGATAAATGTGTTTTTGTGTGTGAATTTTCTGCACTCCTAGTCGTTTTATCACCCTAAGACTATTATTATTTCACCCCGAGTCATCAGTCTTGTGGCTACACATTTCCCTTTAAAAAATTACTACCATTTATCTTCCTTCAGGGACCTATTCTGTGCTTCCAAGGTCTCAGTTACATTCATATTTGTTCATTTATCCAGCATATTTTTTTAAGTAGCTCCATTGTGATTATACAAAGTTTCATAGAGAAACAACATCTGAAAGGCACTGTGGAGTCCACAGATTTGTAGAAAGATACAATGTATAATTCTCAAGGAATTTATAATCCATTAGAAGAATATACACGTACATAGAAAAAAGAGAACATGTACAAATGTAGGAACTAAAGAATATAGGAGTACAGGGAAGGAAGGGGCCACTGGGGCAAATTAATGGTGCACTTTTAATGGAAACCATGTGGAGAGAATTGCAGTGGAGATGGTGGCTTAGTGTTCAACATCAATACCACTTTTCTACAAATGTGCTTCCTGTATCAAAGAGGCTGGAACTCTAAAACCGGCATTTCTCATAGGCCTTTGGGACTAGGATCCTAGTATATTTTACCTTTGATCAACAATATGCTTACATGTGAGATTTGGAGAACGGAATTGAAGGCCTGATTCTGCTGTTTCTGCAGCCAGGCTTGGTCACAAAGTAATTTTCCTCTCTACTTTCCTCTCCATCACCTTCTCTGGTAGTGTTGGCAGAGTTCTCAGGGTCCTGCTACTGGCCTCTAGGGTGTGGAGAGAGAGCATGGTGAATTAGATTTGGGAGTCTAACAATCTCAGTGTGGTGCTGAAGCGTGCAGCAGTGGTAATGGGCGTCTTTTTTTTTTTTCAAGTTTCAGATATTTATTAATTAGTAAATCCCAACATAATATACCAACATGATTTCATGCATTTGGAGGGGAAATATTTCCTGGGTAACTGGAAAACTGTGCGGATGGCTTCTCGAAGACCTTCTTTCTAAGCAGCTTTATAGTAAAACATTTTATTTAGAAGTCTGGATATTCCTCTTCGTTTTACTATAATTTGCGTTCTCTGAGTAGAACTTGTATTGATCATTGGTACCCAGTTTTTTTCACAGTTCTGTCCCAAGAGACATCTAGATTGAACAATGCCTGGTGTAAGATATACAGCACTGCTTCAGTACCTCCAGCTCCAATAAATACAAAGAGGGGGATCAAACTTGGATGCTTCTTGGCCTGACTGAGGATTGGGTGGTGCATGGTTGTGGCAGAAGGCTAGCATCCAGAAGCACAGAAAAACAAAACTGCAAGGCCCAGGACTAGGCAGTCTCTGTTCCTGGGCTTTTTGATAGCAGCTGGAGTTGTTTGTATCGGCGTGGATCTGCAGCCAGAGTTCTCCACATCAGAGGTGATTGACGGTCCACTTCAGCACCTCCTTCAGCAGTCCTGGGAATGCACTAAGCCATTTAGTGCACTGCAGTAAATCTCTTTGGTTTCAACTACCGAGATAGACTTTTGTCTCTCCAACTAACCACTGACAAATGCAGTACAATTGTAAAATCTTATTCCTCTGACAAAAGGAGTAGCTCAAGTAGAATCAGAAAGGGCAATATTTGTGTAGGAATTCCCTTGTAGAAATCAAGCAAGCAGAGCTAAAATATATGAGGGCACTAGGGAGATTTGGTGAGAAGTACAATATAGAGAGAACACAATCACTAGGCTGAGGAGGCCAGACAGTAGGGAGTCAGGGAATTTGGGAATTGTAATCTGAAAATGGGATGTGGAACCAGTTTGAGGAAATGGATACTAAAAAGGGCCGGATCCATTAGAAGGGTAATGTAAATAGTGAGAATAAACAGGACAGAATAAATATGAGAGAAATCTCATGGGACAATGCTGGGTGAGTTCCAATGTGCATATTAATTGTGACGTTCCAGCCAAATAGGCCCTGAGCCTCCAGCTTTGTTTTCTGAATCATTGGTGTGAACCTGGTATGAAATTCAGTGCAGGCGAGGGGAAATGCTCTGTGCAAGGTGGAAGAGGGAGTTGGGGGGTGGGGTGGGAGTTAAAATGCTATAGAATGAAATGAGCAGGTAATTGTCAGAATATATTTCATAAGCAGGAACTGTCTAATTTGACAACATTGTTGGTTTCAGATAGAAATTATATAAAATTAACCAGTTGTAGATACATTCCTCTTATAATAATCTATTGTAGCTAGTTAGCTCTATTTTAGTTATGAACATATTTAAAGACTACAGGACTTAGAATATCAATTGAGATCCTGCCTTATTATTTTTTTTTCTGGCGAAACTTAAACAAATCAGCTGATATCTCTGAGTCTGAATTTCTCCATTTGTAAAATGGAGATTATAAAATCTCCCCTTCTGGTTTGAAGGGCATATTTCATGAATTAATTATTTCATTTTGAAGGACCATCTTACTCCATATTCTCTTCCAAATTCTGAATGAAATTGAACTACATTCAGTATCTCATCACATTTTGGAATACATGGTGATAACTTAAATTGCAATAAAATTTTTAAAAATCTTTAATTGAAGTATAGTAAGACATTAGAAATGAAATATTTAGTCTAGAAAATATTATTTCAGGGAATAATATTCTAACAACAACAAAAATAATTTGTAATACTTTTTGAACCGATATTAGGACAGTCACTGTTTTAACTGTTTTACAAGTATTAACTCATTTGATCCTCCAAGAAACCTATGAGGAAGGTATTAAATAATAAACAGGAATATTCAATTTTTTAAAAGAAACATTGCCACTGCTCTCTTTCTGTTAAAATTTAGCCTGTGTTCAATGCCTTAATGCTAATTCTCTTGCAAGATAGGTTTATTACTTGCCCTTTTACCTTTAATGCTTACTGAGAATCCGGTAAGTTTACAACCATTGGCTTAATTTCTCTGTGACTAAAAAGGACCCACGTTTTTTTTTTTCTTCTGGTAGGTAGTTAAATTGTAGTTGGTTCAGTTTAATCCAGTTAGACTTCTGGCTAATTCAGAGGTGATCTTGAATTTTTGTGAGAGCTTCTTTATTTACAGTTCACATTTACTCCTCGAATGTATTGTACCCCTTTGAGAATACAAACTAAATACTCAGGGTTTTTAATAGGATCCCTCTACCTTGGTTGATTCTGGGATCTATTTTTGTCTTTAGCTTTATGAAACTGCCATTTTTTTTTTTTAAAGCGTCTTAGCCCATCAGCTATACGTATTCTTTCTTTTCTCAGACATTTAAAGAACTAACAAGTATCTCCATGGATTATTTCATCCTCCTCATCCTAACCTCAGATCTGCTGCTGCCCGTCAGTCCTCTCAGGCATGCTATGCCTTTTTCTTGGGAGGGGAACAGGGTAAGAAGTGAATGGCTAAATAATGTCAGCCACTGTTCCCTTGCTACCTTGGAGAGTGTGAAACCGTTGGAGGCTCTTCTGCCTTTTCATTTCTCTAAGCCTTTCCATTCTTCTGCTCAGGAATCGTGGTGTAAATGGTGGCTTTCTGTAAGACTGTAGTCTTGAGCAATTTGGGATACTAGGCTACAGTTCTTTCTGCTCTGGATTCTTCTAACCACATGAGGGAGAGATCTCTTTATAAGGGTTTCTTTTGTCTCAGTTACCTGCCAGAGCTTAGCCTAGAGTTTAGATCATTAGGGTCATTCTCAGAGACTCATCAGTGTTTAAGTTCTTGTCATTATCATGTTCTTTCCAATTTTTCCTTCCTTGCTAACTTTTCCAAATCTTACCATGTTAGGACAAAGATATAGTTCTTATCTCCTCATGTACCCTTCTCACTTTACATATTAGGGATTAAATCTGTGTTCTATATTCCCAACATACTTTCACTCTTAATAGTTAAGTCAACTTTTTGAGATTACTAACAATATACAAACAACTTTCTCTCTCAAACATCTTTTAATTATAACACAGAGCTTTCAGAATACAGTCTGCTGTGGTTTTGTCAACTTAGGGGGAACAGCATTCTACCTTGTATGAGGCACTATACTATCCCAATACATGACTGTTTTTTTTCTTGAATCGAACTCATTCCTGAATTGTTTAATTTTGTCATTTGACAGTATTGGGACAAGGTAAGACCTGAACACTGCTGCTGAAGATTTTGAGGGCAGCTCCTAGATGCAGTTGAAGGCACTCAGAGAAGAGAACCATTTGCTGCTTCTGCCACTCTCCAGGATCTCTGGTAAGTGTTCAGATTGAGCTCTGCTTATTTTGCCTTCTGAATTCTTCATATTTGCTTGTCCTGTCCTTGTGGGTGGAAATCTGGGGCATGAGAGACTGCAGATTTTCATGATGAGACTTAGTGTGTTTGTGGCTGACCTCATTTGCAAAGTCAGTGCCTTGGGGAGGTTCTGACAGGCATCAGGAACTGTGCACTGGCAGCCAGGAACAGTAAATCTGATTGAATTCAGGAGGAAAATAATGGGTATCCCTCAGTTTAAAGAAAGCTAGATGGCAGCCGTTAGAGGACTCATAAAGCCTCGAGGTGAGTCCACAGCACACACCACTAGGAGACTTGGGAAAATAAGAAAAGAAATTCTGACTTTTTTGACTAATGGCACATCAGAATCTAAGGAGGCACAAGTCAGACTATTCATTGCCATTAGGGCGTCTGCTTCTATAATATAAAAAAAATATATTCTTCTGAAAGGAATAATATAGATCTATTGCTAACAGGAATTTTGGAAGCCAAAACTGCAAAATTTGTGGGCACTTGTCAAGCACTTAAGAGTCAGTAGAGCATTTGCCACCTAACTCTACATCTCTGGTGCTAGGATAAGTTGGTTACAGAATGGGTTATGCCAATACTGGGTCACCCACCAACCTCAAAAAAATTTCTGTGCAATGAGGTGCGCTGCAAAACACCACAGAATCCCCAGCACAGCAGCATATCCTTCTTAGGTACACTAGACTCTCAGTTATTTAGCACCCAGGGGGATTGGTGGATGTCAGATAAATGTAATTTCTGGTTGCTTGAGAGTTACTATTAAAAATAGGCCTAACTAATACTGTACCCCATACCATACCATACCATACCATATCATACCATAAACTTTGTATTGCCTTGATATTAATATTTAATTACTGAAATACAGTAATTAGAAGCCAATTAAGACAAATAAAGACAAACTTAATGTAACTCAGTTTTATTATAAAAAAGAGCTTAATAAATGGCAGTCAATAAGCTTTTCAACTTACTGAACTCATGTAATTTTTTAAAGTTCAAGTAATGTAAAAAACAAACCCATACATACTCACTTAAAACTGTTACAGTAGGGGTAGAGAGTTTACTGGGTAGATATTGCATCAGGATCATCAGGGTTTGATGATGTACTAGGACAGGATCAGGAGAAGTGGATGTGGATGGTTTTGAATCTGTAACAGTAGATGATACTGTACTGGAAAATTTGGGTGCAGCTTTCTTGAAAAATGAACAGATATCAGCTTGCTTTGAGGCCCCATGCCTCTCATGCAAAGTCAGGTTTTGCAAGATGTGAACCTGCATAACATGCTGAGTTTTTATTGTTATTTTTATTTAAAGTATCATTACTTTAATTTTTTTGCTGGTTGCTTGAGAGTGCTGGTTGTTTGAGTTTCATTAATGTAGAATCTAAAGTACTTAGGTTAATATTGCCTCTTAAATGTAGCCTGCACCAATGCTATTTTTACATCTTTGAGCCACAGTTTTCTTGTTTTAAAACACAAATAAAAAGATAATAAAACATAAATAATAATTTTCACAAAGTAAAAGAAGAATGTGCACACCAACTGGATCATAATAGCTATAAACTATCACTCCTTTTTAGCCATAACTTATATTTCCAATTGTTAGTATATTGCAAGAGAATTTTAACGGTCAAATATACTTACTTATAATGCATGTCTTGGATATCAGAAATAATAGTCTGGAAAAATGCCCAGCATAAAGTTTCTATAACTTAATTAATCAGTGGACAGAAAAGGAATGTGTATTCACTGCTTGATATTATCATGTTTTACCCAGGCCTCTTTTGGCTGCTATAACCTCAGAATAATAATTTGGCCTTCCCCTTGAACTTTGATTTCTTTTTTATATCATCTATTTTTAGGCTTCTGAATTAACAGGAAAACAATTAGCACCATTTCTCTTCCCCACAGCCCTCATTTTGTTCACATTTCCTCTTCTACCACCCATCTCCCTAGGCAACAAAGAAAACAGAGGAAAACCTTTTATCTCCAAAAAATTGAAATAAAAAATAAAAAATTAAAATAAAATAAAAAATTGAGGAATAAATGAAGATTGTCTTTTTGCATGCTTATGTAACTAAGAAGAAAAACCAAAGTCACCTCTCATTTAAATTCTTACATTTTTGCACTGGTTCTATGTAAATCTAACCCCTAAAGCTTCACAGGTGAGGGCATGAAGAACAGCAATTAACCTTTATTTGTCTTAAGCATCTCTCCATTACACATTTCTTTGTCTTCTTTTTTTCTTTCTTCTCTTTATGTGAAACCACATGTACTTACAGGATAAAATCATTTTACATGTTCTAAGTAAACAAAACTGCTTGTTCCAATCAAACATTACTCAGAAGTTTCTACCAAGGAAACTCCAAACCAGAAAAAAACCTTTATGTGAGTTTTCAAATCATGGTCTCAATATGTTAGCAATTATTTATTTGTCATAGCTTCTAAAAATTTTGCTTAAAAAATATTTGGTTTAACTTAAGAAATCTTTGTTATAACTTCAAAAGAAAGGAAGTAAAGAAGGAAAGAAGGAAGGAAGGAAAGTAGGAAGGAAGACAGACCAATTAAGTCTGTTAAATAAAGTACCACTTCTGAAATAAATCATTAATCAAAAATGATCAGCAAATTTAGTTTGTAAAGCATCGTTACTGGGTCTTGGGGATGTAGCCAGGGCATCTGGAGTCATAAAAAATAGGCTTCTGCAATCTATGTTCAAATTAGAGCAATATTTCTTAATATCCTAGGGAGCTCTTTCTTTGACCCTTGTATACCATTAGAAACCTTTAGCTATTTCAAATCAAAGTTGGCAAAAAGAAGTCAGGAACACAACAGGGCCATGCTTGTTGTTCTACAATACATGATAGTGGCTCATATATTTTAGGGTTGAACCAAAAAACTTTCATTTCAGTATAAGAATAACATTCTAAAGCCACATGATCAGTTAAAAAATTTCATGTCAGGAACTTTAAAAAACAACTGTAATGAGCCCATCATTTCAACACACAATATATTTTTACCCCCCAAAACATGTCTACTTTATATCCAATTTGTACCTCACTGATTACTCCAGCTATTAGAAGAGAGTTTCTTCTGGGAACTGCTACAAAATTATGTCATGAAGTGAGTACCCTGTCCGCAGTCAGATCATACCTTTCTTGTATCTGCGGTTGGCGGATCTAACCTGCTGATTATACTTATATATCTGTTTTGCAACCACAAGCTTCTACGTCACCCTGGCTACCCCAGGACAGACTAGTATGCCTAAGTGTACTGTACCTGGAGAAGGCTGCTATTTAATGAGAAACCTATTATGTGTCAGGCTCTGTACTAAGTGGTTTATAAACATTTCTAATTAGACTTAAACATTTGGTATTGCTTTTCTAATAAATATGCAAGAACTTTAATACATGGGAAGGTTAAATATAATAGTTCGTCAAGAATAAAAAGCTATTATATGGCAATCCTAGGAATACAAATCTCTTCCACAAATCTATGATATTTCCACCACAACTTAGTTTGTACAGAGATGATTAATAGCATGAAAGAATCACTGGGGGTGGAACAGGTGGAAATGACCTTATTTCATGCTCCAAATATTGTGGCATTCATTTTTGATAAATCATTACAGGGCAGTCATTTCTTTTATTATTAACTCCTATAATGTTACTATCAGGTTTCTGGCTTGTGTGACTGACAGAAAAACATGTTTGGGGAAAAAGGGTTCATTTAGTTTAAATCTGTTTGAATATATGGAACTTATGGTACCTGTAGGACATGTAGTTTATCTTTTTTAATTCAGCAGCCAGGTAAGCAGCAGCCAGGTGCACTGATGACACAGTGCCTTTTGATTGTATTCTCTATGTAAACACGGATCCACTAGCGGCCTTTTTATGTCCTTTGAGTATCGGAGTGAATCACTGAAAAGGGACAAACTTAATCGTTTTTCAAATCTGCCAGCTGGAATCTTAACTGAAAATTCTGCAGGAAGACAATCCCTATTAATTCTTTTAGTTGTTTATAGGTCTATAACAATTGCTGGATCATTCATTCTTAGAAGATTATTATTGTAACTGTATTGTTTTAGTTGTGTGAAGGTATGTTTCCTTTCTCTTGTGATTTATAGCTCTACGTTCTTATGAATGGTAGCCATTTTCTATGGACAACTGCAGTGAAAGGAAAGGATTAAAAGATGATTGATCCCATGTCCAATGGAGTAGCTTTTATCAGTGCTGTTAAGTTTTCCTTTTATTCCTTTTGTAATTATTATGATCACCTACCTCTATATTGTTATGTAATGGACTGATTTTTTTCCCATTTGTGCTTGGCATTATACAAGACAATTTTCTAGATTACAGAGAGTGACTCATTAATTAAAAACCAAACAAAACAAGAGACAATGCAAAGTATACATATGTAAAGTTATTATGTGTTTATAAATTATCAGAATTTTAAAATAGATACCTGGCTTTCAAAATTGTTAAATAACAGACATCTGGATATTTACTTTTGACTGCTTTTATAATTTACTTTGAAAATATGTATTTAATAGTATTTCTTTTGATGGTAATAAAAAGATAAACTACAGTTATTTTTCTGAATTACCAATAGGTAGAGCATAGAATCTACACAGTTTCAGAGATTGTCCTGAAACATTGGATTAAGTACAAGTAAATAAATAATTTTTCTTATAACTATATTAGAGCATATATGCAGAACAGATTCTTTAGCCTGTATTTAAATATAGCTCATATATACAGGGACTACATAAATATAGTTTTTAAGTTAGAGACTTTTCAAATCTACGAGACCAGTTTTATCCTATTTAATATAAATGTTTGACCCTTAGTATTAAAAAAATTAACTTTTTCAATTTAAATACTTTTCCCTCTTTATTCACCACTGCACATAAATACCCAGTCATAAACTTTTTGTACTGACTTCTTTAGCAAGTTCATATGAAATTCATTGATGTTTAGCTTTCCAAATATTTTGGTTTCATCGGGTGTTGTACATTGTAACAAAAGTTTAATGTGTGATGATAAAAATTTGTCCTAAATTACAGGCAGTTTTACATGGCAGAAAATATATATTATATTAAATACAGTAGCTCAGTGTTTTCCATATTTTATATTGTACATTAAGTGTGAAATATGAAAAATCAAAAGATGCTTTGAAAACATTATCTTAAAATAGAAAACCTAGAAAGTCCACGTAAGATGAAATAATTAAAATGGAAATGAACTCTGAATGACTTTTGATTAAGTGACTGTCCCAGTAGCAGAATGGCTGTATGGTTTATAGAACATAACACTTCAATCACATTTTTCTGTGATAAATGAGATCAATTCTACTGAAATTTACCTTGAGGAATTTAAAGCACTTTACATTACAGAAAATGTAAAGTTTCTGACAATTCCATTCTCATACATAGGTGTCAGTTAATGTACAATGGGAAGGATTTCCAGATCACCCGAAGCCTTTCATTATGATGAATATTGATATGCTTGAGTAGGGAAACAGACATTTTCTTGGGATACTTTCAACTTTGGTATCTATAAATCATATTTGGGGGCAGCCTTACTATATCATACCATGGTAGTCTCAGCTACAAAGGGCAAAAGAGTCTCCTGAAAAATACAGGATCGGAACAAATAACACCCCTTTTTATGAGCTAGTAATCTATACCAAATCTTTTATTACAAAACCATAATCATGTAATTATGTAACATAACAAAACCACACTCAAGCACACTTTAGGTGATATTTTAGGTGAAATGTTCAAATTGCTGTCCATCTCATGTGAGACGTTCATGTACAGGGGCCAGCGTTCCTTCTGCTGGACCTTGTAGAAGCAACCTGAAAGTACTTTCTGCTTCCTGGGATTGGCCACATTCAACCTCGTCCTTCCGCATGCCCATAATGCTTTTGTAAACGTTATAGAAAAAAGTGCCTGTTTTTTTTTTTTTTTTAAATAGAATGTGTCATAGGCTTTCTAGGTTATTTGATAGTACACTTTTAGTTATATCATTCTACTGAGACCAAGTGAGCTTTATTTTTATCTTAAAGGAAAAAGGAATGGGGAAGTCAATGTATTGCCATCAAATAAAATAATTTGTATCTAAATTTTAAAACCATATTACAAATGAGAAAATAGAAACTCATTGTTTTGTATTTTAAAATTTTACTTTATTCTGGTAAGAACACAACATGACAGACACTCTTTTAACAAAATTTTAAGTGTAAAATACAGTATTATTGACTAGAAGTATGGTGTTATACAGTAAGTCTCTAGAGCTTATTCTCCTTGCTTAACTGAAACATTCAACTGTTAGTAGCTCTGTAGTCCCTCTTCCCCCAGCCCTTGGCAACCACCATTTCCTTGCTTGATATTATGAACTTCACTATTGTTTAACTCATTTTTAAAAGTTCAACCAAAGTTTCAATTAAAACATTTCAGAGCAATATAAAAACATTTTAAAATGATACAAATGAAGTTATATTAATAAGACTAATTCCATTGTTTGTAGGCTTATTGTAATGTAGCAGAAGGGCTCAATTTAAATGTTGTTATTGCTTAGTAAATTATGGAGAGCAGACCTTTGGTTAATAACTACTTCCCTAAATCACTGAGGATGATTTTGTCAGTGCTAACCGAGAGCATATGAGATACTGTTGCAGCCTTCAGAGAACTTATTCCTATACTTAGGTAAAATATACACACAATAAAAATTACTAAGGTACAAAACAGTAAATCTACTATCTCGTCTTACTTATGAAACACACCTGTAAAGTTAGGTAGATTGTTAAATTGGGAAAATAAAAATAACTAAAGAAATTTGTGCATATGTGGTAGTACTGTGTTTTAAATATGTGAGATACTTTATATTTGGAATCATTTATTGATTAAAAAATTAGGTGAAAGTAGAATTCAAACATATTCAATACTTATATTGTGAGGCATTATTAAATGTTAAGTGCATTACCTATTATACAACACAGTACTTTCTACGTTTTCAGCTGAGGTCCATGGTTAGTCTTCAGAGGATCTATAAACTCTCTGAAATGTTAATAAATATTATTGTGTGTCTGTGTATGCATATATTTTTCTCATAAAAAGTCTTTAGTTTTATAAGCTTATAAAAAGTATCTGTGACCTAGAAAATGTTAAGGGTACTATATTATTTGTCCTGATTATTCAATGTAAATTAAAAAATAAATAAATCTAAACCATCAATGTGATTATTCATTCCCAGAGTTAGTATGAAATAAGATTAAATAGTCTTTTTTTCCAAATAGAATTACTGAAATGTTCAGTGTAGAAAACAAATATTAATATTAGCCCATAGCAACAGAAAAGAGAGTTTTCCATGAACTCAATAACTTAAAAGAAGACAAGTATGACTGTAAATCGAAGATGATGAAATTCATTTAAATTAGTACTCTCCAGTGGAATGAGCCTTATTTTGAATGAACACAGTTTCACAATATTTCATGCAATCTCTCTATTGGAGTTATCTTTTTCTGCCCAGTTTAGTGAATGTGTTAATTTGTTAAACAACCTGTATCATCTGAAGGTATTTATATATGAAATTGTTGGTGATAATTAATTAGGTAGAGATTGCTCTTTATTTGTTATATTATTAAAATATGGAAATAAAATTGTTCTTTAAACACTGATAGATATTTATGGTTACCAGGTATTTTATAGCATGCCCAGTTAAATTTTTATTTTAGGTAAATGATGAATAAGTTTTAGTATAACTATGTTCCAAGTATTTCTTGGGACATACTTATACTAAAAAGTGATTTGTTGTTTATCTAAAATTAAAATTTAACTTTGTATGTTATATTTTTATTTGATAAATCTAATAATTCTATTTGCATGTGAAATGCTAAAAATCATTTCAAAAGTAATAGAAAATTATGTTTATTGTATTAAATCTTAAAATGAGCAGTATAAGGAAGAAATTTCCTTGAGTTAATATTTCCTTATCAAAATATAAGAGTAAATGCTTTCTCTTTGTCCACAACAGCAAATTAATATGTATACCGTAAAGAAAAAGTAAAAAACTTAAATAGAAATGTATTACTGTGTTAAAGAAAGGATTTAAATATTACATTTTATAGGATTTTACCTTTTTATTGTAAAAAGATGCCCTCTAAAAATGAAATATATATCAGGACTGGAGTTGTTGTGTCAAGAAATGTTTGTAGATAGAATGTAAGAAACAATGGCTAAAGTGTTGGGAGTACTATAACATTACTAAATATGAATTTACCATATTTATGTTTAAATTAGTAGCCACAGACCTGTCCTAATGTATGTATGTAGAGAAAGGGATGAAAGATAGATTGGAAAAGGGGAATGTTCAAGGTTCTTTTAACATAATTTAAAATGAAGGAGAGAAGATAAATAAGCAAAAGAAACTCTTGGTAGTGGAAGGGTAAGAGAAAAGAAGAAGACATGAAGAACAGCAAAGACTTACATTAGCAAGTTGGATTAAAAATATTCTATTTGGAAAAGAAAAGAAATGATAATTAATGGAGTTTCTCAAGGTTGAAGGGCCAGTTGAGAAAGGCAAACAGAAGGGTAATAAAGGGGATGAAATGATACTCATGCAAATTCTAAATGGGTTGTGTAAGATAGCAGCACAATGTGTAATTGCAAATCATGTGTTTGAGGATACAGTTATTGGGAGGAGGGTTTGAGTGAATAATGTGATGAGCTGAATGTATCACAGTGTTACTAGTAATAGTTTAGTAAGGGTATGTGATTATTATGGCCAGTTAATGTTTGCTATGTTTATATATTAAAATTGTTTATTGGATAATAGAATATGAGGCTTGTTTAAATTGCGGGCTTGTCTCACTCTCTTTCACCTTGTTTGAGTGAAAGAAGATGTGAGGAATTTTCACTCATTTACACCCTTATTTTTTATAGGAGAGGAACCCTATCTTGTGACTCAAATTATCACATAGCACTTGAAATGAAAAAAGTTTAATACATATTGGTTGAATCAATGAATGAAAAGAAATCCACAGATACTACAAACATTGCACTAAAGCAACTCCATTTCCTAAATATTAAAGAGCTTGCTCCTATATTTAAGCATAGAAGTTAAACTAATCTGTTTTAGTCAGTAAAATTAGTTTTCTAAAAAGGAAAGAAAAAGCCTCTGCTTCTTGAATATCAATTTCAAGATTCAATGTCAACATTTATTAATAGAGATAAAGATATATAAACCAAATATATTTTCAATACTGTATAACCAGAACATTACCTCAAATGAAACTTAAATGGTTAAAAAAAAAAAAAGAAAAAAGAAAATGGCTAAACTCTCTTAAATTCTATGCAAAATAAAACTTTTTTAAAAATAAGGAAGTGCTATAATTTAAAAGAGAATGAAATAGGCATATAGGAACCCATGCTGATGTAATTATAAGAACAATATAAATAATTTAAAATAACATGTTCTTGAAGAGCTCACACTACTTTGAAGACTTTGAGAACAAATACCCTTCCACTCAGTTCCCGAAGCCTTCCAGCTGATTGAAACTGCAGTTAGTTTTAACAAGTATTCATTTAAATTTGTTGTTTTTAAAGATATTCTTATCATTTTTGAAGCCATTTTTATTAGGAGTGCCTCAATTCTAATTTAATTCACTTATACCTAAAACTGACTTACAAGGAAAAAGCAAATTAAGACACAAGAAGATATAATTGTATGCTCTTTTCTTTAGATGGGGAAACTTTTAAAGATGTCTGACAATATCAAATGTTGCAGAGTGTGTGTGTGGATCAAAATTGTTGACTATATATCAAAATTTGTGCAACTATATTCAAAACAATTAAGCACTTTATTGTAAAAGTATCTTTAGACTCACTCCTAGAAAAATCTTTTTGCAAGTATACCATAAGATAGGTATAAAAATATTTTTGCAACATGGGTTGCAAATAAAAACACTGGAAGCAAACTAAATGTGCACTGACAAAATTAATTTAAAATTCGTGATGTTTTCACAAACTGGAGCACTCACAAAATGAAGGAATGGTAGTGTTATGAATGGTGTGGTATGCCACCAGATTCTCTCCTTCAGCACGGAGGCACTCATTCTTCCAGCTGCCAGGATTATTGTTTACTAATAGGTAATAGCTGAACCCCTCCTAGGGAATCACCCTTAATCAAAGATGGCTGTCTTCACAGGGTCAGCCCACATCTAAGAGGCTACAAAGGTCTGGTCACCTTCCTTCAATATGAGGGCCACCCTAGCTTCAGACTTTCCCCTGGGTTTAGCCAAGTTCTCCCTAGTAATTGTATTGCGGTTCAAATCTCTCTTACTCAATTCTTTCCTCATCTTTCGCAAGTGTGATTCCTGACAACACTTCTCAATAAAGCACTTTTACACAGATTTTTCTGAGTCTATTCTCTAGGAACCTGAACTATGGGTTCCTTACCCTTTTACCATCAACATTTTCTTTCACTTATTTATCTTCTCTCATGATGGCTGTCCAGAAAAAAATCCAACATATTACATGGCTGGATACTTTCTATACACACACACACACACACACACACACACACACACATAACCCTCATAATTTTAAATATGCAGTAAAGGAAGGTCTTTTAACTTTGCAAGTTTAAGTTGTTATTGGGGAAAAATTATTAAGAATGTAGTCTATATTGAAAATGTGCCTGAAAAAACAATTACACAGTAAATGTGTTAGAAAAGATGTGTCTCATCACATTTGACCAGTGTTGATTTATGAAGGAGTTGACTAATCATGACAATGGGAGGAAGTGCCCCAGGATCAGAGACTCCTCCAGCATTACTGTAATTTCTATAAAGTGTTTCCTCTTGGGTACTCTGCACTTGTTTGTGATAGCTTAAGACCATTCCCTGCTCCAGACATAACAGATAGAATTCCTGCTTTTCTTTTCCAATTCCTTAGAAGAAAACTTAATAATATTCTTTGATTGTTTAATAAATTGTAGTTCATTTGAGAAAGTCATCATTATTCATAAAATACTTTAGCCTCTGTTTATGTGTTAGTTTAACCTTTAGTTAGGTTTCGTGTTGTAATGATCTACTTATTTCTGCTTTCACCCTTGACCAATTCTAACTTTAGATTACATTTATTTATTTTTTTCTTAGAATCTGCCTTGAATGAAAACATAGCACAGTTTAATCCTTTTAAATGGCAAAGTTTAGTGGGGGTTACACACTGGTAATAAGCTCATTTGGGAAATGAAACTGAGTGTGCAAACATACTATAAATTTGTTTTAGGCTAATGCCTTTTAAATAATTCAAAGTGAGAACTTTAAAACTAAATCATGTAGATCCATTTTGAATTTTGTTTATAGGAGGGTGAAATAATCTGGTTCTGTGAGCCAGGACTATGTAACTTTAGTCCCTTAGCCACTCTGTTCCTTATTTGTCTCATTTACAGAATAAAACAATGGGCACTACATCTCTGTGATTCTATGATTTGCCTCCTGCTTCATGAGTGTGACTTCAATATGTATAGGCAAAAACAGGTCACGGTATAGCCCCTGTCTAGGACACTGTGAGCTACTAATAAATAAATAATTGAATGAGGAAATAAAGGGTACTTTGAAAGGGAATCAATGTAAGTTAAGCCTCTCTGTCTTTGAATTTGCTCTTCCTTCTGCTTGGAATTTCTTTTCCTGCTTCTCCACATGGCAGGCTCCTCATCATGTTTATTGCAGATCAAATGTCATTTTCTCTGTGTTTGACTTCCTGTTCCAGGGAAATAGTGGAAAATCCTTTATAAAGGTCCAGATTATCCCCTAAGAAATAGGTTTGTAAAACTTCTCCAGGAGATTTATTTGGGGAAAGTTATATTATGGCCTTGCTAATCATAAACACATTATTTTGATATAATGAGTTTTATGGTATACTGGAAGGAATTGAATATTTAAATGTAACAAGTTTAATTGATTGGAAGAGTATTCTTTTGGGATTAAGCAATAATTGCAGATGTTGAGTTTACTGCTTGAAGCATGTGCTGATTCAAGGGCCTTAAATGTTGAAAGCATTTGATTGATTATTAAACACTGCCTTTAGGAAATGTAAAAAGAATTGTTTCAGTTTTTTTGTTTGTTTGTTTTTTTTTTGTCAAGCAGACAGCATCCATGAAAAAGGATTAATGTATCAGCCAAAGTCCTATTAAAGTAATAAATTTACCCTTATAAAACTGGGGCAGTCACTGGGATAGAGTTAGGATCCTCTACACTGTGAGTTTCTTCATTTCTGATGATCTTGACAGTTTTGAGGAGTGCTAGCTGGGAATTTTGTAGTGTCTCTCATTTTAGGTTTGTCTGATGTTTTTCTCATAGTTAGACTATGGTTGTGGATTTAGGCATGAATGACCACAGAGGTAAAGTTCCATTTTTCTGTGATAGTTTTGGATTCCATTCATCATAAAGGGGCACCGTTCTGTATAATTATCAGAAATTGTTAGTCAAATTACATATTATTGATAGCAAAATTTTTGTTTATAAATTGTTTTATTTCCTGAATATTTACTTGCTAACAAAATAGAGTGTCAGATATATGAAAGCAAGTATTTGTCTATCTTGTCTATCACTATTCCTAGAATTTTAAAGAGTGTGGGGCATCTAGTAGGAGTATGGGAGTGTGATGATAATTTGTTGAATGAGTAAATACATGAGTGACTGTATCTTATTTACAAGTAGCTGAATCCCATCTCAACTCCAATTGAATGCTATGGCCTAATATATTGAGTAACATACTAAGCTGAAGTCTGAATTGGAGAATAATGTCAGAACCTTGTTACCCTTTGAGCTTTAACCTAATACAAATAAATTGATAGTAGCTGAGGTTAATCAACTACAGGGCTATCCTAATGTAAGAGGTCTTAGGTTGAAGGATTCCCTAAATTGAATCAGGAAGATCAGAGTTTCCATGAATGCAGCCATAGAGATCCAGGGTATATCCTTTTGGAAGGTATATCAAGTCACTAACCAGAACAATGAAAACAGAGGGCACTTAATCCTAGAAGTTGGTTAAGATGTTAAAAGTTTGAAAAGCAAAAATGAGGTGAAAATTAGGAACAGCTGGATGCTGCTACTCCCTAAAAGTAGAGAAGCAACAGAAAGAATTTTCATTACCCGTAATAACAGCCCACAACCACTGTGCCCCTGAGGCTGTTGCTCCTGGAGCTTAGCTGTTTGTGCAGGAACCCTGGATACAGACAGCCCTCGGCCTGCTGTAGCCGCTTCTGCTGCAGCTGTATCCACTGCTAGAGGTGCTGCCAGAACTGGAGAAATGGCCTCTTCTTTCTTCCTACCTTTCAGTTCTCCTTCATTGGCAGCAGGTGACTAACAGTAGTAATTATTTGCTAAGGGAATCTAGGCAATGCATTTATAGGCTTCCCATGCCAGAAACAGAAAAAAGGCTTGGTTGAGAGACATCAGTCACAGTTGAGCACAAGAGAAATGATTGAACTATTTTATCCAGTCATAAGGTCATAAACTTTTATTGAAAATGTATTCTGAAGAAGGTATACAAAATATAAACAAAGCATTGTGCTAAATGTTTGGGAAACCCAAAATGTATAAGAAGTAAGCCCTGGCAACTATAGCAGTTACTACAGTGGGAATGGACACACTCATATTTAAAAATATCATTGTCAGAGATATCCTACTAGGATATTAAAGTGGTAAGTCAGGACAAGGAGAAAGTCATTAACTTTAATTGGGAAAACCTCTTGTTAAAAGTGTTGAATTATGTAACTTAGCTGGCTTGCTTTAAATTCTGGTTCTGCTATTTCCTTTCTATGTGACTTTAGGCAAGATTTTCATTCATTTTGTGGGTTGCTTTCCTCCTCTGTAAAATAAAAATGAAAATGAAAATAATAACACCAACTTCAACAGATTATGAGAATATGATGGTGCCATTCATACAGAACTGAAAATAAAATACTATAGCAGTCCTGGGACGAATAAAGGCCAGTAAATATTTGTTAGTTTCTTGTAAATGTTTTGATTATGAGTTAAAAAAAAAAAAAGGTTGGGCATTTTCCTATAATTGTGTGCTTCTAAAATGGCCTTAGACACAGTGCTTTTTCTTTTTTGGGATAGATTTTTCTTTAATTAAATTTACTGGTGTGGCATTGATTAATAAAATCATATAGTTTTTAATTATACAATTCTGTAATACATCATCTATATATTGAGTGTGTTTCCATCACCCAAAATTAAATCTCCTTCTGTCACCATATATTTGACCCCCTTGAGCCTCTTCTACCTCCTTCCCTACCTCATTACCCTCTGAACACAGTGCTTTATTAAACACAAGCATTCTATATCCCTAGGCAAGGTATATCTTACTAGTGGAGAATCAAATTTTACAAAACAGCAATCCAGATTTGGCACCTAATAGAAGATTTATTTTTAGATTTGTTATTTTATTTTTATGGAAAATACTAAATATGTTAAAAATCTAACTGTGGTTGCTCTCAGTGCATCTAGTATTGAAGGTATCCCATGTGTTTGTTAAAGACTCAATAAAATGGTTGCTAAATTGTTCCTTTGTATGTTATAAAGTCACAGAATTTTAGACATACTATTTTTGTCTGGGAAAAATCCAACCATTGTCAATATAACGAGAACAGTCTACCTGACCTCAGTATAACCGGTATGCGCATGTGTGAACAACGATGACTTCACTGTACTAGTCATTGGGTGCTGGACCTTGTTTAGTGAAAATGTGTACTGGGTAACGTCGCATTTAAAATAAGAAGAGGCAACTGATGGCAGTTCCACCAAAGATTTTGCAGTGTTTGGAACAGTGGAAGAGATGCTGGGAAAACAGTGTGAGGTCTGAAGGTACCTCTTTTGAAGGGGACTGAGGCATCATTGTCCCATGTATGGTATTTCTTGTATCTTGTGTCTTCTTCAATAAATACTTCTATTTTTCATATTACATGGCTGGATACTTTCTGGACAGACCTGTTTTGAGTTCTTAAAGATTGCATTGTTCAACTGTACTCTCCACAGCTAAAGCTCAGAAAGTGAAGGAGCATGTATAATAGGTAACAGCTGGTTAGCTAGGCATTAGCAATGCTGCAAATAAACAAGGACTTATTTTCTGTGACTATGGGTCTTCTATTTTTTTAATTTTCTCACTGCTCATATTTTTTTTCCAGATTTAAAGTGTTTTCTTTTATTTTTTGCTATGAGATTTAGTTTATTAGTCAATTGTGGTTTACAAAAATTTGTTTGCTTCCCCGTTTCAGTGTGTGTCTGTGCTTTTCAAAAGAGTTAGCATGCCTATTCTCTGCATTCAAAACTCATTTTTTTAGTAGAGTTGTGCATAAGGGCATGATGCCCAATTAATTGTCTATTTATATTTGCAATATTTTTTTCCAATGGAAAAGATTGTAAAATCTCTCATATCTTAGCTACCCCATATCTTAAACCTTAAACTCAGAAATCAGTTATAGATAGTCGTAGTATTACTGAAAATGTAAGTGTAAATGGAGAAATAAATCCATTCCATAAAGGCAACTTAATTTTTAAAAGAATTCAATTTTAATACTACCCATTTTAATTCAGGAAGAACAACTTTCAGTGACTTGGGACGGCATGTATAAGCAGGAATTTTTGGCTTTTTAAATTATAAAGCAATAAGTGAGAAAGGAATGTCAGTGAAGGCTGAGATATGCTTAGCCTATGCTCAGATAAACTATTAGTGAAACAATGAAATGATGCTATTAAGGGAATGGCAAAATAGCAGAAGGGACTTACTTTATAAAAGGAGACCTAGGTACCAGACACTGGTCTTAGACAAAGTAAAATGAACTATTTTGTGAAAGAAAACCACTGGATATCAAGAACAGCTTTGAAGCATGGAGACATTACTTGGAAGATGTGGTCCCATGACAGTGAAAGCTAGGAAATAAAATTTGGGACAATTCAGATAGACTAAAAAGTTTAGAAACCACTAGAGCATATTGAAGAGAAAGTGGCGTGATCTGGTATGTTTCAACTTGGTTAAATGAAAGGGCAAAGGGAATTTATGGAGAATATTATAAAATGATTAAAATAATCTAGGTAGGCTATGTTGAAAATAGTTGGATTCTAGATACACTCTGCAGGTAAAGCAAACAGGATTTGCTGATGGATTGGTTGTGATTATAGGGAAACGGAAACGTCAAGGATTACCATTTGAAAGATGGAGGTAACGTATTTTAAAATGTAGAAGATGATGGAAAGAGAAATTAGAAATGGTAGCTTAAGATTTCAATTTTGGACCAGCTGAGGTTTTTATACCTATTAATTATGCAGGTGTAGATGTCAAATAGGCATTTGAATATAGGAGTCAAGTTCAGAAGCATGGGCTGGACCAGATATACGCATAAGAGAATTGCCAGAGTGTAGCTGGTGTTTAGATCTGTGTGACCAAAAGGGCATGAGTGTAGATAGAAAAGGTTGGAGATAGGAGAAAAAGTCAACAAAAGGAATGGAGAAGGAGCAACCAGTGAACTAGGAGAAAAACCAGGGGAGGTGTGGTGTCTCAGAATCCAAGTTAAGAACATCATCCAAAAAGAAATGACCAACTGTGCCAAATGCTGCTGCTAAGTCAGGAACAGTGAGGAGAGAGACTGGATCACTAAATTGGAATGAGAGGATCATTGTATACCTTAAGAAAAACATTATTATTAGTTTCACTCAACACATAGCTGTGGACAATTATTTTCCATTGAGTGAGCTATGATCTCCAAGAATCTATATGTCATCTTCAGCTATTCTGAGTAAAAGAACCTCTTCAGATGTTGTTGCAATTGATATGTAGACTGTGGACTTGAGCTATTAGTATTAAGGTTTTGGTGTCAACAAACCCCATGTCTTGGAGAAAGCTGCTTTAGCACAGTTCGTGTCTATCTGGTTAGGTTACAGTTTGCAGTAACAAGAAGATACATATTCTTCTATTTTCACAAAAAAGAAAAAGTACACATTTGCTTGAAGGCTGGCAACTACCCGTTTCCAATTTGGTGTAAGAGTTAATTGTCTTTTAACTATTTGTCCTATCTACTTTAAGTTTCTAACAGTCTAAATTTATACTTAAATTCCCTTGGCAACTGTCATAAATAGAATTATATACTTATGTTTTTCTAACAAACGACCCAGAGTTATATCAATCTCATTTATGAATGCAGCTTTAAGGAAATCATTAGATAACACTTAATGGTATATTTAAAAAACAGAAGCACTATATATAGTATATGCACTACTACTAAGCAATTCAAATATTATGTAAAACAAAGTTATACAATTTGAAATTTAAGGGAAAGAATCACATTATTTTAAATTTAATTTTAAATGCCAATTTAATCTCAGATCTTAGTTTATCAATACTATATTCTTTCAAACACATTATTAATAATGGATTAAATTATCTAATTTTTACATTTTGGAAGACTTGGTTAGAGGTGGAGAAATAAGTCAGTTAAATATTTTACACAAGAATATTTGTAACCTCAAACAATGCTAACATATGCTTTACTTTGAATGTAAGTATTTTGTTGCCACTTTCTGTATTAGTGCTCAGGAACATGAGGTATGGGATGAAATGTGTGTGTGTGTGTGTGTGTGTGTGTGTGTGTGTGTGTGTGTATTTTTTTTTTTCAAATAATTATAACATGCAAGACCTAAGTTTGTTTTTGTTTCTATGGGCAACATTTTATAATATTCCAATTGACATGTGATCTCAAGTTTATCAACGGAGAAATCAATATAGAAAGGTAAGACCTTATTTTAGGGCTCCACCCAAAGTTGCTAATGATTACATCTCAAAAGATTTCCTCTGCAGATTTTCCACTGGCTTCATAGGAGTTCTGAAGCACTTGGGATGAGACACCCATTTCCTTTATTTACGGAAGTGTTGCTAAGTCGGGGCCTCTATACTTACCATGGCATTTTGCTTCAGAAAGATAGGAGAAAGAAAAATAACCAAGACTTTTGGCAGGTTACTACATGATTATGAAACCAGGTTACCTGAAAAGTGATGTGTCCTAGAGGACTAGCAAGAGTGGAAATGGAATAGTTATGAGATAATTATTTTTTCTAGACATTCTCAACAATTTTTTAATTAGAGGAATTTCTAATTTTATTTTAAAGCCTATTATTAATCATTGTAATAAATTGATACACAAAAATATGAAATTTAATATTAAATTATGGCTTTCTTAAATAAGGCAATGGCTCATTTAGTCTTGATTTCAGCTACCTCTGATAGATGACGGGAGAGGTAAAAATCTACATATCAACAAAAGTTAAATTTCTCCTCACTTGAATTCTTCTCTGTTTGCCCTAAGTATATATGTAGAAACATTTCATTACTTCAGGAAGAACTTCTATACAAAGTTTGCAAAACTGAAGGGTAATTCTTCCTTTGTTTTGTTGTGCACATGTTTTGCCACTATACGTCAATACTTAACTCACATTTTCCTGCCCAGGAAGCCATTTGGGCTGAATTTTGGGGCTTGCAAAAAAATTACTAATATCAACAACAACAAAATTGGAAAAATGACAAACATTTATTTCTCATAAAGGATTGATGAAATTATAGATGACATTTTAAATAGAAATTTAACTCATTTTATTTTTATAGTAACATGAAATATTTTTATTTCCATTATAATTACTAAAATATAAATCTAAGTGCTGAAGGGAGGTAATTGTGTATTTAAATCACTGCCTATTTATTTGAACTGTCAATCAAGAATTCATCCTAGGTAGTGAAAAAAATGGAATTAGATCTCCAGAAGGGTAGGATCAGATTTTCTTGAAGACAACTGAAAGTAATTATAGTAAATAAGTACTATTAAGAAACTAAGTGGATACAAATGTATGAAGACAAAATAAAATTGCTTATTGGAAAGATTACTGAATGTGCTCAAAAACTTCTTTTTAAAACTACCTTACATTATCTTATCCCAAAGAATGGGTAGAACAAAATTTAAATCACAAAAGCATTAAGACAGAAATGATTCTTAATTCAAAAACCAATGGAAGCCTCTCAGCAACTGTTGTGATGAGTGACATTTGACTGGAGAGGAATTATCTGAAAAATTTGAAATATCACTAAAATATAAAAACTGCCAGTTTACACGGTATCATTTACAAAGGAGAATACAAAAAAGTATTCAGTGACCCAGATCAACATATAAAATCATTTTAGTTTTTTTCCCTAAAAAATATGTGAAAAAGTTAACTCAAATTTTCCAGAATATTAAAAAACAACAACAACAAAAAAATAATACTGAAAATGTTGGATGGAAAGAAGGGTGAACGAATTAAAGGAGGGAAGGAGAGTTTTAAGTGAAAGAATCAGGACAGGACCAGAATGTAGGAGGAAAAGACTGAAGAAATAAATGTAAGTAGTTTTAAGATGAGTTAGTGTTGTTTACTTGTGCTTTGCACTTCTCGGAGTAAATTATCTCTGGTTGCATCATTGATTAATACTGTTTATAATAATAAAGATGGTGATGTTGAGTTAATATTTCAAAGAATTGACCCTGTTTTCAGGAACTGTGCTAATAAGCCCTTTACATGTAATGTCTCTCAAAACACTTGAAATAACTCTGTAAGAGTTCACACATGAGTAAACTAATAATGTTCAAAGAGATTAGGAAACTTGTTCTTGGCCACACGGCTAGTAAGGGTTTATGAAGGGAGACTGTGCATGACTGATTTCCAACTCCAAAGCCTGGATCATTATTGGTTTTGCTCTGCTGTATCCCCAAAGCCTCTTCAATGAAGAGAGTCCATTCTAAAAGGAATCATATATTTAATACAGTGGGTATATTGAGGGGTGTGTGTGTGTGTGGAAGGGGGGTGCCACAGCACTTAAGCTTCTAGCTTCAGTTTACAACAGAATTAAATCAGAGCCAAATGTTTCCATATCTCTTCTAAAGTATCCATGAGGTTTATATAAAGGGATTTGTGAGCAGAAAGGGAAGAGGGACAAAGAGGCAGTCAACTTTAGCAAATGAACATATGAAGAAAGGGAAGAAAGGAAAAAAGGAATGAAAGAAGAAGGGAGGGAGAAAAGGACCAAAAAAAAAAAAAGAACAAAACCAAGGCAGAGAAGTAAAATCCAAAAGAAGAAATATTGAAAATAATGGGGATATCAATTAATTAATAATTCTCTTAAAAAAAGAAGAGCTTTGCATACCTGAGGTTTGATACCACCCACATGGTTGTGTGAGATAAATGTCTTGTAAAATAATAGCTCATAACTAACACTCACATAAATTAGACACTCTTCTAACCTGTATTAACCAGTTTAAAGTAATTGTATAAAATAAGTTCTATTAGTATTCCTATTTAACAGATGGGAAAACTGAATCCGGGAAAGGTAGGTGACAGCTACCAAAGTCCCACAGCTAAAAGTGGCAAAGCTGGAATACAGAATCTGAGTTGTCTTTAGAGCCCATGGTCTAACAGGTCTCCACAAAATGTAAAAATACAAATATTAGTTAATGCCAATAATTTCTTCACTCCCTTTACTCAAGCATAGTCTCTTTGAGTGGGGCTAGAATTAATGTTTTCGGACATTAATATCTATGCAAATCACTGACTGACTTTGTTATAATTCAGATCCTGATTAGAAGATCTAAAGTGGGGCCTACAATTCTGCATGTCTATTAAGTTCTGTTAAAGAATGATTAAATAATGCAATTGAAGTGATACAAGCAGGCTTTAACACTTTATAAAGCAGGCTGTCTTCTTTGGAGAACTGCAAAATGGGACAAAAGGCAGGGAGCTTTTGTAAGATAAACAATAAAGAACAAGGAAGAGACAAATATCTCATTGGCTGGAGCCACATAGTCAATCTCATTTGGGTAAGAAGTAACAAAGAAAGAAATTTAGAGCCCAGAACTGGCTTGGCTATAGGGATTGGATGACTGGAAAAAATTGCGTTTCTGGTCAAGCAGAGCATTTACAGGGGCCCAGAAGTTGTCTGAGTTTCAGTTTGCTTGGGTGGCAGCCCTGGGTTGCTCCATCGTGGACCTAGAAAGTTATTTCAATAGTTCCCATGTGATGCTGGTGCTCTTGGTCCACAGAACAATTCTGTGTACAGCAAAGATTTAATACTCTCCTGTAGGCTCCTGAAAGGCTGGGGTGATGTGAACTGACAGGAAGAATGGTAAGGAAGGGTTCAAGTAGAGTCAAAACAGATGATTAATAATGTATAGACCTTTAGAGATGAGGTAGTCTTAGAGGTCGTCACACCAAATTAATTTACTTTTAAAATGAGGTCACACTTGAAGGAGCCTGTGGCTTGGTTACTCAGCAGATCAGTGATGACAAACCTGTGGCTCTTCCTCCTGAACCTTTGCTCTGTTTATTAGGCCACAGCAATTCTGAAACATGTACCCACTCTCGATGTCTAGCTTAGTCATTAAGAAGAATTAATTATGTCTATTCTTTTAAGAAAAGGGATTTGAGGACCTTGTCTTCTAACCTCCATTAAAACATATACCTGGCTTGCAATGTGGAGTTGTAAATGAACATGCTATGTATTAGTCAGGGTTCCCTAGAGAAATAGAAGCTGTGATTAATACACTCATATGTATTTTATATAAAAATATTTTTATTGTTAGATTTACTGGGGTAACATTGGTTATTAAGAGTTACATAGGTCCAGGTGTACAACTCTATAGTGCATCGTCTATTTGTTGCATTATATGTTCAACACCCGTGTGAGTTCTCTTTCCATCACCATGTATTTGGCTCCCCCTCTCTCCTGTCCTGCCCCCTCCCTGTTCTTCCACCTCCTTTCCCCCATACCCTCAAATAACCCTTAAACCATTGATTGTGTCCATGAGTTTTTTTGTTTGTTTTTCTTTTTGCTTTCAGTTTTGTATTCCGCATATGAGTGAAGTCATATGGAGTAACACCCTTTTTAAAGTAAATATTGTTATGTTACAGAATTACATGCTTGTGATTTTGTAATAAAAGATTTGGTGTGGATTACCAGCTCATAAAAAAAAGGGTGGGAGTTCCCTGATGGTGTAGCGGCTTAAGGCTTCGGCGCTGTCAGCGCTGCGGCCTGGGTTCGATTCCCAGCCAGGGAGCTACCCACGTACCAAAAAGCAAAAAAAAAAAAAAAAAAAAAAAAAAAAAGGGGGTGTTACTTCTCTTGGACCTTGTATATGGACAAACACACACACACACTCACAGATTTATTGTAAGAAATCAGCTAAGGCAGTTGTAGAAGCTGAGAAGTCCCAAGATCTATAGTCAGCAAGCGGGAGCCGCAGGATTGCGGTGGTGTAAGTTCCAGTCCCAAAGCCAGCAGGCGTAAGTAGAGTTCAAAGTTTGGAAGAAACTGGTGTTCCAGCCCCAAGCAGTCTGGCAGGGGGAGTTTCTTCTCAAATTCAGGGGATGGTTAGAGTTTTGTTGTATTCAGGTCATCACCTGGTTGGAAGAAGACTGCCTACAGTGTGGGGGGTGGGGTGCAATCTGCTTTACTGCTCAGGACACTGATCAAATGTTAATGTCATCCACAGTCTGACAGACACACCCAGTATAACGTTTGGCCAGGCGTGGCCCAGTCAATTTGATACATAAAATTAACCATCATGGGCTTTGAAAATGTGACTTAATATATTTGAAACAATTTATATAGAAATATGCCAATTTTGTAGTCACACTCAAGTCTTGAGTGAATCAAGGTTTAAAAATCCTGACAAACCTGATTTAATTTCATAATTTTAAGTGAATAGCATTGTGAACTCTATTCTTATTCTTCAGGTGCCCAACAGGTGGTGCTATGCATTAATTTATGTGAGTACTAGGATGATGATGATTATTATTATTAGTCACCTTTTATGAAGAAAAGTATGTATAGCAATATTACTTTAGCAATAAGTTGAAATACTGGAAACTATTATTCTTAACCTAGAGGCTTTTCAAATCTTAGTTCTCCTACATCCAAGCTTGTTGACTTTGAGAAAGTTATCTACCTCTGAAATTGTACTTTCTACCTCTAAAAATGTGGAAAATAAGTAGGACCTTTTCATTGTTGTGATGACGGATTGAAATAATAAATTAGAGGACTCCTATCTCAGCATCTGGAACTTGGTAAAATATCAGTAAATGCTAGCTACTGTTGCTATCATTTTTTTAAAAAATTTCTAAAATTACTATTCTCATTGTATTTAGTATGTATGGAATATGCTACATTTAATGTTGCATATTTAATATTAGAATAAAATCCATAAACTAAGTCTTTAAAGAACCAGAGAAAAACATATTAAGGTACCAGAGAAACAAGTACCTTAAAAACAGGTACCAGAGAAAAACATATTAAGTTGTTGTTTTCAAAAATAAGAAAGATATTTTTGAATAAAATTTTAGTATGTTATAATACTTTAAATGGATATTTTATAACGACCTTTTTTAGGAAAATTATTGTGAAATTTTGACAGGTAACAACATTGTATTTCTTATGTGTAGATTCTTTTATGATTTACTCTTGCCATTTGTGATTTTATTCTATTCATTCCACTCATGAAGAGAAAATCATAATGATAATGAATAATGATAATAAAAATCATAAATCATAATGAATAAAAACACATGATTAGAATAATTTAGTGTTTGGTGTTATTTAAAAGTAGCTATTCTTGCTAAAGAACTCTGATGATGAAGACTGTCAATCTGTTGAAAAGAATGATTATCATATTAAGCTCCTTGTAAAATATCATGCAGATTATAATGACAGTGTTCAGCTAATAACATAAATTTCTATTATTCTATTAAAGTTATCAGTAAAAAGACTATTGCTAAAGATATTTACTGACAAGAAAAGATTTACTTTGGAGTCTTAGTGATTTTCTAATGTAGCTTTTAGTTTTTGTCAAAATGACCTAGGACTCTGGGAGCACTGTATAGCAACTTTTTTTTTTTTAATCATTTTAAAGGAAATTCTTTAAAAGCATAAATGATTTTTGTATCTACTCAATTAACGTTTAACAAAAGACAGTGACACTAATCCTTCAGGAAAAAAAGCAAAATGAAATATATGAGGTTTGACAATTAAGTTCACAAACTCATCCTAGAAAAATTGCTGTATACCTCATTGCTGAATATCACTACATTCACTCTTGAAGCACTCCCTTTGGGAAGCTGTGCACCAATGCCAGTGCCTAGTCTACCTTTCAAAGCAATTTTGGAACTCTTTTCATGGAAAGGCCACCAGAGCTGTTGTCCTTTTACCTTTGATGTTGTGAATGTCATCAAAATACCTTCTTTTTATTATTTCCTTTATCTTCGGGTAAATGAAAAAGTCACTGGGGGTCAGATCAGATGAGTAGGGAGGGTGTTTCAATACAGTTATTTGTTTACTGGCTAAAAACTCTCTCCCAGACAGTGCCTTGTGAGCTGGTGCATTATTGTGATGCAACAGCCATGAGTTGTTGCTGAAAGTACAGGTTTTTTTCATCTAACTATTTCACGCAGACTTTTCAGTACTTCCAAATAGTAAACTTGGTTGCCTGTTTCTCCATTTGGTACAAATTCATAATGAACAATTCCTCTGATACCAACAAAGATTAGTAATATCATTTTGACTTTTGATTTGGACTGACAAAACTTTTTGGTTGTGGAGAATTGGCTGACTTCCATTGTTTGACACTTTGTTTCAGGGTTGTATTGGTACACCCATGTTTCATCACCAGTGATAGCATGGCCCAAAACATTGTCTTGCCTCTCCAAAAGGACTTGGCAAATTTTAACTCTCTTTTGCTTTTGTTCATCAGTGAGCTCCTTCAGGACCATATTTGCACACACCTTTCTTATGCCAAAATTTTTAGTTAAGATTTTTCTAACTGTTTCTCTATTGATATTTACTTGGTCTGCTATGCTTCTCAAAGTCAGCTGAGAATTTTGATGCACAATTCCATGAAGTTTTGCAATGTTTTCATCATTTCTGCTTGTTACTGGCCACCTTGACCAGTCTTCATTAGTGATGCTTTCTCTCCCCTCAGAACAATGTTTAATCCATCTGTACACTGCCATTTTCTTCATGGTATTATCCCCATAAACTTGGACTAACATGCCCCTGATTTCACTTCAACTCTTGCCAAGTTTAATAAGAAATTTAATGTTCCTTGCTCTAATTCAAGCTCCAATATGCTCATGATGGCACACACACATAGAACATGCTACAATGATAATGAACGGCACTTAGCAAGACACCATCACGTGTTGACATGAACACAGTTGTGACATAGATATAGCAAGGCTATGAAACCTTACCGAGTTGTTTATACAGTGCTACCAACATAAGCACACGGTGGCAAGTTCACAAATTTCATTGTCAGACCTAGTATATCCCAAAGCAGTCATATGACATTGAATTGAAAAGTGGACTTGAAGCCAGAGGTTTCTTATATTTTGACCTTGAATAAAAACTTTATTATGTGCCTCAATTTTCCTCACTTTAAAGAGATACCTAATTATCAACAGCACAAGCTGACTGAGAATGTAAACCTACCTTTCTACCTACCATAAATCTCTTGATTTAAAAAGAAAATAATATGTATCTTAAGAATACATTGTTAATGATGTTGGGAGAAGGTTTCTGGATCACAAATGTCACAATCATTTGAAAATAGTCTTATATGGATTGGTAATGGAAATCATGACCCTAAATTCATAAATTAATGTCTACTTGGGAGAATTTCTGTGGCTTTAGGAGCAGTTTAGGTGTGTGTGTCTCAAGGGCGTCTACTTGGGAGAATTTCTGTGGCTTTAGCAGTTTAGGCGTTGTCTCAAGGGCTTCAATACTAGAGAAAAGAGGATGGGCCTAAGACAAGGATTTTGAACTCTGTATATTCATATGGAGAGCCCAAGTTAAATCTCCATCTATACCCAGTCAATTTCATGTAAGAAAGAAAATATACAGAGAGGAAGGAGAGAATGTTTTAGCAACACTCGATGCAATACTGGTTTTTGTGATGGTGAGTCATGAAGTCCATGGGAAGGTAAATAGAATAATCTGTCTCCTTAACATAATCGAATACAAATAACAGAACAGTCTCAGGGAGAGTGAAAAGTGCATCCTTGATGGGAATGTAAAGCTGCAGGGAAAAAAAGAATAAATTCTCAATCCCCTAAAGTGAAAAGATATTTGTTTCCATTAAAATCAACTAAAGTCAGTTGCCATTCAATAATTGTAAATCCAATGAATATGCCCTGTGCAACTCTTCTGTTCTTTATAAGGAAAATATTACCACTATGTATGTATGGCCATATTTTATTTTCTTCTGCTGTGTCATGAATGCTAAACAAGCATGTAATAAAAAACATCTAATTTGTAACTTTAATTTTCCTTAAAAGCCAATGAGTTGGGGAATGGTGAAAATTTCAAAACTTTATATTAAATAACATTTTTTTGTTAGAAAATTAGAAAAAGGTAAATAAATTCACGGAGTTACTTTTCAGAGTTCTGATGTTTTATGCCTGTTCAGGATTGCCTTCATATTTCATTAATGTATCATTCAGTAATAGAATTGGTAATGATGTTGTTGAATAAATTGTCTGTCTGAGTACTTCTGAAAGCTTCTACCAATGTTAAGGGTGATTCCATTGACTTACTTTTCATTTTTTAAAACAAAATGTTGAATCAAGTAATCAAAAGTCCTGCAAGCAGTTTTGATTGCTGTGTTAATGTGTGCCCAAGTCTTTCAACAGTGTGAGTTGGTGATTGTGTGTGTTAATGAATTTTGACAAATAGAATGAACTGAGACCATTTCCCTGTCCTCCAATAACTGAATAATTTAAGACTTAATATTTTTACAAATACTGACATAGGCAAGAAAAGAACAAAAACATGGAAAATATATCAAGGATTTGGAGACCAGCAAAATGTATTGGTAATTGATGTGACTCATCCTGTAGCCAGGTTTTATTCTATAACCAGAAAAGATGTTTTAAGCAAGAAGATCAGTGTTTTGGTAGCAGTATTTTTTACTGGTATGTAAATAAAGTGTTAAATCAATAGTTTTACCTATGTAAGCTTCTTCGGATGGTTGGTATTCAGAGTTGTTATAATACAAGATTGTTACCTCAGGTAACTTGCATTTGATTTCTGGAATCTTCATTTACAAATAGTCTAACTTAGAAAAAAATATTTTTCATCATTTTGGGCCTAACTTTTTCACATTGAATATGGAACTCACAGAGTTCATGTAGAAGATAAGTAAAAGGTGCAGGAGGAGAATCAAAAGTATAGTGATGTACAATAATAATTATTATAAACTGGTATTTTGTCTCCAATATACCATGCTTCTCTCATTCTTCCTGGGTGATTTGATTACATACAAGTGTAATTACCAAATATATTTTGATACTATTCAAATTTATATAGCCAATCCAGATATTTAAGATTCACTTTCAAATGGATTTAAATAATTTTCAATTCATAAATTCTTATTTTTTTATGAAAACAGTCTCTTTTTTTTCTGCCAGGAAAAAAATTAATAGTAAAAATAAGATTTTCATTTGTTTGTTTAGAAGAAAGGATCTCAGTCCATCTTACTAGCTGTATCTAAAGTTTCTTAGAATGTTCATTGAGATATCTTACTCAAGGGTAATAGAACTGAACTCTATTCCTATAGATTGCTTTTTTGGTATTGTCTCTATATTTTTTCTTTTTCGCTAGAACACTTGAGTCTTCCTTAATTCTTTGTTTCATACAATCAGCACTGTGATTTGTTCAGTGTTGCACATGTGATTTTTGTTGATATGACCAAAGAAAATCTCAATATTTTTGTGAAATTTATCTATACAAAAGAAGGTCTTATTTGTCACTGTGAGAAAAAGAAATGCCTGAAAATAGAGCTAAGTTGGGGAAAGAATGGCTGGTATATGGAATCAAGGCAATGCATGATGGTGATATCATTAGTGCCCCTTATCAATTTGTGTATATACTTGGACTTTTGATTCCTTCTGTGCTTGTAGCAGTTTGGGTTGAGTTCCCTTCTGCTTGAAATTGAGGGATTCCTGACACAGACACGATTCTCTGTCTCCATTGTTTCTACTTTAGTTTAGGATTTCATCATCTCTTTCATGGGCTGCTCTGAAGTCTCCACACTGATCTCTGCTGTAATGTTTTCCATCAGTTCTGGCCTCCACACAGTTCTTAGAATGACCTACCTAACACACAAATCTGACCATGTTATCTTTTTAAAAACATCTTTTCTGACTGTAGAATAAAGACCAATATCTTTAACCTGTGTGCAAAGAAGCTCTACAAGATGAAATTCTAACCTAACTCTCTTACCTATTTATCATCATGTTTTCCCTTCTCAATATTTATCAGCAGCACTGAACAGCTAGTGTATTTCTCCTATGAATACACTGTAGTGTTTTTCAGCACCTTCACTTTACTCAAGTTCTTTGTATGCCTAGAATACCCTTTCATTTTGCCTGCTGCGGAGTCCACCCAGTGCTATTTATTCTCCTGTTAAGAATCACATTACACTTACTAAAACTCTCCTGAGTTACCTCACATTCCTTCTTTAAACTTAGGTGAGGTGTTCTTAACCTATGTTTCAGAGCTCAGTCATTATTTTTCTCACTATATGTACAAGATGTATTGAAAACACATGTTCATCTCTAATCACCCCCCTTGCCTCACAATCATCCTACTCACATTGTAAGACCATGTCTTATTTTTCCTTGAATCCTTAGCACCTTGCTAAGTTCCTGGCAAGTTATTCCCAATAAATATTTATTAAACAAGTGAATGTGTAACAGAAAAGCACCACCTTGCTGCTTGGCTCTTATATGAAAGGACTTTGTAGTTGAGCAGAGACCATGAAAATGTATTTCCAAAAAAAAACCAATATTACAGAGAACACATATTTTAAACAAAATACAGAATAAAAATAATTCTTTTCCAGACTCAGTGGTGAAAAACATGATTGCTGCCTCTTCTTTCAACAACTTCAGAAATTGTGGTATTTAATTCTGCGGGAGAAGAGAATTAAGTACACTGGCCCAGTATGGCAGAGGCTGAATTTGTACGTCAGCTGAATAGCCAAGTTGACACTAATCTTCCACTGCAGATGAATATTTCTTCGATATTTGTCAAAGTAAAATTGATGCTTCTGTTTTCAATTGAGCTTAATGTATTGCATTAAAATTTCCTAACCTCATTATAGCTTTCTGATGGCTTGTTGACCGCAGTATATTTCAATTTTATAAAAGCAGAAAGTGCAGGAGCCTGTTGTAAATTATATTTGATATTTACCCCTTTCCATATGGCTATAAGAATTACTTTTTTCCCCTATTACTCCAGTTGGGATTCCCCGCCCCCCCCACGCCATTCTTCTCTATTTCCTCCTTTTGTTCACAGCAAAATCCAGCAGTGCCCTGTCTCCCCAATTCCCCCGAATCGCCACCCATTCAAATTTTATTCTTCCCTTTATCTCAGCATTATTTCAGCATATTGTAGATTAGGCTCCAATGTCAAGGGTCTGGCAGGATTTCTCTCATTGCTGCTCTTTTCTCTTCCCATCACCTTCAAGAGCTGTCAAAGCATAAACTACTATCTCCTTTCGTTTTTCTTTCATGTATACTTTATCATTAACTTTATTTTGAGATACAGGCTACGTAAATAAAACAGTATAGAAAACATATATGTTCACACCGGAGAATAATTATAAAGAAAATGCCTCTGCTACCTCCACCTAAGTCAAAAATCAGACATTGCCAAGCATCCTAGAAACTGCAGTTGCTTCTCTGCAATCGTAAACCCCTCCTGCCTTCCTAGTGTGATTTTCTTATAACCATTTTGTGACTTTTCTTTAGAGTTTTATACCTTGAATAGATACATAAAAGATGGGTTAATTTTGTCTGTTTTTCTGTTTTATACATATGCAACCATGGTGTATATATGCTTCTTTCACTCCATCTAATATTTGTGGCATTCATCAGTTTGTCCTATATGGCTAGATTGGTTCATTTTTACGTCTGTACATCTTACTACTGAAAAACAAGATGGATGTTCTTGTATATATTTTCTGCTTCAGGTACAAGAGTTTCTCTTGATTATGGACTTGCTGGCTTGTAGACTGTGTGTATCTGTAACCTTAGCAGGTAAGAACAAACAGTTTTCCAAACTGGCTTATGAATGTATAATCATACCAACAGTCTGTGAGAGTTGCTGTTGCCAAACCCTCACCAGTACTAGTCACTGTGAGATTTTATAATTTTTGCAAACTAATGGTATATAAAAATTGAAAACTACATTTTAATGGTCACCTAAATGTGCTCCTCTTATTTCTGGTCTTTGTTTTGATTATAGAAACAAAATAACACAAAGAAAGAGACACAAAGCTAGTATAGTAGGTTCAGTGGTGGCCTCCCAAAAGGATATGTTTATCCAGAATTTGTGCAGGTGAGGGTCTCTGTAGATATAATTAAGGCAAGGATATCGAGCTGATATTTTCCTGGATTAGCATGTGCCCTAATCCAATGACTAGTATTTTTTAGAAGAAAGAAGAAGGGAAAAGGGCACTCAGGAAAAAGGCCACATGAGCACAGAAGTGAAGATTGGAGTCATGCAGCTTCAAACCAAGAAATAGCTAGAGCCACCAAGCTAAGAAGCAATCTTTTCTAGAACCTTCACAGGAAGTACGACAGTGGCAAAACTTTGATTTTACACTTCTGGGCTCCAGAACTGTAAGAGAATAAATTTCTGCTATTTTAAGCCACCTGGTTCATTTCAGAGAAATAAGGAAGCCACGAGTATCAGTTTTATTGCTGTTGTAACAAATAACCATAAATTTAGTGGCTGAAAACAGCACAAATATATCATCTTACTGTTCTAGAGGTCAGAGTCTAAAATGGGCTTCATGGCTAAAATCAAGGCATCAGCGGGGCTGAGTTCCTTCTAGAGTTTCTACAGGAGAATCTTTCCCTTAGCTTTCCACCTTCTAGAGGCTGCCTACAATTCCTCAGTCTTGTGTCTCCCTTCCATCTTGAAAGTCACCAATAGCCATGTGAGTCTTTCTCATTGAGAAAGCCAAGGAAACATAGTTCAGAACTAGCAGAGGAAATGACAATAATAACAGAAAACGGAGCTAAATCCACAGAAAGAAACAAGCCTGGGACTTGGAAATAGGCTGAAAGCTCAACTTCCCAACTCCCCATTGTGACCTCACACCTTCCTGACTCACATCTCAGGCTACTGCAAGTCCTGTCCTGCCACATAACATCTGTCACCTGTGTTTAAGTGGTCTTTGTTCCCACTAATTAATTCCATGAAAATTGACTTTGAAAAAAACCAAAATTTTGTATAATTGCTTGAAAATGAATAAAAGGAAATAAAACTTACTTGCATAGACTTTATATTACTTCTCTAACTATATAATTTATATTTTCCTGTTTCAAGTAATTATTTCAATGTGTTTTATTCAAATTTGGTACCTGGTGTACCTTTGTGATTTCACTTAATTTGGTTCTTCATAAATTTCTTCTGTTCAAATTAATAGAAAACGAACATGTTCTGGGTTTAGTCACCATAGGTTACATTGTTACTACCTCTAAGGATAGAAATCATTATTGAACATTTTACCTGGTTTAAATTTTGTTGCCTTTTTAGACATAAAACAAAAATTAAATGATGTTACTAGACCATAATGTTGAATTTAAAATGTAAACTACAAATGAGTATGTAGTATAGTAATGGATGGAAGCATAGGTAATGAATTTTCCAGGTTACTTTTGAAAGAAACACAAAGCACTAGGTGTTATAAATGAGTCACTGAAAAAACATTCTTTAGCCATGTTCTCTTTTTATAATAGTACTAGCAAGGAAGCAGTGTCACAACATGGAAACAGCCGTGCACACAGAGTTGAATGATATAACCCTAAGTTCTAGGACATTATTAGGCCAATGTTTTTTTTTCTGTAGAGTTAGAACAATATTATCTGTTTTATGTACATTACGGAATTGCTCTGAGAATTCCATAAAATGTGTGGTAGAGTATCTTATATATGTAAATGTTATAAGGAGAAAACTTTTACTGTGTTGCTTTATGAAATTCTGAATTAAAGATACTAAATTTGTAGGTCTGAGCTCTGAAAATGTTTAAAAAAGGATGTATCCAAATTAATGTAAAATAATGTCTACTAAAATTTTAGTCATTCTAGATTCTTCTCTTTTTTTTTTGCAATTTTATGTAAGTTGGAGGTGGAAGGTGGTATTTGAATTATGAGCATCCGCATGTGAGAACAAAGTAAATTTGAATAGGTAATAGGAAAAGTCTTGATTGCGTATTCTCCCATTTTTGCCATTATTACCTTCTCCAGAAATGATACCACGTATACTACAGGGAATAATGTAATGCAAAATAATCTCTTCTCCCTTCTCATTTATTTGAGAGAGGTTACACAATGACATTTACTTATTCTACTGAATTAGGAGCCATCTTTAGGTGGCCTCTGTTCTACTCATCCAATGATAACTGAAGAGATGAAGAGTTGTGATTGTTAGAAAACAAGTATATTCTCCCACTTGTCCACCTACTTCCCGCCAGCATTCCCCAGAAAATTGGAGGAGAAAGAAAGATCTGTGCTTTAAAGGATCAGTGGAAATTGTTCAACATGGTTTAGAGCAATAGCAACAGCAAGAAACTTGAAATACTAAACCATCTCTCATTGCTGTCACATTGAAAAAAATGCACAAAGAACATGTTGATAACTGATTATCCAAATGTCTCTAATTTTGTATGCATTTTAATATACTTTAAGGTAAAGGAATTAGTTATACTTAAACATTGGGTATATTTTGTTTTATTCATATAAATTTTTAAAAATTTCTAATAAAATTTATTTTGGAATAATAGAGTTTTAAAAGATTGTGTGCTAATCACAAACTAATTAGAAATAAAATTGTATGCAAAGTCTCATGAGATTACTAATTAAAACATTTTTTGAATGTTTTAGATTGTAGATTGGCTAGTTGATAAATTTTCAGTGTACCTGGTTATTTATGTTGTATACTCATACTACTTTAATGTTTTTTAATCAAAAGAGTATTTTTTAGAGCAGTTTTAGGTTTACAGAAAATTGAGCAGATCAAATAGAGTTCCCATATGCTCCATTTTCCCCCTGCTTTTATTTTCTCTGTTAACATCTTACATTGGCATGATGCATTTGTTATAATTAATGAACCAGTGCTGGCACATTATTATTAAGTAAAGTTTATAGTTTATATTAGGGTTTATTTTATTGTACAGTTATGATTTTTGACAAATGTATATCACATATTTACCATAGTTTCACTGTCTTAAAAATTTCGTGATCTACCTATTAGTCTTTCTTCCCCTCTCCTCAGACTTCCAGCAATCAGTGATATTTTTATTGTCTCTATGGTTCTACCTTTTCCAAAATGTCATGTAGTGGGAATCATGCATTATGTAGCCTCGTAGATTGGTTTTCTTAGCAATAGGTGTAAGGTTCTTTGCAGTAAGTATATGCTTTCTCTTAAGCAATAGGAATAAGGATCTTCTATATTTTTGTTGCTTAATAGCTCATTTCTTTATATAGCTGAAAAAAGTTCCATTGTTGAAATGTACCAGAGTTTGTTTATCCATTCACCTTTTGAGGGATATCTTGGTTGCTTTCAGGCTTTGACAACTATGGATAAAGCTGCTATAAAAACTCATTCAGGCTTTTTTGTATAGACATAGTTTTCAGCTCATTTGGATAAATTGCTCAGAGTGCATTTGCTCAATGCTCAATTCTATGGTAAAACTATGTGTAGCTTTGTAAGAAACTGCCTAACTGTCAAAGTGGAGGTACCATTTTGCATTTCTCCCTGCAATGAATGATAGTTCCTGTTGCTTGGTATTTTCAGTTTTTGCATTCTAGCTATTCTAATAGGTGTATAGTCATACCTCATTGTTGTTTTAATTTGCAGGTCGCTAATGACATGTTATGTTGAATTTCTTTTCTTGTGCTAATTTGCCATCTGCCTATTTTATTTGGTGATGTTTCTGTTCAGATCTTTTGCCTTTTTAATTTTTTTTTCCTACGTTGTGTTTTTTATTTCTTTAGATATTTTGTATAGAAATCCATTTTTTCCATTTTAACATTGACTGACCATTAAAAGATTAATGCCACTCTAGGTCATGTATTTGGAAATGAAATAAAAGAAATTCGGTGATCAAGAACATTTGGATGTGAGGGTGATCTGGCTGCGACATCTGTCACCCCATTGATCGCCAGGGTTGATTCGGCTGATCTGGCTGGCTAGGCAGGTGTCCCCTTCCTCCCTCACCGCTCCATGTGCGTCCCTCCCGAGGCTGCACGCTCGGTCGAAGAGGACGACCTTCCCCGCTAGAGGAGAGGACCGTTCTTCGGTCAAGGGTATACGGGTAGCTGCGCTCCCCTGCTAGAACCTCCAAACAAGCTCTCAAGAACATTTTCTGAAAGGTGAATACTGAATTTTGAAGGATGTAGTAATAGCCCAGTTAAGAGAGGATTTTAGTGGATTATTTTATAATATTTCTAAGCCTATAAAAGTAAAAATATTTTGAAAAACATATAAATATATTTTATGTAATATACATATACATATATATTTAAATGTTAAAGAAGTTACTGTTCTTTAGGCAAATGGAGAAAACATTGTAATTAATCATGTTTTTAGCCACATCAAGTGTATAAGACAAATTATTACATTAATATTACTTTGTGATGCCATTTTTTAATCCTCATAGGACGTTTAAATAAAAATCTTTAAAACGTTATCAAATCATGTACTTAACACAAAGCTGAGTATTTTGGTTGCAGGAGTTAGGGTGTTCTATTTATTGCTAGCACTAGGAAACGCTTCCTGAGCTACTGAAAGGAGCTCCCAGCCCCATTTTGAAACCTCCCGTGTTGGGGAATTGCAGCCAAACCCAGCCTTGCCAGCTTCGCTTTCTTCAAGCCAGAATTCTTCAAGCCTTGTGCTTTAAAAACTGCCCAAGAGAGAGGCTTCATTACAGACCTGGGATGGTGGCAGTAAATCTACTGACTCTTGGATCAGTGAATACTAGATAAGTAAAGAATCAGATCTTTTGAATTCCAACTTGTTTTTAAATATCCAGTGGCTTTCTTACACTATAGAGCCTGAGGAAATTTTTATGTAAAATCGGAGGGGAAGGACTGAACTAAGCAAGCCCCTAAAAATCAAGTAATTTGATAATAAAAATCACTGGGCACTAGATTAATGAACCAGTAGCTACTAAAAAGATGCATTGTGATAAGACCCGTTATGAGAGTCACAATGAAAAAGATTCAGCCTATTCAAAGGATTCAGCTATTCCAAAGCTCCATGGCATTGGACACAGCAGATTAAAAGAAAACAATACCATTTTTGGTTCTTGGCCTGTCATTTTGCCACAGTGATTGGACCTCCTGGTTCCTTTAAGACTAGCTATTCTGTACCTGGTTTCAGCAGACATGGACACCGGGAGAATATTAATGGGACTTTAATTGTAACTAAAATGTCATCAAATGACGCTTAATAAAAACAGTTACTTTACAAGAAACCTTTAACAGCATCCTGAATAATGTAGCTCTGAGGATTTTACAAATTTAAAAATTTGTGGCCAGGAATTTTTAAAAGTTCTAATTTATTTTACAGTTCTTATGCAATAAACTGCTATTTTTGTAATCATTCACAAATCATATTCTCTCTATATATATTGACTTCCTATATCATGAAATTTTAATCCTGTATATCATACAGAGTTAGAGAAATAAAAGCTCTAGTGCAAAGACTTTTGGAGAAATTATTAAATTTTACCAGTATTGTTCTGTTTTTAAAAACTCATCATAAAAATATAAAAATTTTAAATAGCAAAAATTAATTATGGGCAGGGGTTAAGAGTGTGTAATTTATCATTTCAGACTTTGTAATATATATTCTTTTTATATGGTGTCTTATGAAAATTCTTAATACACTTTTTTGATTAGATACTGCCTTTCTACCTGGATGCTTTTGTGTATTCCCCATGATCTGTCTTCCCACTCTAGGCCGTGGTGATTTGTTTTACTCTATTGTTTCTCGCTTTTCTGGAAAGCCTTCCTCTGTTCATCTCCTTCACGTGAGCCCTGCCTTTTTCCTTTCCTACATAAAAGTCATTCAGCTATTTAAGGTTCAGATCAATTTCTATTTGCAGATTATTCACTGATGATTTAAAGTTAATTGAATTCAGCAGCACTCATTGTGTATATTATATAATTTATTCCCTAATTATATTCACATTATCACTCTCTTTCATGCCGTCTCGCACAGCACTATAATTCTTTTTTGTATCGGACATACTCTCTTTCACATAGGATTATACGTATTTAGAAGTGTTGGATGAAGTTAGCATATCATCCATAGATTCTGGTTTTTATATTTACAAAAGTAGAAATTTATTTTGTACTAGAGGTGGTTCTTTATCTTTTCTGTGCTTAATGTAAGTTTCTGGAACATACTATAGAAAATATTTCTGTAGAAAATTTACTTAGGAGGTAACATCACCAAAATGAGGAGTAAGACGATATCAGCCATTGTCTCCCCACAAAAAACAACGTTTAGAGTTAATTTTAGACAGTTTATGAACAAAGTAGCAGCTGGAATGCTCAAGGGTCTAAGAACGCACTGTAACACAAGGGAGCAAAACATGAGGAATAACCACACAGAAGGACTGCTGAGGGGATCAGCAGAGCTGAGCCATTTGGCCACGTAGTTACAAAAGAGGATGGGATTTCTGCATTGGCCATGCAGTGGTTGCCACTGCAACCCCCAGTGGCTTGTTTTGTGGAGGAACCTGGTAACCTTTGCCCCACGACAGCCATGGGCTCCACTGCCATCACAGTGGAGGACCCTGTCGTGTTCATTGGCAGCACCTCAGTGGCCTGCTCCTCAGAAGACACTGGCAGCTTTCTCCATGGAGGAACCAGCGGTCATGCTGCTGCGGACCCACAGCAGAGCGGGGGTTGCTGCTGCTCTCCCCTCCAGAAGGAGCTGTTGTTGAACTCCAGCGGGACAGGGGCTACTTACCTCCTCCCACACCATGCAGTAGCCGGATCCTATAGCCACAGCTGCTCCATGAGCACCTGGATTTTAGACCCCGGTTTCACAGTCAGCCTGTGAGTGCCTGCACCCCAGACCCTGGAGCTGGAGCCACAGCCACAGTGAGGCAGCCTGCATCCCGCACCCCAGAGCTGCTGTTGCTCAACATATGCCTGTACTGTGGACCCCAGCTCTGCAGCCACCCTGCAGTGCCTGTGTCTCTCACACCGTTACCAGTGCTGCAGAAAGGCACCTGTGCAGGAGACATCAGTGCCCCTGCCTGTGCCAGCATGCTCATGAGCTGGACACAGTACCGAGAGGCCTCCCCTGGAAAGAACAAAGATCAGGGCAGAAGTCAATCAAATACAAACTAGAAAAACAATAGAAATGATCACAGAAATAGGAGTTGGTTTTTGAAAAGATAAACAAAATTGACAAATGTTTAGCTGACTTGCTATGAAGAAAACAAAAGATTGAAAAATACAAAATAAGAAATGAAAGAAAAGACATTTCAGTTGATACCATAGAAATATCAGTGCTCTGTATGAAGGTGACTTATCTAGGAGTCTTTTCATTTAATACATGAGTTTCCATCTAATATCATAACCAGATTATTCAATCAACAATAAAGATTTCTAGTTTTTATGATCTAGGACTAATTCATCAAATATAGCTATTCAGTCGTTGCATTTGCTTGCCTTATACAGGGTAGATACCAAGTTCTGAAGCATGAAGATATTTTATATTTCTCCTTAAATTTTTTGTACAAATTCTATATTACCTAGTCTCTTCTAGATATCTTCTTAATTGAAAATCATTAAAGAATTCAGTAACAAATATTTTGAAGTCATTACATTTTCTTTGGTGGAATTCAGAATTTTCTTCTTCACAGTCTTGTGCACTAAAACTCCATCTAATAATTACTTATATTTTCTGTCAGTGGCTGTGTAAAGTTAATTCCTGCAGTTTTAAGTGTCACTTGGTTATATCAGAGCATTTTTCCATAATATACACCAGCTATGAAAACCTATAGGGCAATGGAATTATCTATTTTACAAGGGTCACAAGCAAATAGTATCTGTGAAATTGCAGCTTTAATGTACTGGTCATATTTTTAATATATATTAAGTAAACATAAAATTAGTGTTAATAGTGTTCCTCCTTTCATCACCTGTAATTATTTTAGTAATCTCTTTTATAACAGCCATGAATGTTTGAAAATTTTATTTCTCTGATTGTTGAAGAAATATTAGCTCATTATATTCATTTAATATTTTCCAGTGAGATGTTCAAGCACTGCCCCAGTGATAATATAGGTTCAGAAGTTAAGTGAGATACAGAATCAATCACAAGAAATAGGGCTTACAACAGGTATGTTATCTGAGACAGAAAAAGACAACTTTGTATTCTTTATACTCTATTTCCTTAATTATTTGAACTCAGTGGAATGGGCTGCTGTGCACTTGTTTGAAGGATTTGAGAACCTGTTAATCCCCAAATACAGGGTGCCAAAATAATGTATACACATTTTAATAGCTGTTATCTATGTATTACTTTTTGAAGTTGAGTTGAATTACAGTAATAATGTGTACTGCAACATTCACTTAAAAGATGGCATCAATCAAATGAGTGCTAGAGTCACTATGTGACAGGCAGGACAGTCAAAGAAAATGGTGGAAGTACAGTTGTTGTTTGAGGAGCACAAGACTATTTTGAAGTTGTATTTTTAAATTCAAGAACGTTGTTTGAGTTTTTCCCATATTCTCCTGATTTAATACCCCTTGACTTCTACCTATAAGGGACCTAACAGGATGTGGTGTATCATAGAAAACTGGCCACACTGGTGGTACTTTGGGAAAAAAATTGAAACAGCATGCACAGCGATACCAATGGACACTCCGGTCAACGTTGCTCAAACAGTAGTTTGCCATAATCAGAAGTATCTGGACACTGATGGTGACCACTTTGAGCACCTCTTGTAATTGCAGAAGTCAAATGTGACTTGTATTCATCTTTTGTTATTGGTATATATTGAGTTTTACAATTTTTTAAAATTCATTTTTATTGTTAGACTTATTGGGGTGACATCTGTTAGCAAGGATAACATAGGTTTCAGGCATACAATTCTACAGTGCATTGTCAACTTGATGTATAATAAGTTCACCATCTAATGTGACTTCTCTTTCCATCACCTTATTTTAATACAGGTTTTTTTTTCTTTCTTAAAATGTGTATGCATTTTTTGGCACCCTCTGTATTTGTCTTCTAGGTCCAAATAATGAAACTGCTGAAATGTGCATGACCTGACACATTCACCCTTAGAATAGTAGATAATAAAATATAAGGAGGTGCTTGGTATTTGGGGGAATGAACATGAAAAAAGAGGTGTTTGGAGAAATGTAAAAAATATCAGAGTACGTGAAAGAACGGAGAATTTTTCCTATAATATAGCATATCTTTGAAACAGAATTAATACACAATTTATCCAAAGATGAGGTGAGGAGACCAGAGAGGATTGGGAGAACAGTTCAAATAAACTTGTCTAGAGCTGGTTTTACTGTACTAAGGAAACTTTTCTTTCAGACATCTAGGATACTTTAGGTGGAATACTTGAGGAAGTTTAACCAAACTGTCAGGGATTGATTGACAGCAGGACATTCTAAGCGCCACAGATGAAATGACTGGGGCAAAGCTTTGTACTGTTTATATCTGGAAGATACAAAATTTGTCTCTCTCATTGGGCAGGGATAACTTATGCCCTACACTGTACATACCTTGCATTTCAGTCAATAAAGAAAGGGTAATTGGTGCGCTACTATTGTAAAATGTTCTCAGAGGAAAAGAAACACATTGGCCCAGTGAATGAGAACAGCCAGACAAAATGATTACAATCTATTGTATCATTCTCTGAGTTTACCCACGTATGTCATGGAACAAGATAACACATGTATACAGTGGAATTTGTATTCAATACAGGAAATATTTGTTCCTTGATTATTTCAAGTATATAAACAGTAGAGATTCATTTGTGTTTATTTTGCTATGTGTACATAGCAAAATGTACACAGAGATTACTGAAAGCAAGATTTAATCTGATATAAGATACATTAGGTCAAAATGTCATTAGAAATTTTGTTCCTTCTGGAATTTTGAGAGTAAAATTTTAGGAATTACATTGGCTATTTATGGGGTCTTTGATATCTTAGTACTTCAAAGAAAGGTTTTCATGGTGAACAGTGGTATTCGTAGTAATTTTTTCCTGGCTAGATCAAGAGTTTTTTATTTTTTCTGTTGGATCAAAAGAGTAGAGAGACTATTTCTCTTTCAGCTTATAAAGTTGTGCATGCGGATTTTCATGTCATTTAGAAGGACATAATGGGAGTTAATTCATTTTGCTGTTAATTTTTTTTTTCCATCTGAATTCAAGAGGTCTTTCGTGAAAGAATACTAGATAGGGATGATGGTGACAATTTTTGTAAAATTTGGTTTATTTACTAAACACATATTTTTCATATGTAAACAATTTCCCTGTATCTTATGTAAATAAAATATTAGTTGGCAACTTTGAATTCTGATGGCTATAAAATATATAGAAATTCAATTAAGCTTTTTTATTTTTTGTTTCAAAAAACAATGTCTCAGTTAATTTAGAAGATGAGTTTTGTTTGAAAGATATACTCATATATATGATCCAGAAAAAGCTGGACACAAAAAAACTTGTTAGAATTGAGCTATGCATAGATCTTTGAACTAGCAGCGTTTTAAATTTTATTAATAATTGAAATACAGCTGCATGTTTTTATACAGTACTGATAATCTTTACCATTTGACTTCTTTATTCTTATCTTTTCCTCATTACTTTTGCTTACTTATAATTTTGATTACCTTAGGACTTAAATTTATCAAGCTTCCTACAACTTATTCTCAGTCTGCGTGTGTTTGCTTTCTTATGACTTCAGTTTCTACATCTACCAATGCCCTTACCCACTCACTTGATACCTTCAAGTTCCAAACCTGACAATCATATTGATCAACCTCACCTTTCATCCCATACATCACAAAATCAGTGGTCAATCCCTGTCCTGGCTATCCTGAATCATACATTCATTTTCGGTCCCATCTGTGGCAGGGGCTAGGTCATCTGAGTCTAAATATGGGTTAATAGTTTATTGGAGAGAGCTAGAGCTTTTCTCTTTAGGAGAAACTGTAAGCATAGAAGGAATAAAAATTGGTACAATTGAAATAAAAGGTTGTCTTGTCTAACACAATGGAGCTGTGCTCCAATATTATGCATAATTTCTTAATTTCCATTTTCTTACTTGGCACTTAAATTATTAATTTCAGGTAAAATATATTGGACTTTGTATCTCTTCCTATTCCAAAAATAAGGATTCTTTGTGTGAGTGGGTTATCAAAGTCAATTATTAATGATATTGACTGTTGATGTGTTTCCTGAAAGCCAGATAGGTCATTTGATCTCATAACATGATTCCCCCTGCCACCTGCAACACCTGTCATCTTTAGAAGCCTTGCTCATCAATAGAAATTATTTCTACAGGATTGCACTCCTTGGTATTTTGTATCCTTGGATATATCATGACTCCTGTCAGTGCCTCTCTCCAGTGGGAATTTTGGTTCCTTTTAATCCAGGTGTCTTTGTATATTTGGAAGTGGCAGTGCTGTTGACCTTAGTATTTCTATTCTATCATCATACTTTTCATTTCAAGATGTTTTGTTAGTGCTGCATAGAAATTCTTTGTAGTAAATGGTTAGCAGTTCTTAATTGATTTTTACTTGTTTCTCACAAAATGAGAATTAGCCCTGTATGTAGTATGCACTCTGATTTTAAAATTTAAAATGAAAGCATTTATATAAACATCATTAATCTTGTGATTTAGTTAGATAGTTATTATTAGCAATTGTGTGTGCCATTCTAATTTTTGATTGTATCAAGTTGACATATCACACAGTATTATGTGTACCCCTAAACCTTCATTAAAATTGTAAATGTTTAATACATATTTCTACAACATTATCTAATTTTAATCAGAATGTATAATAATAATCTCAAATTGTAATTAACTTATTCACTGATTCCATAAATATTCTTTGAAGTCCTATTGTGTTTGGGGCCCATATACTAGATATTGGAGATATAGATATAGAAATGAGTGTCCTAGAGTTTAAAGGGGGATTCATAATATATTCAGTGCTTGGCAAGACAGTAAAGTAAGTGCTGTGAAGAGAGTGCATGCATGTCCTGTGCAAGCTCACACATGGTCACATATCTCAGCCTGGTGACAGTGGAGTTACTGAAGAGTTTCCCTATGAAATGGTTTTTAATCAACTTACTGACATATAATTTACATACAATAAAACACACATTATTTAATATAATAGATTGATGACTTCAGACAAACATATACTACTATGTACCTTCCATCTCAATTAAGATATAGAACTTTCAATATTTTGCTGAATCCTCTAGACCCTTTGCAGTCTTTCCCTTGTGGACCTCTCCCCACCAGCACACCTAGAATGAGTAATTTGTGAAATGAGTTTTTAACAAGTCTGTGAGTAGTTAGTTCTGTAAGAAGAAGGAGAGAAAAGCACCTGATTGGAAGTGGGTTTCTATCAGAGAGTGTAGGAAGATGAGGTTAGAGAAGGCAGTCCAATTAGGTTAGGAAATCCTGAAAGCCATTCTAGGTTCAGTTTTAATTCTGAGGTAATGGGGAGTCTTTGAATGGGTTTAAGCTTAAGTGAGTCATAATAATAGCAGTAAAGTTAACAATAATAACAATAACCATAATAATTAATACCACATGCCTGCACAAATTAAGTATTAGGAGGATACTTTTCTTATCCATTAAAGATGTGAGAAAATAGAACCTCAGAAATGACTAATGAATTGCAGATTCACAGTTAGAACTCCTGAGAGGATTTTACACAAAAGCTCATGTCATTTCACCTTCAACATCAAGGGTTTTTTTTTTTTTTTTTTTAAAAACATTAATAGTAAATTGGCACATAAATCAAAATCAGCTAGGCTTGTAGCAGAAATATGATGCAAATGAGAAATAAGGCCTTTATAATGGAAGGGAGGGAGTGTCCAAGAGATAATTAAATAAAATCTATAGGGCTTAATAATAAATGGTTGGAGGAAGGATTTAATCAAGAGACTACTGAGAATCTTTACCAACTTAGGTGATCAGTTGATAGAATTACCTAAAATAAAGAGAACAGAAAGAGAAGCAGTTATGGAGATGACTAGTTCACAGTTGGCCATGCTGAATTTAAGCACCTATGTGACTTTAAAGTCTTATTAAAGTCTGGTAGAAAGTTGGAAATATGGGTCTGAATGTCTGAAAAGTTTTATGTATAGTTGAGAATCTTAGTTAAAGCCAGTGAGAAAGTAAGTAGCAGAAGAGGGCTAAAGGTAGAATAGGGAAACATGAGTCTTTAAGGAATCCTGGGGAAAAAAAACAAAAGAGGTATATCTAGTAGCAAAACAGGAAGACATAGAACAGAGAACAGTATCTTGAAAATCAAAGACTGGTGGCTTTCATAATGCTGTTGTTCAATGACAACGCAGATGACATGGAGGAGTGAAAGGAATGAAGGTATTAAACATGTTCACTGCATTCTGAATCCAGGTGGTCACTGGCAATTTGAAAGAAAGCAATTTTTTGGATGGGGAAGAAGTCAGACTTAAATGCAGAGACGTGATTGGGTAAAAGGAAATATACTTCATAGACAGTGCATAAAGAAAATTCAAGAAACTTGACTGTGAGGGAAGAAAAACTGATGGGAATATGGTTATAGAGAATTCTATAACTGAAGAAGCTTTTAAAAATGTAATGGGAAATAGATTAGTTTTATGCAAAGGAAATAGAGACAGCAAACAAAACAAAAAGGAAAGAGACTGGTGGAAAATGAGATGCTTTTTTTCACTTTCTCAAGAAAGGAAGGAAGAAGGAAGGAAGGAAAGAAAGACAAGAAAAGAAATGGAGAGAAAGAAAAAAGAGAGAGAGAGAGAGAGAGAGAGAGAGAGAGAGAGAGAGAGAGAGAAGGAGGAGAAAGAGGAAGGGAGAAAGAAAGAAAGAAAGAAAGAAAGGAAATTTACTGGCTCACACACCACCCAGGTGACTTTGGCTGTAGGAATGGCTGGGTCCAGAGACTCAAGGCATGTCATCTACTCCTGGCTCTGTTTTCCTCTGTGGGGGCAACTTTCTTAGGTGACCATGCTCCCACCCACTGCCGTGGAGGGGTCCCCCTCAACCCTAGGCTTCCATCACCTCCCACTGTTCCAATGAAAGATTGGGTGTTGTGTCTCACTGACCTGCAGGTAACATGTCCATGCTTATGAAGTTAGTACACTCCATCCTCCTGGCCACAGTGGTTGTACCCACTCCCCAGAATGGGGCATTGGGTTGGTCCCAGCAAAGCCACTCACTCACAGTGGAGTAAGGATGACTCCCTCAAGAATAGTCACTGTGCTATCACTGGAAGAAACACGGAGGAAATTCTGGATCAGTAATGAACAGATGCCAAGAAGGAATACTTAATAGAGCAAGATCCCTGAGGACAAAGGAGGAGATACTATTTCAGCACAGATGGAGGGATAGGGCATTAAGGACCCTGAAACTCAGTCATTGGGTACACTGACTAAATGTAGGTTGGCGACTAGGCATTTGTAGTCGAAGCAATTTTCCCAGGCCTGTGTTTATGCAACGTCATTGTGACTGTCCTTCTTTGGTGGTGGTGGAGTGGAGAGCTGCAAGGAGAACTGCACTCTGGGACTCAACGCAATGTTGTGGGCAGCGCTTTCTCATGAGCTACAGATTTAAAGGCGATATTTATAATGAAATTAGCATAATGCAATGAATAATGAAAAAATTTGAGAGAAATTTTAACAAATACTTCTGTTTTAAGTTTTATTCTATGAAGTATCATTTCTAGGTTTAGAAACGTAAGTGGCCTCTGGTGTTATTCATTACCTCTCAAGGTCTGTGCTTGCTTCCTCCTATTAAGTGTATGTTTTTCTTGTGCTATTCTGTTGCTTAGACTTTTTTACTATGGTTTTCTGTTGCTTTCTCATTGAATTTTCTTATCTTTTCTCACATTTGTTTCCTTGTGATAGAGCAGGGCTCATTCCTCCTGGTTCCTTCAGTAGCTCACTACATAATACTTCTTTCACTGAAAGAATTATTTTATTATTTTTAGTTGGGTGGATGGGGTAAAGAAAAAGTACAGAATGCTTTCTATATAGGGAGACGGGGTGTGAGTGGAAATGGTGAGTGTGGGTTATATCAGTAGACCTGTATCTTCTGTCACTTCTTTCCTGCAGTTTCAGTGATGACATTTCTGATAACACGGGCAAGAATTTAATGGATCTTTTTTTTTCTCCTTAATTTAAGTTATACGATAAGTTCAGCACCAGGAACGAAACCTTAAGCCACTCACTATACCACCAGGGAACTCCTATACGATAAGTTTAGAAAGTTAAAGGAGAACACACAATTCCCTGCTCAAGCTTGAGAAAATAGGAGACCTTGATTACAATGCCAGACAGAAATACTTTGTGTGTGAAATAGGCAAGAGTTATTCTGTGATATGTAAAATGAAATGTTTGATATAAGCATGGCAATAGACAGATTTTATAATAATATAAACACTAGAAAATAAGGAGTACAAAAATATTCTGTGAGAAAGGTCAATGCCAGTTAGAAATCATGAAGATAGTTAATGTATTTATGTAAACACTCTATTTTACTACTTCAGAAGATTCAGCTAAGTTATTTAATCTTAATTACAGTTTTCCCAGAGCAGTTCTGGATGTTTTGCTTCTGAGAGTAGGCAAGATTTTACCAGCGTATGTCACAGGACATAGTACAAGCATGTTTTTTTGTACAAAAATAAGCAATACTTTAATAGTGTATATATTTGTTTGAAAGTATCTGCAATTCTAAGAATGACTATATTCCATAGTCACATAATATGTCTACAGAGAACAATCAAGAAGGACAAAAAATTAATAATAATCCCCACCCTTCTTATCACTTCTATTGCAATTCCTCACAAGATTCCTATTTCTCTAAGGAGTAATACTCTGATTTATTTATTTATCTTCAAAACTTAATACAGTGACTATGACGTAATAAATTTTCAACATTTCAAATGTTTGTTGAATAAATGAATGAAATTGGAACAAACTGTTCTAATTCATTTTGGCCAGTTTCTGGATAAAATTTTTAAAGATGAATGAGACTTGAGTCCTGGAAAAAAACTAAACTAAACTAAAACAATCTCAGTTTTCAAGTTTCATTTGGAAAAATCTAATTACATAATTACTTCCTGCTCAATTCAAGAAATGGCCAGTTTTCCTAAACAATGGTTACTTATTTGAAAAGAGGTTACTATACTACTTCCTTTAGAGTGAAAATCTTCATTGAGCTGTTATTACTTTTCCTCCTAATGAACAATGCTATAACAATTACTGTATGTGTATATATTTACATATATACACACATACATATATACATACATATGTACATGAGGGCTGTCCAGAAAGTATGCACCCATGTAATGTGAAAAATAGAGGCATTTATGGCTGGATTTTTTTCCAGACAGCTCTCATATATATAATAATTATACATATATACGTGTGTGTGTGTGTGTGTGTGTGTGTGTGTGTACATATCTCACGTTTCCAAAAGATGCATTCCTAGTAAGAGAGTTCCTGAAAAGAAAAGAAGAGTGTCACCAAATAATGTTTTTGATATACATGTGGCTTGCAAAATCACTCTCTGCTTTTTCAACCAGCAGGTAAGGGAGGAAATAACGTAGAAAAAAGCTTATTACTGTCTTTCAGTTCTGTTCTGATCTGAGCTTCTGCTAAATTCTGTGGTAATAACTTGGTTGCATGGACATTTTTGTTTGTATTTTTTTAATACTAAAGAATCTGCAGTGTGATGGGTTTGAAGTGTTGGTAAAGAATAGTAAAAAGTGTTTTTACTATATAAACAAATTCTAACTTAAAAATTGATCAATTGTCATTGGCCTCCTATTTTGATTCTTCTTAAATTCCTAAATTATCTAACATGAAGTTTGTGGAAGTCTTCATGAATAAATTTTATTTTTTATACCTCTATATTTGTATTAACTACATTAAGTGTCTCTCTCTTTCAGTAATACTTTTTAGTACAAATCATAACAAAATATAGACTGTCCCCAGTTTACGATGTTTTGACTTAATAATTTTTTGACTGTATAATGGTGCAAAAGTGATGCACATTCAGTAGAAACCATACTTTGAATTTTGATCGTTTCCTAGGCTGGTGATACGTGGTAACAAACACATGATCCTCAATAGTGGCAACAACATGATTTTGCCCAGCTATAGGCTGATGTATGTTCTAAGCATGTTTAAGGTAGACTAGGCTAAACCAAGATGTTCAGTAGGTTAGGTGTATTAAATGCACCTCATTTTCATTTTATGATGGATTTATCAGGATGCAACTGTATCATACATAGAAGAACATCTCAAAATAGGTTAAAATAGGTGAAAGAAAAAGATGATTAAGGATAGTATGTTCCATTAGCTGTTACTATATAAAAAATGGAATAATAACTCAGAGTACCCTGTTTTTATTTTATGCTCTTCTGTTTCTGTTTCTGTTTGTAGTTGCCTTCTTTAGACCCTAAAAGAATACTCAGATGGATAGAGTAAAATTAATAAGATAAACAGTTTTATGTTATTCATGTAGCTGGATTTTTTTCTAGGTCTAGTTTGTTAAGTTACTTTCACAAACTGTCATAAACCTTAGCAGTTCAACAGGAAAGAATAAATTATCACATTCAATTAAACATTGTAAATTAGTTTTCAGATTATTTTTACTGATTTTAATGAAGCACACATTGTTCTTAGCAATATAATTGGATAAACTGTACCTTTTATACACACAGCTCAAATAGGTTTTTGGACCATTATTAAACATTTCCGTACAGAAATGTTTGGTAATCACATTAGATTACAAAGTTTAATTTCAAGTAGTAATTTGTTTTCTGAAAATCTCGACTATCACACAGAAATATTAAAGTTCTCAAAATGAAAATTTTCTTCTTTGGATAAAGTTCTAAAGTAACTGAAGTCCATTGCTCTCCTCTCCCTTGTTGTCTTATTTTGTTCATCTCAGAAAGCTTTTCACTCAGATGTCTGTCTGGGTGGTCTAAAGCATTTGCAACATGGGTGACATTCACTGGAATGGGGGTAGTCATTTCAGTGCATCTGACTTTGAGCCATTCAGTCCCATTTCTTATGTGTCCCACTTTTCCAAAATTTCAAGAATAACTAGGTTCACAAAAATATTTACACACCCAATAAAATTACAATGCACCAAAGATTATATAGCCATGTATTTTTTAAACTACAATTCCATTTTATCAATAAAAAAATATGTGCCCGGAGCTCAATGACTATTACATTTAGATTCCTTCTTGCTTTAATTGGTTATAGACCACAATTAAGTCTCAGAATTATTTGGAAAAAAGAATAAACAGGACATACAGAGAACATGTAACACAAAAACAAGCAAACAAACAAACAACAAAGAACCCTAAAACCTTTTTGGCTTCTGCCTCTCTAAGATACTAGTCAGTCCATACCAGTTGTCCAAAAGCATACTGGGTGAAGTCTGCTTTTATAAAGCTGATTATCTTATTATAAAAGCCATAGGCTTGCTCAGCTTCATAGTGAATTCCATAGGGATATCTTAAACCAGAGACTCAGAGGAAAGTCCAATGGGAAATGACATTACCTCCTTTCAAAAATCTTTATATTTTTCCATTTTAATTGCCTAGGTCCTGATTAATTTTTATTATGACCATCTTTTCCCATCATCTATTTTATTCTTCAGTTACAGGGTCTCATTTTCTGAAATAGAAGAATTCCTTTCTTACAGTCATGTATAAATACAGAAGAAAACAAAAGCAAGAAACCATATAAAGCAAACCAATTTTGGAACATCCAATCTTGTGTCTCTTATCAATTCACATTACTATAAAGATACTGACCCATACCTCATGAACGAGACTTCTGCTAAAGATTACTTCTTTACTTTTTGAGGACAGCAGTGTTTTGTGTTGAAAATACATTTATGTAATAAAGATACGTATATTTTAAGGTGATTCTTCCTTTCCCTAGGAAGGTCTTTACTTCTCCACAGAGGGCTACAAATTCCTGAAAAAAGAAAAAAATGGAGCTTTTTTTATTGTCAGAATCCTCAGACAACCAGCCTCCATCAGTTCTCTTTTACTACAAATACTAGGCGTATTCACTCTTGATAATACTAGTAATAACCCAGAGCTACTAAACACTTGAGTTTTAAATATACCCATGTAGTACTACTACCTAGATTGTAGTTTCTGAATTTGACATTCATGAGACTATTTGGGCGTATTAGAAATAGTGAGGTGTTGATGAAATTGAAGCTAAGAATCTATTATAGTAGTTACGCTGTGTGCTGAACAGTGTCTTTTGTCTCTTGTGTACATCATTATTCATTTATACTCTTTTTTATCACTGGGATTAGAAGACAGAAAACTAATTCAACACTTCTTACCTTCCCATTAAATGTTACACAGTAACAGTGTAGGTGGTATTGATAGAAGGTTGGAAGAAGTCAAGGAGAGCCATTTCCTTCCATTTATTTATAAAATGGAAGGCTCTTACCATTCTAAGAGAAGGGGAGAAAGTAACAGCCCTCCAGTAGCTCAGCAACAGCTTGATAACAGCTTTTTTTTATTGTTAAATTTATTGGGGTGACATTGGTTAGCAAAAATTGCATAGGTTCCAGGTGTACAATTCTACAGTGCATTGTCCTATGTGTTGCCTTATGTGTTCACCACCCACAGTCAGATAACAGCTGCTTGATCTCTGTGGGAAAGCCCCTTTTCCCTTTTGCATTTCCAGTACCATTCCATTTGGTCTTTCAGCACTACCAAAAAGTTTTGTAACCAATTTCATGACTTAAATCATCACTGCCTATTGGATTGCCAGAGTTACTATTTTTCCCCATAGTGAACATAGACCGACAGAGTTCTTGGTGTCAGTAATAGGATCAGTGAATATATTAATAAATATAGGCACCTCAGGTTTGTGATTTGATCTAACTATATTTTAATGCAGTGATGACCTCATTGCTAGTGAAGAATTAAGGGGCTGGTAGTCAAAATTACACATGGAAAAACAGTCATTCAGGTTATTTTCTGTGATTGTTTTATATGAAGTGCCTAATGAAGAAAAAATTTTGGAAAACCAACCAGAATGTCAGAATAATTTTTACTTTAGCACTGTCTAATTATTGAATTTCTAGGATTGAAATAGATGCCACTTTCTAAAATATTATTATTATTTTGTTTGTCTATTGGGGTGACATTGGTTAGTAAAACTTACATAGGTTGCAGGTGAACGATTCTACAATACATTGTCTATGTTTTACATTATGTGTTATTGATGTATTTTAAAAACAAAAACCCTGAACCTCATTTACATAATCAAAATAGGCATTATTCTGTTGCAAGACCCTAGCCATTTTACATACATTTCTAGAACATACACCCACAACCTCTTAAATGAAGGTGAGATCAGTCACCTTGAGAATGGATGATGCCACAAGTGTGTACTGTAAATTTTCCTTTGTGCTTTTCTCAAAAAGACTAATGGCCATTTTTCAGAATTGCAGTGTATTGGAAAATGAAAATACTCAGGACTTAATGGAATTTCTAGAACAATAGCTTTGAATTGGCTTTAATAACTGGACCAAAATTATGCTCCACTGATCAGAGAGGGGAGTTATTGATGAAAGGTAATTAACGTTGTTTGGAACTAAGTCTATCTCATAGTGGATTCAGAGGGTCTATAGATACAACCTGTGGTTATTTTTTCAATCTGTAATGAGCTGTTGGAAGACACATATTTAGCATCTGGCAAACACCAACATGAATTTTTGGTCTGTGGAAGAAGAGCTATTATAAAAGAGAAACATCATGTGAAAAGTTCTGAAATGACTCCCCTTATCTAAATAATAAACCAAATACAATACTCTCTCCTTGGGGGTATTGCAGAAATCAATGTCGTCATTGAAAACTTGAGAGAGAGATATATGATGACATTCACTTTTCAGTTTTATTCAATTATTTAGTATGCAAAATAATCACTAGTAAAATAAATACATAATAAAATAATATTGAAATAAATACATAATAAAATAAATATTGAAAAATGACATCCAATTATCACAAAATCAATCAAACTGAAAATTCTAAGTATGATCTCTTTACTAGACATATCAACACTGTCTTGTTGGTAGGCACTGTTTTTCTTATTCACATGATTCTACCTTCTGTATTTTTGAATAGAAGTAACAGAAACTCATTTTGCTAGGATATGTTTCTGGATAGTTTGGCTAAAGATATTTCTTTTATTTCTCTCTTTCTTTGAGCTTAGTTACTATTGACATAATTGACTTCCTTGCATTTGTATAATACTTCACAGTTTGCATGGTATTCCCTCATATAATTTATTTTGTCTTTAAAATACAAAAAGTACTTTAGTTTTACCAATGAGGGAACTAATATTATATTTATATAATCTCTCTCATAGTGTTTCCATGAATGTATATTTAATAACTTTCACAAGGGCAAAAGGGTATCTAACCAAGAAGAGGGATTTCAATCCAAGTTTTCTTAAGTGACTCACAGACTCTGTGTGTGTTCCCTGAGGAAAGATCACAGGGCTGGTGAGGGGTTCATTGATGCCTGTACTCTGCCTTCAATAGAAGTATCTCTCTATGGAATTATAAATTGTAAAAAACCAGAAAGGTTTCAGGATCCAACCCACTCATTTTGCAGACAAAGAAACTGTTGTAAACAGTTTGAAAAGCATTACAAATATACACCAAGGGGACAAAAATTTATTTTTATAGTCTAGTACATAAAACTCTTAAGAGAAAACAAATTGTCCATTATTCAGTGTTTCTGGTATATGACTTCTCTATTTTATAACTACATTATATTTCTAATAATATATCATATCTGAAAAGTTTCTTAAATTCTAGTTATTATAATAATTATTATTGTATTTGATATATCTGACCCTTTGGGAGTAAAAGAATGCAAGTGGCACTGAAGAAATCAAAATAAAGCAAATACAACTAATTATTGTAATTCAGTATGTCAGTATGTCAGCATTTCAATGATGAATTTGAAATTCTTTTGTACATGCCTTGCAAGAAGCTAAGGCAAAAAAAAAATTAAATGTTGTATGGAATCAAGACAGCTGGTATTTGTTAACAGTATTCATGGGTCATATTAAAGTCAGTGGGAAGAAGTGTTGGGTGGAAAAATTTCTTTTTTCCAGATGACTTCTGTGGCCTAGCATGTCAGAAAGCCTGATGATGAAATATGAGTGTGTATATTGAGGCCTAACCTTACCAAAACTTTGAATGGAGAGGAAGATGTTCTTTAATACCCTGACTGATTATTTATATCATTTATCTAAGTAGGTATTATACCATTTTGGAAAGAACACAGAAATTAGAATTAAAATACTTCAGTTCCAATCCCGTTTATGTGGTCCTGGGCAAGTGTTTTAAACTACCTTAGTCTAAGCATCTTAATTTATAAAATAAAGAAAAAAATTAAACTAATAGAAATATTGTACACCCAAGATTAGACAGTGGTTATGAAATGATAAACTGTCAATCATTCCCTGAATTTTAATTTAATAAATGCTACATATGCATGTATATGTGGTAGGTGAATATCAAGGATTGAGTCTTTTCTGATAATTTTAATTCTTTAATGGTAACTTCTCCTTCCAAAAATAATTGAATAGCTGGTTAAAGTGGCAGCCTACCGAAGTAAAACTAAAAAGCTGAAGTAAATAATATAAAATAACTTTTCCAATTTTGAACAAAAAAACGCAAAACTATAGGACCTAAGATGAAGGAAACAAATGAGATAAAATGTACAATAGATAGTTTTCTGCCTGGAGGCATTTTCTGGGTGTCAACACAGAGAGGAGTCTAATAAGAGTGTGGCAATCATGCTGAACTGACAAAAATAGAGCTACTAAAGTGATGGAAATTGGTGGGATACCAGAGTAAAGAAAGATTTCCAGAGAATTAGCAGGTGAACCGAGAGTAGGAAGTATTCCACCACTGATTCTGTAACTTGCTCCAAGTATTTAAATCAATCATGTATCATAGGGAAAATATCTACTTGAATAATTTTCTATTTAGACATCATTGAAGCATTTCAGAATACCCAGTCTTCTGATTCTTCTGGATTTGGTTTATCTACATCTTATTCTCCTCTCTCCTACAATGACCTTTGAGAAAATCTCAAATCACTGTTTTAAAAGTAGATTCAAAGGGTGAAAAAAAATACCCCAAGGCTCTGGGTCCAAAGGATAGCTACATTAAAACATTCATAAGTCAGAATTCAGACATTCCTTATGAAAATACTCAAAGTCTTATTGTTCATGTCTCTTAAAGGTATACTTTTGTGAAACAGTACCTAAATTATGTTATGAGATTGAGTGTTACTACAAATGTCTGTTACTAATCTTCTATATATTCACAAATTGTAATACAAGTTGTCAGAGCTTCTATGTAAATATTAAAAAGTGGAATTTTTTTAGCTCAATTAACATTTATATTCTGACATTTTTGTTTTTGTATTTGTTAAAAAATATGAACTACTTCAAGCACACAGAAAAGTAAAAGAAAGAACAAAATAAAATATTATGTAATGTGATGATTAAGAACATGACCTCCAGAGACAAAATGCATGGGTTCAAACCCAGTTCAACCTTCATTTGCTGTGCAGTTTTGGTTACTTAGCTTACTTAACTTCCCTAACTCAGTGTTTATTGTATAGGGTGTTGTGAAAATAGATGTAAATGACTTAATGATATTAATTTATAATTTAACTATTTTATTATAGGAATACTCAGTTTTCTCAAATGTTTAAATTTGGTCAAATTGGCTTGAGATCTCTGTCTCATTTTTTATGAGTTAAAGTGTGATATGTAGTTCAAAGTCCCTCAACTTTTCTCCTTTTTCTTTCCTCTGAGGTGAGAAATGAGTTTAGCTTTTATCATTCCCATGCCAGTTAGTAATAATTTTTATATATTTATGAAATTATAATGCATGTATTACATGTTTTATATACTAAATTAAAAATTCCATACTTAATGCTAAGGTTTAATGAATGAAGATGCTAATTTACAAAGTATGTGTTGTTTAAATCACCTTTAAAGAAAGAATTTTGCAACTGTATCTTCTATTGAGCAAATTTTAGCTTTTTATGACTTGTATCAGATAAAAAATCAAAAAATAAATAGCCTTATATTATTTCTCAGAGGATATGTTATATGATATTTTATCTGTTAAAATATGAGAGCTTTCTGGAAAGTATTCAGCTATATAATGTGAAAAATAGAGGCATTTATAGCTGCATTTTTTCCAGACAGCCCTTGTATGTCCCAAGTTATAAAGTGATTATACTCTAAATGCAAGGGTATCATAAATAACATTTTAGTGACTTAAAACTGTAAGGCATTTGTTTGTAAATAATCTTGGACTAATACAGTTGATTTCCATTGGGCTGAAATATGGGCTTGGGTTTGGAGCTGTACACGAGGAACTGATGAAAAATTGTATATTGCTATCTGGAAAAAAGATTAGTAAAATACTATAATACTCTTAAGAAATAGCTGAAAGATGAGGGACGGGGGGAGAGTAGGAAGGGAGGAAGGGCGAGGGAGAACAGAAATAGCTTCAGCAAGACTACCCAGAGACCTATCTTAGCAAAATGAGCTTCTGTTACTAGTGCTGTTGAAGAATGCAAGAGACAGATATCATGGGAATAAGGAAAACAGTGCCTGCATGGTGTATCAGCTTGATTCGATGGACCCCTAGGGCTTTCTTGTCCTTGTATGAGAATGTGCTTCTGTGTTCATTCATCAAAGGTGGTGCTATAGCATTTTATTATAACAGAAACAGTTTCAAATCAAACTGTTATGGAATCTGTTGTAAATTGTCTCTTCGTAAAACACATATGGTTTCATGTTTCTGCTTCCAAGGTGTTCTTCTTATATAACTAACCTTGAATTTCATTTACTCTACTTTGCTGTAATCTCATAATATAGGAATTTCTTTCTTATTTTTAAATTTACTGGGGAGACGTTGGTTAGCAAAAATTACATAGGTTTCAGGTGTACAATTCTACAGTGCATCATGTATGTGTTGCGTTGTGTATTCACCACCCAGGGTCAGTTCTCTTTCCATTACCATATATTTGACTTTCCCTCCCTCCTCTCCCCCCCTCCTCCCCTTACACTTTCACTAAGCTATTGACTGTGTCCATGAGTTTTTGTTTCTTTGTTGCTTTCAGTATTGTATTCCACAAGTGAGTGAAGTCATATGGTTCTTGGTTTGCTCTGCCTGGCCTCTTTCGCTTAGCATGATGATTTCAAGTTCCATCCATTTTATCTCAAATGCAGTAGGAAATTTTAATTGCCAGAAATTAGTTGCCTAATGAGTTCCTATGAATCAAAGCAAGGAAACCTTACAGCCAACAAAGAAATTTATTTTCTCAATTATTCTCATTATTGAATTAATCATTACATCCATCACAGACATCTGTTTGCTCAATACCAATATTAAATGATTGTTCAGAATTATTTTAAAATTAAATGGTAATTGTGCTTCCATCTTTGTTTTGTTTTTGTATTTTTTTCTTTCTCTTTCACTTTGTTATTATTTTCTGAAAACTATTTTGAACAAAGACCTGTGCTAGAAATTCAAGTGGTTAAAGAAAATGTAAGTTATAAGAACCATGTATTCAAGTGTATTTTAATCTAAGGATAGAGGGTTTAGACAAATACAAAAAGAACTATGTATACAGCTTAAAGACACTAAGAGTCTTACCTGAGAATAAACAAACTAGTATGAGAACACTGAGAAGGGATAGAACATAGGCAAGAAAAACTAAAGTATTAAAAAAAGGTAAAATTAAAATAGTTCAGAAAATAATTGGAGATGGAAGAGAAATAAGGAACATGCATAGCGATTTTAGAGGGCAAGTGAAGTCCACTTTGGCTGGCGTAAAAGATGTGAGCAACAGTAGTAAAAGAGTAAAGTAAAGGAAGGTAACGGAATCCTGAACACCCAAAGTCTAAATTTTAGTAGGCAATGGGGAATATATGAAGAATTTGAGTAGCTATTATGCTATTAGACAAGCTGCAGAAAGTCTTCTGATTTAAAAACATTTGAAATTTTCTTTGTGCCTTTGAAATTTAGAAAATTGTTAATGACTTCACTCATAGGTGGATTATAAAACCGAAAGCAGCAAAGAAACAAAAACTCACAGACACAGTCAATAGTTTAGTGGTTACCTGAGGGAAAGCGGGGTGTGGGAGTCAAATACACGGTGATGGAAAGAGAGCTGACCCTGGGTAATTAACACACAATGCAACACATAGACAATGCACTGTAGAATTGTACACCTGGAGCCTATGTAATTTTTGCTAACCAATGTTACTCCAGCAAATTTAACAATAAAAAAGAAAATTACATCGATAAGTGTGGCTATGGAATATTTTTATGAGGACCGAGTCTTCTGTTTATTATTTTGTTATTAATTTTTAGTTTTATTGCATTGTGGTTGAAATACACAATTCTGATCTCTTGCCTTGTTTTGCATTCTTCATTGTCTCATTTAAGATTCAGTGTACCTTCAAGATAAGTCTCAATTTTTCTGTCTTTTACACCCTATTCTAATTGTCGCTATCATATCATCCTCCGCTTTTGCTGGCCAGCCAAGCAGTAGTTACAGATTCAATTTCAAAATGCTATTTTTGATTATATTACCCCTCTAACAATCGTTTAATGACTGCCCATTGCTTAGCTGCCTACAGTTTTAAATCAGAGTCCTTTTTTAAAACCAGAAATTCAAGTATCTTTATAATCTGACTCATGCTTTTCTTTTCAGTTTTCCCATGTCTCTCAGGATTTTTTTCCTATGTAATAGTCATAAAAAATAATTTCTTTAAATGACATACCTTTTGTCTTTGACTTTGGCACTATTGCTGCTCAAAATGTTATTATTCCATTTTTATATCTTCTGTTCTTCTTTGATAATGTACTGCAAGTAACCAGGAAGTTTTTTTTTTCTCCTGACATCTGTAGGCACCATTACTTAATCCTTCTCTATAATTTCTTCATATAACACTAATCATTTTGCTTTTTGAAATGCAGCTACTTGAGGACCAATGTATTTGTTCCAAGAGACTGTATATTTTTTGTGTCAGTGCCTTCCCTACCATAGGACAGCAGCAGACATATAGTAAACAAATTTTTGTTGACTGGATCAATGAATAGATTGTCCATTCTAAAGATTGTAGTGGGTACATAACAAAAAAGAATATCTGTTGAGTGGATGAGTGAATAAATATCTGTGGCATATTAGATTTTTTTTTTGCAAACTTCCAAATAAGAAACTTACATGTATTTATTATAATTATTATATGCCTATTTATGCTTTTATCTTAAACCTTTATTTAAATATAGATCATTTCTGAAATTTGGCACAGTTGAAATGATCATGGAAATTGTATAACTTTGATTTCAACCATAAATTTAAATGCAGACAACTACAGTGCCTTATCCTATAATTGTATATATTCAGTTCTCTTAAATAGAATAGAGATAGCAATTGTAGGTAGGGATATAAAAGATGACAGCACTAGAACCTGAAGAGAGTTAATTCTAGAAAGAGCCAAAAATGGATTTATTTCTGCCCTATCAAAACCATAATGACCATAGGTCAGAAGAGGGCAGCAAAGTGCAGCCCAGGTCCGAAATCGGCACTTGATAAAAGGGCCTGAGATAGAGTGCCTGAAAGAACTTGGGAGGGTGGGTGCAGCACTTAGCAGTGGAGTAACAGAAGACCCAAGAAACTAATCAACCATCTTTGAATCTAGGGGCATTAGCCAATGTAATAGATAAGAATATAACAATACTTTTTAACCCTCATCACACACTTTAATGTTTGAAACAATTCTGTTGTATAGATATCTGAATACTGCCTGAGGGAAATAATACTGAAATGGGAACTACTAGGAAAGAATAGAGCCAGGATTTCTCCTGGGATAACCCAGCCAATAGAAACATGAGAAAAATCAGATCAGTAAGAAGCAGAGCCAATAAAGCTTCCAAGTATCAGAAACAAAAGGAGAACAGCAGGCCAGAATTAGGAAACAGTTTGAATGTCTCCAGGCATGATAGCTTTAAAGAGTTGGTGGAAATGGATTCTAAAGTCTTGAAGAGCATTTCTCCTGGTTAAAGATGCTTTGTTATGCCCAGAATCAGTGTGAAACTTTACAGTGATACCAGAATCTAGTTGGAACTCATTGTTTTGACATGTCTTCATTGCCCAAATTTGTAACATGGCATATATAGTTGAGTATGATGTATTCGTAACTTAGCTATCTCTAGTTGCATTGCCTTTTTCCTATTTGGTGCATCTACAACATTTTACATGATAAAAAACATTGTATTAAATTTTAATTGAAATGTCTCCTGTTTTTTCCCTACCCATCTCCTACCGAGTTTGAACTGCTCAAGGATAGAAATAGGATAGTCTACTAGGCTCTTAAACAGTTTTTGTTAAATGAATGCACTATTAGTACTCACCGCAATACAGATGAAAAAATTTTTAACACAGTCATAGAGCATAAAATTTTGCAAATGACTCTCTACTAGTAACTGATGTGATTGTTACTGCCCAAATTAATCCAATTCTTTTCCTCTTGCAGTGGCAGACGGGTTCTCTTAATTTGACCCTGTTCTTAAAAGGAAGTAAGTGCCAAGAGGTATCATCTACCCTACAGGTCAGCCAGAAAATTGTCAATGAAGAGAATTTCAAAATATTCTGCCATTATAGCCACACTTGTACAAGGGCACAATAAGAATGCCACTCCAAAAAATACCTATCAGGAGCACTTTCTTACCCATCTTCCTTCCCTCTCTCCATCTCTCTCCTGTGTTCTCTCTACATTTTTTGAGGTTTTATAGGCAGAAGAGAAAATTTCTTATACCAAATGAATTTGTCATTTTCTTTTTACTCATAAACATTTTTCCCTTGCCCTACATATAATATAAAATATTTACTTATTAATTATGAGTGAAGCACATTCTGTGCTTTCTAATTATTTTATTTGTTTACATTTTTCTATCTCAAATTTAATTAGTATGTGTTATACCCAGTAAAGCAGTATGTCTAGGTCTTATTGATACCAAAATAAAAAAAATCAGTGTTGCTCAATTAGGAGAATTAGTTACTGAAAAAAACTTTATCCAATCCATTGTTCATTTTAACTGATCTAACTGCAAGTTTATTTACCAATAACATGGTTAAAAGGCTTGTCTGAATAATATTATATTAACTACTTCAGTATCAAAAACAAACCTTCTAAGTCCATTGTCTAGGATATTTTAAAAACATATTGTAATACAGAATCTTACCAGTTGCTGTAAGAAAGTTTTGCTTTGTTTTTAGTTTGTTGTAACATAGGATTCTGAGATTATGATAAAGTCATTGTAGTATGTAACAAAATTCCTTTCTAATATTTTAGTTTTATTTACGTCTGTAATTCTTTTAGTAATTATCTAGATAATGGTCATGTAATTAAGATTTTCAATTGAAAAACCAAAATATACCTGCTGTTTCAAAAACAGAATTTTCATTTTTAATAACTATATTTATAAATGTGTGTTTAAGCATGAAGCATTCAAGCATTATATCTCTATAATTTAGTTTATATACACACACATATATATATGTGTGTGCATATATATATATACACACACACATATTTATATGTATATACATGTATATATATGTATTCTGGAAATACTTTTTGTAATTTCCACTTCTAGTTATGTCAGCATTGGAAAACTGTTTCCAACTGGAATTAAAATATTTTATACTTCCTTCCTAAATTTTTTATAGAGCATCATATAGTAAAATCAGTTTTTCTAGTTTCAGAAGTATGTGTTTAACATGGAAAAAATAAATTTAAATGAAAGTTAAAAATTGACCTGAAGAAAGAAAAATATTCTCCTTGCATTTTTTTCATTCATGTCTTTTATAGTAATTTTTAATATTTGTTTGTTAGGAAAAAATAGATAAATATTACAGATGTCATGTTGATATTAGAAACAGATATCCATTCACTACAACTGTGGGTTATTTTTTGAGCTTTGATTTGGCAGGACTTCTTTGAATTTTTTAGAAGAAAAAATCATTTAGAATATTCATCTGGACAACAACAGCTCCATTTAGAGAAAACACAACTGACCATCGAAGAGTACTTTTCTGTGTGTACTAACTTTGCATGGCAGAAGTTCAAAAGCAGCAGGATGCTCCCATCTGTTTGTAAGCTGCCCTGGACCATTTGATTCATAGAAATTCCATTTTCCTTTGGTTAAAGACGCGCTTCTCAAAGTTTCGAAGAGAAATTTTGGTGGTGCTCAGGAGAGATAGGTACAAAATAGTAAAACTACATACAGCTTTATTTCGTAATAATAAGAATTTTATTTTAAAAACAAAATACACTAATAATATTATTTATTGAAGATCTTAGAAGAAGCAGATAAAAAGAAATAATACAGAATCACTTGAAAGCATGTTATTCATGTGATGAAATGGATTGCAAAATACATAAGGGGTTCAATTAACCATTGACAACCTTTTGGAGAGATGTGCAACCACACACACACACACACACACACACACACACACACACACACAGGTTTCCTTTTCACAGTGGAAATATTGCCCTTGTATTTAGTACCCAGTTTTATCCTATTGTTTTTGAAGACCAGGATGTGATTCATTCTAAAAATAGTTTTCTCCAGTTAAAGTGTCTGAATAAAAATAGTTTGTTGTTGTACTATTCAGGAAAGTCTAAAGACCTTGTGTGTCTGTGTGTGAGTGCATGCATGTGTGTGTTTTAACATTAAGCAGTCTCATCATATTGCTGAAGAATCACCAGGTAGTAGAGCACCATACATACAAGAATCATTCAATGGCTTGAGTTGTTAAGGACAAAAGCAATATAATTAGTTCTTAGATATAATGTTTATCTGATTTAAGTGTCTTTTCTCTTAATTAAATATAGTTTGCTTCATTTTATGTAATATCTTTTAATAATAATAAAATCTAACCAGGTTATAAGCTTTAAAATTCTGTATTTTCCCTTTTAATGTATACTACATTTTGTATGTTTTAAGTGGACCAGCATTCCACTGGTGAATGTTTCTATATTTAATGTTTGTTGTACAATTTTGTAGTGATTCTTTACTTTCAGCAATTTCTAAATATAAGAGAAAAAAGACTATATGGTAGAAAACCAAAGAGATAAAATAAGAAATTGCTTTGATTATTTTTGTTGAGTAATTGTTTTTGTGTTTTACTTTTTTGTTTTATTTTAAATGAGATTGTATTTAATTTTATATTATAGCAACGGGTTTTTTCAGCTTCTTTTCTGAATTGAACATAATGTTAACCAAAGTCTGAATAATGTTAGATACAATATCCCTGTAGTGGAATTTTAAAGAAAGCTTCTCATCTCATACCAGTAATTATAATTTATGTGAAAAAAACTCTACTCAGTGAAGCAAGTAAAAACATTAATGTTATTAAGATCTGAGGGTGTTAACAATGAAGCACATCTTATTCTCCATAATTAAGAGTATACTATTCTAGCCATTTTTTTTACTATTGAAGTCCAGAGTAACCATTTCTTTATTCTATTTTAGATTCATTAGAGTGATTTTAAGATGAATTCTTACTAACTTTAATGCAGTAAGTTGTACTATTAAGTGACAATGCAATTTTAGAGGAAACAATATTATTTGAAACTAAAATTTTTTTAGATTGAACTTCTTCAATATTCGTAATGAAATCAGCTCATATCCTTTTAACACTTTTTCTTCCTCTCCTTCATGGGGGAATTTTCTTTCATTAATTCTCTAATAGTTTAATTCAATATTCAAAAACAGGAAGCAATCATTAGGAGTGGGCCAAACTCTTTTACATATTAAAAGAACTGAGAGTTTTCCTTGTTATTCTATCTTTGTGATTGGCAATGAATATTCATTAAGCTTGGGAAAGATTTGCCAGCTGCAAATCTTTGCAAGGTGCCCCAGTACTCTAAGCCAAAGGAAAAACAAAAATGGTAAAGCCTCTCTTTATGTGTGTCATAAAGGATAAAATGAGCTGGCAAATGTATTTTCAGTGGGGAAAAAATGTTTAGAGGAACATGTGCACATTTTTTAAAAATTGTGATTTGCAGAAAAATTTTAAGATCATCTTAAAATGACAAAATGGGAAGAATATCTCATAATTATACTGATCCTTAATTTTATTTGCCTTCTGCTGCACTAAGATCTAAATAAAGGTGAAGGTTTTTGTTTTTGTTTCATTTTTTTCCTAACAAAATTTAACATGATTTGAAGTAGCCAATGCCTTATGTTATATTTAGTCAATATGAATGGGAATAGAGCACTTCTGTTTTATAAGAATCATGTCTTCCTTATAAAAATTTTTGCTAAATTTTTAGATATTAAAATGTTTGAATTAACTGTGGGGTGTGGGTGTGTGGGTGTGCACGCGTGTGCATGAATGTTGAAATGTCCACATTTAAACTGAAAAGAAACATGCTCATATATATTAGAATAACATTACTAGTATGAGGGTCAGATGATTAATTTTATGAATGCATCCTAGAAAAAGTGCTACATACCTCATTGCTGAATATCAATATGGTCTCCTTTGAAGTACTCTCCTTGGGAAGCTACGCACCGATGCCAGAGCCTAGTCCGCCCTTCAAAGCAATTTTGGAACTCTTTTTTCTGGAATGGCCATCAGAGCTGTCTTCACATCTGAAATCTGACAGTTAAGTTCGTAAACTTGCCATTGTGCTTACATTGGCAATACTGTTCAAACGATGACACCTTACTGAGTTGTTTGTACAGTGCTGTCAATGTAAGCACATGGTGGCAAGTTCACAAACTTAATTGTCAGATTTTGGGTATGACAACACTTCTGATGACCGTTCTAGAAAAAGAGTTCCAAAATTGCTTTGAAGGGTGGTCTAGCCACCGGCATCAGTGCATAGCTTCCCAAGGGGAGTACTTAGAAGGTGAGCATAGTGATACTCAGCAGTGAGGTATGTAGCACGTTTTCTAGGATGACTTCATGAAATTAATTGTCTGACCTCGTATTTACTGAATCATAATGTATTTTCAGATATTACATTTCTTTAAATAATAATGATCCTATATTTTAATCTGTTAGCCTAAAATGCAAAATTTGAATGTTTTCTGTTCACTTTTCTTTATACTTCGAAGTGAGACAATAATTACTTAAAATTTATGTTAATTTGTATTAAATGTGCATGTATTTGTTCACTTTGTTATACTTAGGAATAATAAAACTAATATTTTATTATCATTGTTTTTCATTTATTTATTGAAAGTTTTTCTTGGGCAGAAAGCAAAAAGAGGAGTTTTCCCACAAGCCTGTATTTGCTTACTGATTGCTTGAAATAATTTGATTATGGAAAGAGGAGTACTGTATTTTGCTATGTATAATGCACACATGTATTTTTGGTCCACACATTCATCGAAAAAATCTTTTGTTTTAATTCCTTAATTCAAATTTGTATTTGTTTATATTTGGGTACTTTTTTTGTATTATAAAGGAATTTTAGCATTTATTTTTTAACATAATTCATATATGGAATGTAAAACTGATAGCAACAAAAAACCAAAAACTCATGGACACAGTGGATACCTGAAGGTAAAGGAGGAGAGGGTGGGGGAAGACAGAGGGGGATTCAAATATATGGTGATGAACACATAATGCAACACATAGGCGATGTATTGTAGAATTGTACACATGGAACCTATGTAATTTTTACTAACCAATGTCATTCCAGTAAATTTGACAACCCCCCCCATTATCATCTTCCAGGGTATTATTTTGCATATGGATATTGTTATGATTTCTAGAGTTATGATTTTAACACATAAGCATAAATAAAATAATTAAAAACATTTATATAAATACAGAATTAGTACTACCCCTGTATGATGCACATCCTTATTTTTCCTTCACAAATTTGGGCAAAAAGTTCACATTATACCCGGCAAAATGTGGTAGATTCAAAGGGAAAAAAATAACCCAGTTAAATTACCATCTCAGGCCATTGTCCTTTTTTTACAATTTGGTTAAGGCATTTACATAAAATGGTCAGTGTTTGTCTTCTTAAACCATTGCTGTCCAATTGATTATTATTAATAAACTGCTCCATATTTTTAAAAAGTTATTGAGGTATAACTGTCATACAACATTGTAAATTTAAGGTATATACAGTATTAGATATCACCTCTATTACTTCACATAGTTATCATTTACTTTTTTGTGGTAGAAACAATATCTATTTTCTGACCAACTTTGCTTATAATATGATGATGTTGTCCATACTCACTACCTTTTGCATTATATCTCTAGGAGTTGTTTTTTTTTAATTTTTATTGTTAGATTTATTGGGGTGACATCTGTTAGCAAGGATTACATAGGTTTCAGACATATAATTCTACAGTGCATTGTCAACTTCTAGAAGTTTTTTATCTACTGGTAGGAGTTTTTTATCTACTGGTTGCAAGTTTGTACCATTAAACAACATCTCCTCAGTTCCCTTATTGTACAGCTCCTGGTAACTGCCATTCTACTCTTGGTTTTTCTGAGTTTGGCTTTGATGAACTGCTTAATCTTAATGAAGAATCTCTGACTGCTTACAATTTTGTAAGAATTCCAAGTGTCAATATCCTTTTTTCATAAAAATGAAAAATAGATATATCTCTGAAAAGAGTGGAGACTTCTTATTTATAAATGTATGCTGGATATTCTAAAATGATATCATTAGATGATCCTTTGGCTATAAAACCATCACAGTATGATTAGGTCAAAAGAGGTTTTAGGTCACAATTATAAACATTTTTACTTTTATAGGATAGTTGGAAGGTACTACTGATAAATTGTTTTAGTTCTCTGTAATATACTTGTGTCTGTGCATAAATATTTAAAGAAAGCATTTTTAATGCACTGTATTTTATGTAAAGTGGATTTCAAATTTAACTAAGTTTCTAAATCTGGATCATTCTTCTTGGAACAAACCTACCTACTGCCTCTCACCTGCTGTGCGACTGCCTTGGAGCTCCCTTGAAATGTGACGTCTTTAAGGAGGCCTTGCTAATCTTTACTCTTTTCCTAGGCTGGATGGAATACTACTCACATTTCTCCTTTCATAACACACTATACAATTTTAGTTATTTTGTTGGTAGTTATATTTCACTCCACCCGCAACAAAATTGTATGCTTCATGATGGTTCACACTCTATATGTGTCTAGCCATCTTATTCATACAGTACCTAGCAAGCTGACTGACATGAAGTACTCAATAAACACTTGTTGAATCAATGAATAAATACATTCAGCTTTTAATCTTACCACTGGAATAACTCAATGTGTTATATTTTTACTTTCACGCTTATATACTTGTTACCTAGCTGGTGTATTTTTATGAATTGCCTCCAATAACTGTTAAAACTGAAAATAATAGGTAGATAATAAGGTCACATTGGCAAATTAGATTAACATCAGATACCTAAAATAAACAAATATTTTATATCATCATCACCAATCTAGAGTTTTATTAATTGAGTTATCTGTTCAAGCAATATTTATTGAGCATCTATCTCTAGGCACTGGGGAGATAACAGTTGGCAAGGCAGAAAATGTCCCTAATCTTATGGAGCCTACCTTTTAACAGAAGCAAAGAAATCATTAATCAAATAAATAAAAATATGAAAAAATAAAAGAAAATAAACCAAACAGGTTAATATGATGAAGAGTAACCAGAATGGAAGAGGATGGAAGAATACATTATAGAGGGTATTTGAGAAGAAAGCTCTTGGCTAGGCTTCGACACTCTCAACACTGTGGTCTGGGGCCCACTCCAAAAAAAAATTAGAGAAGAACGCTCTGTGGAAGTGACATTTGCCCTAATTCATGAAGAGTCAGTCAATAAATTGTTATATTAGAAAAACCTTACTTTTTTTCTTAAGTTCTTTAATAGAATTACTAACTGCATGAAATACATCTGAAGGACACACTTTGATCATTCATTCATTTAGGCCACAAATTATGATTTTCAAATAGACCCTTGAGAGTAATAAGTTATAAGTTTAAATGTATAAATTAATTTATAAATTAGGTAAAAAATTATTTCAATTTTTTCAGGTTTTTAGCAGAATTGAGTATGAGAGTTCTTCTTGGCATTAGTTTCAAAATTTGGTACTAACAAAATATAAGATTCGTAAAACCAAAGTAAATTTTAGGAAATGAATAGATAGATATTTATTCAAACTACCTTTCACGTAAGTGTTTTGATTGATTTTTAAAAATATTTCTTTAACAGCCACATTATTCATAGAAAAATATTTTTTTCTCACATACAAACAATAAGAATGTTATGATTTATATAATTTGCTTTGTGTAGTGGTCATGTGCAAAGGGTAGGAGATGAAAGAATAATTTTGTTCAGTTTAGTAACTGCTGAAAGTGAGTAGCTTCAATCTGAAATTAATGGTATCAAAGGAGCTTCTTACACTGTCTAACTCAGAGAAGAATTGAATGGCAATATGTGCAGTAGTATTTTGTTTGATACTTATTTCAACCCTAAGTGTTAATTATGAATAAAAATTCAGATATTAGCTGTCATGTTTTAATTGTTAATCTAGCTTCAGCAGAAAATGTTTTTAAAGAGTTATATCCCTTTTTAATATTTTTAGTTGCATACCTACATAAAATTGCAATTTTTTAGTTGCATACCTACATAAAATTGCAAAATTTTCATTGCGACACAAGGAAGAAGCATCAATTGATAAAGAAGTATAGAGTTAAGCATAAAATCACTTCTTTTTACCTTTAGAATGGGAAAAAGAAATCCTAGAAGGATTTCATCTGGCTATTTGTAGCTAGTATTAATTTTATTGATATTGGTATTTTCAAGAACTACAGTTCTTCAGTTTGTATTAGTGAACAAAAAGACATCTTTCTCCCTCTTCCATTTGAATATTTAGGTATATTCACTTTTTGAATGTCTAAAATTAGACATTCTCACTGTCATTTTTGGCATTTGAAGTTAGATATGAAAATATCAATAGGAGTTATCTGTGTTCTTAATTTAACTGCTTTTTGTTTTGATATTTGCAAAATCTCTTATATACTTAAAAATTCATAAAATATAAACATGAATATATGTAAGTTGTCTCCATGTGTTATGTTATGTTATATGTTAGGGACTGGGTTGCCACCAAAAACATGGCTCCTTATCCTTTTTGTCTTTTTTTGTTTTTTTTTAAAGTGAACATTTTTCTCTACTTCAGACCTCTCCAGGCTTCTAGAACCATGGTGGGACACTAAGTGTCCTTTGTTAATTTACATAAAGTCAGTACAATGTACCACCGAATAGCACAGGGTCCAGAGGCAGAGGACCTCGATTCAAATCCTGGATCTGTTGCCTCTATCTTTAGAAACTTCTGGAAACTACTAAACTACTCTGTAACTCCATTCACTTATTAATAAAACGAGGATCATAATGTTGTACTCACTTCACAATGGCCTTGGGAGGAGTGACTGAATAGTATTCAGAATAGCCCCGATGTATAGAAGCACTACTCAAAATGTTAGCTGCTGTTATTATTCTTGGTTCCCTGCATCTAAGGGAAGGAAAATAATGTCATAGACCATGTATCCTACTTCTGTTGTTGAGTCCTTGGGTAATGTGTGAACAAGTTAGGAAATGGAATTTTTATAATATCAAAGAAATTATGAAGATTTTGTTGTAAAGTACTTAGAGGAGTACCTTATATATAGAACACATCAAATAAATATAATCTAATTTTACTTTTTCCTTAGTTCATAGAATTTATAGACTATTTTCATTGAAGTATAATTGAAATATAACATTATGTTAGTTTTTGGTGTACAGAGGAAAGGTTTAATTTTTTTTTTTTATATTTTGTGATTTGATCACCACAATAAGTCTAGTTAATATGTTACCATACATAGTCACAATTTTTTTTAAAACTACAACTATATATATTATTTTTAATTCATTTACCTTTTAACAAGATGAGCACAGGCTGAATGGAAAATGAGTGGGCAAGAAATTTGATTTTTGTTACTATTTCAGAAAGGTCCTGTAGCTTTTATTGATCTGGAATTTTTTAATATATTAAATGTTTCTAGCCAGTCATGTCTGGGATGAAAGATAGTTCTTTCCTAATTAGTGATCTTGGGTAAGTTTCAAAAGCTCTGTGAATCTCAGTTTCTTCATCTGCAACATAACTGCCTGAAAAATGTATTATGAAGAATAAAACAATAGATTTAGAAAACTTAGCATCATGTCAAGCACATAAGGATAGCACTAAACAAATGGTATTAGCTGTTCTGTAATTTTTTCCTAATAATCCAAATTATAATTTACTGTTTGGTTAACCTCAGCTTTTCTTCTTGCTTTTACATGGCCATTCCTCTTTCCTATCAAGTCAAACATAATAACACGCACTTGAAAATGTTGGTAAAACAAAATGCACTATACGCAGGTTATAATTTAAAAATGAGGGTTAATAACTTCTCTACTGTGACTGTTAGCACGTTTGAATTTAGACCATCTGTTTTCCTTTAAATGTTCTCTCACTATTCCTTCTTTTGTATGACTTCAACAATCATCTTTCCAGACTCTTGGGCATGAAATTTCAGTCTTCTCCATCTCCTTCTCTCATTGCTTCATAATTAAAATCTTGCAAAATATTTCTCCTCTTCTTTTGAGGAAATTTTTATTTCATTTGTACCTTTTCATCTATCCTAGTAGGATAATCCCTGGTGAAAGTTTTAGTCACATCATGCATTTTCCTTTCAAATAAGTACTCCTTTGTTTTTCATAAAAATCCTCAACATAACCTGTAGATTCTTTTATTATTGAATTTTTAACTTCATTGTTGAGGCCCCCAAAGTCCTTAGTTTCCTCCTTATATTATACAGCTTTTCTCTTAATCCCCCATTTTCCTTTATTTTTGTTACTAAAGTGAATAATTTTAAGATTTAAGATTATTGACCATTTTGAACAGTAACAAATGGTATAAATATTTTAATTTGTATTATTAAATTAATAATATTCTTTTGAAAATTGAGCCACATAATGACCCAAAATTTTTTATTTGTTCAAATCTAGTAAAGTCTAATGAGACATAAGCATTATAACACCATTTAAACATGTTTTAGAAACTGTTATCTAGTACAAATATATGTAGATATATTTATAATGATGTAGTAACTGTAATTTTAAGCAAAGGAATGATACTGTTTTAGTACACATAAAAAGTCACGTATGAAAAAGGAAGGATGTTTTCTGGCTTACATATGTGTTCGTTTAACTCACTGGAAAAATGGTGGCTGGGAAAGTACAATACAATCTGAGATTCCTTTAAAATTGGGAGTGATTCCAATTTGATGAAACATGAAAGGGGAGTGAGAAAAAGCAAAAGGTTTAAAGATATTATTCCAGTGGCGTTCATTCTTTTTGCTAATCTTAATTTTTGTTATAACAGATCCATATACTTACAACATTCTGTGTTGGATTGATTTCAGCTGTTTAGAGAAAAGTAATTATAATTACTGTCCTCAAGCCAAGATAACAACACACCAATTGTGACTAGCCAAGAAGCCTGGAATTCACAAACTGCCTTATATTTATTTATTTCTTCATGTTGGCTGTTTATCAGGAAGTGACTTCAGTAAAGAAGAGCTGTAATTCATTTATTAAGTAAACTCTCAGAACTCTGAGAAGGATGGCACATAGGCTGTTATCCAAAACTACTCTTTCAAAATATGTATAATTCGTAGATGTTCATTGAATTTAATTTAATGAACGCTTCTTTAATCATTTGGAAAACTAAGGTCATGATAACATGGGTGAATTTGATTTTTAATCTCATAGTTTTTGTTTCTGAAACATCTTATTGATCTATTTATAATACCTAAGAGCACAGGATATACAGGGTCTGACAGAAGTACCGCCCTTTATTATGAGCTGGTAATCTATACCAAATCTTCTATTACAAAATTATGAGCATGTTATTCTGTAACATAACAATATTTTAACTACCAAAAAAGAGAGTTACTTCAACTAGACCCTGTACATTTTAAAAAATAAAATTTCCTCAGTAGTAAATCTAATGATAATATAGAATACAAATTACAATTTCAGGCATTCTTAAAAGTAGAATTCAATGTGAAGTTTACATGAATAAACTGAAGGCATGTCTTGATTGAGATGATTTTGATAGTTGTAGATCTAAAAATACTTTCCTACAAGTTGTAGCCAATTCTAGAACATCTAAATGACAAAGTGTCTGTGATTTTATTGCTCCTTTATTCCAAATACTAAACAAAATAGTCTGCAACATTTTTGAAAGCTAATTACTTGTAAAATGCCTTGTTTTATTTTAGAATCCAACCCTTTTTTAAAATTTGGGCCCCCAGAAGTCTCTTTAATTATTACCTTAGAATTATTTCTTTCTGATCTCATTCTCTCTCTCTCTCCTTCTCCCACTACTGCTTTTTGTTTTCTTAAACTTCAGGGGTAATTACAGGTCCCTTGGAGAATTCATGAATGTTATTGACTCTTTTTCCATAAAAAAATACTCCAAATATTTTCATGTCCTAAAGCCCATTCATAGTGCCCACACTGAGAACCCTTATTTTTTTATCTCACTCTTTTATACCTAAGGGCATATTGTAATAGTAGATAAAATAATATCAGCCATATGGTGAAGAGACATGACAATCATGTTCATTAGAATTGACTTGGAAACTGGCTTTGCTTAAGGGACTTCTGTGTGTTTTACATGTATATTCATACTTTCATTGAACACTTATCATTTGCAGATAATGAATAATACATTTCTAATGCAATTTTATTGAATATTTGAAATTTTCACTTTCTTCAAGATAGACAATGTGGTGGCATATTACATAAATAATATTTTTTTCAATCTCCTCGTATAAAACTTTCCCACTCTACATATTTATTAGCTATTTTAACTATGAATTTCCTAACATTTTCTTTTTTATTATATATAGTACACTGATTTCTTTTTATCTGAAATTTAATTTGTTTATTATAGGAATTTCTGTGATGTGCTTTTAGTAACACAATGCTTTGCAAATTACTTAACCAATAGTGACCTAATAATAGAAGACTGTAAATGCTGTTAGGGTAGGCACACTGTTTTTTCTCACCACTGATTGCATCTCTTACACAGTGCCTTGCACAGTATAGGAATTGAATAAATATTTGATGAATAAATGGGTAAATTAAAAATAAGATGATTACTAACTAATCATGCTGGATATTGCAATTGCTATTGAGTAGAAGTTATTGAGGATGGAGGCACAGATGAATAAAACAGTATAGCAAAGGCACTGTCTCCCTCTGGCCCATAACCTCTTCTTAATGAATCAAAGATCAAGTTGACAATGCACTGAGAATTGTATGCCTGAAACCTATGTAATCCTTGCTAACAGATACCACCCCAATAAGTCTAACAATAAAAATGAATTAAACTGGAAAAAAAAAAGAATCAAAGATATGGACTAAATCGGGATTTTTATCAAAATGGTTGCTAAATATTTAGTTACTTGCAATGACAAGTCTATAGAAAATTCCCCCATTCACCCCCCCCCTCCACACCCATTGTCAGCAGCCACACTTCACTATCTAAAATACCTGGATATAACGGGCATTGCATAAGTGAACTTTTAAATTTATTAATTAGAAACATAAATGCTCCCTGCATATTTTAACTGTTAATCTTTAAAAACAAATTAGACATTCAGTTACAAACAGTATAAAAGTCTGGCCCCAGAGGTAATCCTTTACTTTCTCATTATGGCTACATGACACTTAGACAAATGATTTCTCCTCATTTCCATGATAAACTAGGAATTACAATACCTTTCTTGCAGAGTTATGAATTAAGAAGAAATGAATCGATGTAAAAGAAATAGCTAAGAAAGAGCTTGGCACATGGAATTTTCATAAATAATAAATATTGATATAACATAAAGTGTCTAGCAAAATACACGTAATAACTGTTTACCAAACCTAACCCTAAAATTGTATTCCTTAAATGTGCTCCATTTCTTAGTATCCCACAATACATTGTAATTATCTTAACTGACTTAATTCATACAAAGTCCTAAATGTTATTTTTGCCTTCTTGCTGAGGAGCAAAAGAAGCAGGAAGTTAAGTCACTTTAAGGCAGGAAATGACAGAACTAGGATTTGCACAATGGCCTTTCTAACTCAGAATCCTGTGTAATTAAACATTACATGACCCAGCCTGTTTCTTTAAAACTTCTTTTCACTGTTTCCTCCATTGTCTGATTTAATTTCTTATATTTTGCATTTTCCATAAATTATAACTAGGGATCCAGAAAAGCAATTGGTTTTTTGAAACTCCTTTAATATGTACTTGCCTCTAACATCAGTTACTTGGGAAGCCTCAGCTCAGTTTCAAATAGGGAGAGTGTACTACAAAGTGCCTCAAAGGGTATTAATGATTTTTATTAGGTTCATTAAAATCTTACACATCTAACAGTTTCAAATATTTTCACCAAGAATAAGATTTTCTCCCTTTCTGGCAGACAGTTACTAAATTACCTCTTTGTTTAACTGAAAGCACTTAAAAAAAAGCAATCCCATGAACAAGAAAATGGAAAACATGAAATAAAAATTAAAGCAGTATTCAGAATCTATGTAATTTTTGCTAAACAAAGTCACCTCAATAAATGTAACAATAAAAAAAGACTGATAAGAAAAAGAAAGAAATTAAAGCAGTCGTTCATGATGTAAGTTTCAGAGCTACATTAGCTTTTTCTTACTTTTCCTATGAAAGAACAATATCAAATTAAACAAGTGATTGGCTATTATCATTTACTATTTAATATGTGTCCATCCTCTCTTCATCCTTGCTCATACACTTGAAAAGATTAGAGAGAATAATGGTTCTACCAGTACTTTCCAAGCTGCTTATTCTCTGAACCAGAATAAATCTTGGAGTGTCTTAGAGATCTTGGATGCTAATGAAAACTTTCATTTATTTTGATAGAAAAGGAAACTAAGAAATCATTTTCTAGTTTGGCATCTGTATTTTAATCATTTGCCTTGCTGCTTTTTTGTCAGTAAAAAAGTAATATTTAACAGAGAGATGACCCAGGGCTTATCCTTTGAGAAATCTAAGTGGCTCTTTCTTTGGGATTCTCAAATTTTAAGTGCCTGCAGTCAAATTTGGCAGGAATTATTTAAATTTACTAAACTTGATTGCTGATTTTCCCACATATTTACTGATGTAGTTCCACTCTGAGCTCTGGCAGCTGCCCACCATCCTTGGAATATTGTTTGAGTATATACAATGCTTTTTACCTACCATACATTAATGGTGATTCCCCATACTTTTTCTCACTTTGACTTCCCTCTATGCTCAGTCAAATATTACCTCTTCTTTTAATATATAAGCAAAGCTTGAATGGAGTGGTCATATGGGCATAGAACTTGTATACAGCAGGTACAGGAGAACGGAAATGTGTTAGAATTTAGAACTGGACGTCAATTTCTAGAACATAGTGTGTGGAAAACACCGTACATATAAATTCAGAGTCACACCATCTTTTATCCTTTAAACTTTTGTCTGTGCATCTGTCTCTTTTTTCTCCTAGGAAGGGTTGCCAAATGTGTAAGCAATCCATTAATGCTCATGCATGTAACTCAGGAACTAATGTTAATGGAAAATCCACAGTCACCAAGAGGAGAGGCTGTCATACAACAGAGTTTATCACCGTAAAATTTTTTGTTTGTTTGTTTGTTTGTTTTTTGTACTTTGCCTGAGCAGAAATAGACATCCACAGGAAGACATTAAAGACACCAGAGGCAGCTAACCTAATTTGGAGTAAGACTCTCAATTTTAAATGCAAAATAAACCTGCATTTAAATCAATTATAGATATAAAAATCCCTTCACTATTTGTCATTTCATATGAAGATCTATGTAATTGGATTTTTAAAATTTCCATTTTGGACAGGTTTCTATAAAGTGATCTGGGTAGGAATAAGATGAATGCAATGACTTTTCTATCACCATGGATCATTGATCACTCAGAAGTGAGACTTCATATGTACAGTACACTTAGGGACATGAGTTTTGAGGGATGTACGTTTGAAAATATCAAGGGAGAAGAGAGGGTTTGGTTTTTGAATACAACATCCAGACTACTTACATATTTCATTCCTTAATCAAGGTAAAGATGTGTTCATCTTTGATAATGATGTTCCTGTTTTCTGTTAATTTGTATTGTTACTGTTATGAGAGGAGACTAGCTGATTAAGGTATAAATCTTCATAATGTGGATTTGCTATACTATAATATCAACATATGGAGTATTTCTTTTTAATGTTTATGATCTTCAAGTTCTTCTGAACTATCACTTGCTAATATCCGTATAATATTTTAAGACAATACTAGGCTTTGATTTTAGGAGCTGCCCATTGTTTCTTCCAAGCAGTGCTGTTGCAGTCATTTACAAAGTGTGGTGCCCGGACCAGTAGCATGAGAATCACCTCGGAACTTTTACAAAATACCAGTTCTCAGACTGGCTGAATCAGAACCTCTGAGGATAGGGCCCAGTAATTAGTGTTTTAATAAGTTCTTCAGGGTATTCTGGTGCATGCTTAATTTCAAGAACCACTGCTCTTCTAAACTATAGCTTTTCCTACTGTTTTGTGTATCTTTAACCCTTTTGCAGTATAGTGAAAGCTATTAATCTTTTGTCAGAATAATATTTTTAAATATCCAAATGAAATACATAGATTTCTGAGAAAATAGGTGATGTTGAAATTCAGTCATTCAAATATTAAAAACAAACTTGTGATACAGTAATACATATACTTTTTAATTAACCTATTTAACAAAATTCATGGGAGAGTCTAATTACACTGTCAGAGTTAGAAAATACTGGTCATCAAAAAAATTATTTCCAGATGTCTGCAACAATCAAAATGTTATATGAATATAACTATGATTTATATTGATGACAAAGTCACAGATATTACTAATACTATTGTGGTTTATGCCTACATTCATAATTGAAGGAAATATTGAATTTTAGCCAGCAGTTAATGAAAATAAAATTGTGAGTTTTCCTTGTTTCTGAATTCATGGATCACTTGAATTCTATCCACAAACCCCTAGGGAAAAGAAAGACTTGCAAGATGGGTGATTTTCAGACCATTCCAAAAATTGCTTATCTTATAATCTGACACATTGTAAAATCACATAGAAGACAGGATATGAATCAAACGTGTTCTGGAAGCCATAGAATAAATTGTTCTTCCCTAGGGCAATTCGTGGTCTTAACACCTGTAAAGCATAACTGGTCTAATAGTTTACTGGAAATTACTGACAGTGTTACATATTTTCCTGCTTAATCATGCAATACCTTCATATTCATGATGTTTTAAAATTTTTTCCCACATGCTGTGCAGATCTTTACCTGTCACTTTATATGTTAACCTCTCAATTCTTCAGATTCTCAGAAACAGCAAATTTTCAACTATTCTCTTTATGTTGTTTCTGTTACTGTGAGGAAGTGGATATTCAAAGATCACGTAAACAAGTCAGTCAGGGAGCACAGTTCAGGGCCTTGACTCCCACTCAGTTGCACATTTTTCTGGTTCTGTGTCCTGGCCTTGCCGGCCCTGGCTGCAGAGAGGCGGGGTCAGATGAGACCTGGCGTGGTCGTCATTTGAGATAACTGAGTGGCCATTATCAACTGAATGAAAAGAACAGCAGCAACAAAAAAAGAGATGCTTTCTCTTTCAGGAAAGAGTCTGATTATTTCAAACAGGAAATAATCAGAGTATGAAATGATGAATCTACTTTCATCGTGAGACAGAAGAGACAACAAACTGTCAGAAAAGAAACACATTCCTTTTTATAGATGGGACGTTGTACAACAGGAATTTTTGCCGATTCCTTGTTTTAGAAGCCATTACTTTCAAGCCATGCCTTTGCCTTTTAGCTCTTTTTATTTGACACATTCTTCCCCTAAGCTCTGTTTCTCAAAAGCCCGTGAAAGGTCTTCTAAGTGGCTTTTTTATAAAATATTTTCTTATATGTAGTCTCTTGTTGGTAGAAATACTTCAGTGCTGTTTCTACTATCAAATACTAATATAAATTCTAGTCTTAACTTTATAATTTGGCAATAGTGTGACATTGACATACATTTTCAAAGGCTCAGTTTTATTAATCAGTTGAGGATTACATTTGCTCTACTGATTCAAATATATTTTTAAATAGATGATAGAAGAGGAATACTCATTGAGTCACTACCATGTGCCAAGTTCTCATAACATAGAGGAAGCAGTACAATACAGGAACAAAGGTAACACATCCAATTGAGCAGAGAGAATAGAGGAAAAGAAAATGAGTCTCTGCAGACGTTATAGCTTTTCAGGGAACGAGGGTTGGTGGTGACACAGACAGCAGTGCAGGAAGAACCCATTTGCTTCTTCACGGGGTCTAAGTGCAAAGATCAGTAGTAGCAGAAATCAGCCAAAGTGTTCGGATATGCAGAGTGCTGAGTTTTCTTCTTTAGCTTTTGCTAGAGGTGTAGAAATGTCTTCAGGAAACTGCAGATGGAACATTTAAGAAAGATGGAAGACAGGGCAATTTGTCTAGTAGAACAGAACTGACTGTATTTTTTCAGGAGAAAGAGGAAGAAAAGCAGTGTTTTCTGTTAGTTTCTATTTATCATGCATAATATCAACATTTGGAGAGTAGAACAAAAGCAGAGAGGAGAAAAGCTTACACAGCTCTTGCAGGAGCGAGGGGCAGGATCACATGTGTCAGGGCCTTCTTCATGAGAACCAGGGTCACGGAGAAAAAACAACTGCCCCACAAACTCTGATGTTTCTTTCAGTGTTTAGGAATGCAAAGATATTTATTATAATGTTATTTTCAGGAACAAAAGAATTTTAAATGATTTTTAGAACAACAAGGAAGCTGGTTTTAAAAATGTACAGGGTGGTCAAGAAATTTGTGGAATGAGGGCTTATCAGAGAGGTGCAAGTACTAGTACACACAGTTTGATTGTGTGATTTATTATTAGTATATGTTCCAAATTTCAGGCTACTTGCGTCCGTGTTCTTTCAGATATCACTGTAGAAGCACATCAAATGTGAAGAAAACCCCAAGTGTAGATAAAGTTGAATTTTGAGCCTTCGCTAAGTTCCTCAAAAAATAAGGGAAAACACCTCAAACCATTTTGGAAGAGATGTTAGTGGTTCATGGGGACTGTTGCCCTGCAAAATCCATGGTTTGTAAGTGGCGTAGCCTTTAAAGCAAGGCGGAAGGTTGATTGAAGAGGACCTCCATCTGGGACATTCTGTTGAGCCTACTTCCTCAGACATTGTCAAAAAAGTTGAAAACTTGTAGTGGAAGATGCCAGATTGAATAAAAAGCAGCTTGCAGAAATGGTTGTAGTATCACCTACAACCATTTTAAATATTCTCCATCAGCATCTAAGGATGTCAAAAGTCAGTGCAAGGTGGGTACCAAAATGCTCACACTGCCTCAAAAAACAGTGTGTTGAGTATTCACTGCAGTTTTTGGACCTCTGCAGAGACAACAAAGATGAAGTTTTAGTCAAATCGAGCACAACAAAGATGAAGTTTTAAACCATACTGTCTTCGGAGATGAAACTTGGGTTCATTATTCTGAGCCTGAGTCAAAGCAGGATTCCATGCAGTGGCATGAAAAGGGCACACCACCCCCTAAGAAGTTCAAGGTGTCATAATAGGCTAGAAAAATCATGGCTACTGTTTTTGAGATACGGAGAATATCCTGCTGATGGATTACAAGATTAAGGGTGTCACAATAACTAAAGAGTACAATTCCAGTTTGCTGAAACAGTTAAAAGAATCTGTTAAGGAGAAAAGAAGTGGAAAATGGATCAAAGGGGGTGCTGCTTTTGCACAATTATGTGCCCGTGCACAAGAGCAATGTTGATTTGGCTAATCTTCACAACTGTGGCTCCCAAACGTTAAACCACCCTCCCTGTAGTCAAAACCTGGCTCCATCTGATTATTATTTATTCCCAAATATGAAAAAACAGCTTTGAGGGAAGAATTACAGAAGATGAAGAAGTTAAAGCTGCAATTTGAGGTCAAAAACAAAACTTTTTTTTTTCAAGGGTATAAATAAACTTATTGAAAAATCCGAAAAGTCTATTAGGGTTAAGGGGAAATATGTTGAAAAAATAGGTTATTTTTTACCCTTTTCCCTCTTCTTTCCACCAGTTTCTTGACTACCCTTCTTGTCAGTGGAAGAAACTTATGAATTTGGGAGGAACCCTATTACAATTCCACTATCAAGTCAAAGATAAAGATTGCTAGTTCGTTTCAGGAGTGGCTAATGCTTTACAGGGCCATGCAGGTATAATATTTGATTGATAGAGTTATTAGAATAACACTAGTGAAACTAGCTGTTTTCATGGTTATTCCTAAGCACTATTAAGATGTGACTGATTGAAAATAGCCGGTAAATGTGCATTTAGTATGCATAATAAAAGCATGAAATAGATCTATGGAAAAAAGAAAAAAGGCTTAAACCCTTTAATACATACTTTTTAATTGGAATCAGGGAAATTTTAGAGTAGAAACAATGGAACATGTAATTCATTATCCAAACCAAGAAATGTTTATCTCAGAAAATTGCTCAGGCTCCTCCCTAATACCTGAGGGAAGAGTACAAATTTAAGCCCATATATTTTACATATTTCAAATATATACAGGAAGCCACAAGACTATAAAGTAACTTTCTATTTCTGTCTTTACAAATAAATATTTAAAACACTTAAGATTAGTTTCAAATTTAAATTTCTCAGAATTCTCAGAATCCTTGGAGCTTTGTGCAGGAACATGCTTGTTAGGTAATAAGTTAGGAAAGAAAAATTGCTACACTAAAAATATAAACCTCAGACTTAATTTTATAATATTCATAACATAGTTAAATATAGATAATAATGATCAAGTATTTAACAAACTTAATTTATTATTATAATATTTATTTGAATTATCTGAAAAGTCTGTAATAATTGTTATGCAGATTACTAGCCAACTGAAACATTGTTAGTGAGATCATTGAGCTTGCTTTGACATCCTTAGTTTTTTGAAATCAGGCTCAAAAGATGCAAGATACAGTCTTAAATCTGGACTCGCATTAAGCTTGTTGTGGTACTTATTTTTTATAAAAGGTGTGAGAAGTAAAAGCTTTCTCCACTAGTTTAGCATTGGTAAATGGCAAGAGGTATTTAAGTGCCTTATCATGGAGCTGTTCATATCCTTCACTGGCATCTACCCAGAAGGTAATAAGATGCTTTCTTTTAAAATCAGAATTTAAAAGAAATTGAAAGTTCGATTAACAGCTCCTTTTTTATTTTTTATTTATTTTTGCTTTTTGGTATGTGGGTATCTCCCTGACTGGGAATCGAACCCAGGCCGCAGCACTGACAGCGCCAGCGCTGAAGCCTTAAGCCACTACACCATCAGGGAACTCCCAACAGCTCCTTTTTTATTGATTGGCAGTTTAGCTTCTTTGAAGAATTCTTCATTGAAGGGATCTGCTGTCCAGTTGTTTTCTTTTCCATGTTGAAGGAAGTATTTATAAAAGGAGACTTTAAAACCTTCCAAGTGACTTACAATATTCTCTTTCAATTTTGGGATTGGTGCAAGGCATTCTCAGATAAGAAGTTGTGCAGAGTTTCAAAAACTTCAGGCTGACCTCTTTTCAATACACGCTTTCCAAAAGTCTAGTTTTAAAATCATTGACTCAATTTTGTTGGTTATTTTGAATATAGTGATTGAGCTGTTTTGAAATCCCAAGTTGAGTTTATTTATTTCTAGAAAAATACCTGGTAAATATGCAAGACTTTGAAGCCAATCACTGTCCTGAAACTTTGGACCAAGAAGGAAACAAAGGTCCCCCCCAAATACCTGGACTTCACGTCTAAGTTCAAACATCTGTATAAGTACTTTGCCACAAGATAGCCACCTTACCTATGTATGCAAAAGGAACATGCTGTGACTGCTTAAAGACACAGAGCTTTAAACAGTTTGGAGTTTCGTGGCTGCGACTTAATAGAATTTACAACTTTTATAGCCTCATCAAGAACATCTTTCAGTTCACTAGGAAGAGGCTTGGATGCAAGACTGTCTATGAATGCAGCAGTGACTATGGTACACAGGAAGCTGCTTCTTGAATTCGACTGCATAGGCCTGTAAAACAGCCTGACATAAACTTGCTTTTGTCAGTGCATACACCACAACAGTTCAACCAATTAATGTTCTTTATAATGAAATAACTATTGACTGCATTAAAAATACTTTTGCCTGTGGTATGCTCTGTCAAAGAGTAACAAAGCTACAGGTTTTTCTCAATTTCATTTCCTACCATGTACCTCACAATTATGAACAAAATAGATAAATCCGCAACATCTACACTTTGATCGACTGGGATGGAAAAGAATTTACTTTTTCTAATTCTATTTACTACTACAGCTTCAACATTGTCAAACATTTCCTGGATTTGTTGAGATATTGTATTGTTTGAAAAAGAGATAGTATTGATTTTGTGGATGTATTCTTCCCCAAACATACAAAAAAAAACCGGTATCCCTAATACAAGGAGAAATTAAATCTTCAGCTATGGTGTGGTTTTTGGCACTTTTATCTGTGCTATAAACAATATGGTATGAAGCCTCAACTACCTTGTGATTGTCTTTTTTCCTGACATCATGTATGAAGTAACAGGTGGACACTTTTCTAAGCACCTAAAATAATGTATTTCTTTGTTTTTGTACATAGGATGTTTAGTTTCTAAATGTATCATGAGTAGAGAGGGTTTCATGAAACCATTGGGTAATATTTTCCCCACACACAACATACAAAGGCTTAGGACAGTCATTATCCCCTACACATGAAAACCTATATTCAATATACTCTTCAGAGTATTTCCTTTTCTTCTGTTTAGTATCTGAGGCACACACCTTTTTCCTATTTCCTGGTGTGGGTGTACTCATATAAAGGCATTTTTGTATATACATCACCAATAACTATATGAAAGTCAGTGAGTAAAGCAGGGAGAATAGTGGAAAAAAAACTTTAACCGAGAAGGATGTTGTGTGTTGCAGACAAACGAGATCATAATACAAATGTCTGGAGAAAAAGATAATACCGTAGACTCTCAGTTAACTGGCACCCATGGGGACTGGTAGATGCCAGATAAATGTAAGTAGACTCTCTGTTAAGTGGAACTTAAGTAGCCAGCCCTCTCAAGCAGTTGGCAGGGGTTTTCTTTGCCAGTTGCTTGAGATTTGCCAATTGCTTGAGTTTTGGTTAACAGAGAGCCTACTTACATTTTATTCATTTTGTGAGTTTTTAAATAGTCATTTAACAAATTTTCTGCCTTACTATCTACATTTGGCCTTCACATTCTCACAAGTTTCCTCTTTCTCTCCACTTGTATTCCTCTGAGTAAAAATTGTGAAAGACTTTGAAATTGTTAAAAATTTGAAAAGATTGAGAGTATTACTTACAGTACAACTTTCCAAGTACCTTTGTTTTTGAGATGTTCTACAACCATGTAAATTGTAAAAACAGGTAATAATTTAAATAATTCCTTTTATAGATTATTTTAGATTATTCAGCACTCCAGTAAATATGAGTGAAAATCAACTTTAACTCATGACTTTATTATTTTCATACAATCAAAAAATAGAGATATACATTAAGTAGGCATAACATGAGTTGTTATAATTGACCATATATTTTACAGATAAAAGAAATAGTGGTTTCTATTAGCAGATTAAAACCAAGAGAAAACTAAGTTCACATTTTTGAAAAAATTATTAAGCAATAAATACATCGCTACAGTTACCACTAACTCTATGTACATTTGATTACATTTGAACAAACACTAAATTCCAAAATAGCTATTTTATGAATAAATGAACTGGAAAATAACCTTAGAAAATAAAAAGAATGACACATTAGACTTTTGAAAAATTAAAATGTGACTTTCACAAGTGCTTGAAGAAAAATAGCAGATCTACATTTTAAGTTAGAAATTACCCAAATTAGTTCTTAGATACCAAAGATATTTATTTTTAACATATTGATTTTACCATTTCTTCACGAGTAAGATATAAAGGAGAACTTAATTAGAACTTCATATTTAGAGAAGTCTAAAATTTAAAAATATCACCCCTAAAAAAATATGGGTATAAAACTAAGACTGATTCATCATGGACTGCCTACACTTGAAGACTGTGTGATAGATAAATCCTGGCCATAAAGGAAATCTGATCTAAAAGCACAGTAAAAACATCCTTGAAAATTGAAGCATAATTTTAATGTGATGCTAATTGATAATTTGACATTTTCTACTGTCATTTATGGTTAAGACTTGACAATTGGATGAATGGTGAAATATGTAAAAGAGTGTCAGTAAAGGATTTGAATCTGTGTCACTGAATAATAAATAGCTAAAAAATTGAATTTATTTAAAGGATTTTTCCCCATGATTTAGGCCACAGAAAGTCCAGAATAGCCTATTTTCCTTTTTCTGGGAGCTTGCTATGAAATCCACAAATTTGATAAAACCTTTACACATATATAGATAAATTATAAATGTATTGGCTACACCATTTAATATGTTAATTCTTAGTAAGTTAGACAATTTTCCTGAATAATTTCAAATGACATTTGAACTACCATCTATTCATGGATTAAGAAACAACCTTTGATGACTAAGTGAATTGTTTAATACATTTAAAGCAGATTGACAAGCTATAAAAACACATACACATAGTGAATTTTCCAAAAAATTTTTTTTAGCCATTTTGGTGAAAAATAATCTTAGGGAAACTGAATCTCATTTAAATGTTACTTTAATTTATTAGCAATGCTTTATTCCATCTTAATTTAACTATTTCATAAAATTGGTACAATTCCTCTTCAATGCTATATTCAAATATTTCACTAATTTGTATTATCATATAAAGTAGCTCTATTAAAATATGAAAACACTGTATATAATATATATTGTATTTTTAAAATAGCCTGGAACATTTCCAAAGCCATATGTCTTTATATAGTAAAGTCAGAAATTAATATTTTTAATGGGGTGAAAATGATAAGAGTAGTAAATTGGCACTTATTACAGTAGGAGTCACTTAAATTTTCTGGATTAGAATGCAAGTTCATCGTCAAAATAAAAAGAGAAATGTGTCAAAAATACCTATTATTAAGGTATGAAGCACCAAAGCTAATATGTTCAGTAAAACAATAGCTTTGAGTTTGTTTTTAATAAATATTTTATCTTATCACAGATATTTTTGTTAGTCCTAAACTTCTGATGCTGACATCTGATTGTCTTTGAAATATTTACCAAATATAGAATTTCAAACTCTATTTTATTATAAAATCAGCCCAGACACAGTATCAGATATTAACATTCATACATTATCATGCTATATATTTGTTTTTTAAAATGTTATTAATACCTAGATTGTAGGTATTTGACTTGAGGATATAAAATAGAGTAACAGAGTATTTACAAGCTCATTTTTCACAACACTTTTTTTTTTACAAACTGCCATGGAAACAAGAAACTCTTTATTGGTTTTCTTCATGTGAAATATTTGCTAATTTGTCTACATAGTAGAAACGGAAGGGGTAAAGTTTATATTTACCGATACAGGGACACTTATTCCCTCCCACTTAGGTAGTAAGACAGGAAAGTAGCTGATAGGGTGTTTTGTGGTATCAAACAAGATGTCTCTCTAATGATACCAAAGTAGAATTGCATATCATACATATTATTTATCAAGTCTCAGAAACAGATATGACACAGGGTATAACTGTGATGTAGTGGGAAATGAGGAGCCACTTGCAATTCTGTTCAGTTGCAGTTTTGAGGAAGAGGAAGGTAACCCAATAATTAACTCTTTATCTATGCCATTTAAAAGGGTAAATACAAAAACAGCTAGAATACTCTCTGGGGACAAAAAGCTCAACTTCACCAAAGTATATGGAATAAAGATTTTAAAAAACAAATGAAAAGCTAATTTTCCCTCCAAGTCTATAGACCTTATCTTGGTCCCCTTACACAACAAGAGGAGATTCATGGCATGCCCAATGTGTATATAAACTTTTACAGTCTCACTCATTTGTAAATTCATGAAGCAATGTGCTAGAACTGGCTTAACCAGCCACAGGAATTGATTGTGGTCATCTTTTCCTAATTCCACATTCAGTGTTGTCAAGTTCATAGCTTGAAATCAGCATGATAGGACCACTGTAAACACTGGCAAACATTACAAATCAGGGTTCCCCCCACCAATGAAGCTATTTGTTAAATATTTATCAACTGACTACTAAATTCATCTGAGGACTTTCTTTGTGGCAATTTAAAAAAAAATTCATTTAATATTGAAGTCTTCTGGTTATAAAGTCATAGATCCAAGTCCTTGAGTTAAGAGTGGCACAAAACAGTTAAGTAATACTGCTTCTATTATATAATATAATCATTTGACTTTTCTGGTTTGAAGACAACATTTTCAATCTCATGGATGCTTTTCCCATTTAAGTGCTCACTTGGATAGTCGTGACTGTAACCCGTACTATCACTGGTTGTTGACACTGTGTAAGATGCACTACGAAGAGCATCTGCGTGGGGAAAGCTGTTTCCAAATTGGATTTTATATTGATTCCAGTTTCTTCTCAGAACTGCTTGAACCTATTAAAAAGAAATAGAAAAGACAAAAGCAATCCATTATTTGAAATGAAGATACTGTATTTAATAGTACAATAAAATAAGTTATGCAGAAAAGCTTTTTTTAAAAAGCATTCATGTTAATTAGTGAATAATAGTTCATTTTTACTTAATTAAAAAAATTAAATTGGTAAATCATCTTTATATTAGAAAATTCATTGTTCTTTTATATTACATTAATAATTTACTTTTCATGCCTTATCTTTGAAGCTTTAATAATGCATATGAATGTGTTATTATAAAACAAATAGTTAATTCAGATCCCCCACTTACAAGCTTGCATGTGCAACAATGAGTTTTATATTAATATTTTTATTAATAGAATGAGAAAATGAGTCAGAATATAAAACAAGAAGGAAAAGAGATAAAAGAAAAGGAAGTAGGGCTACAGGGAATATAAATCATCATCATCATCATTATCATCATCATCATCATCATCATCATCAAAAGCAGCAGAAAGAAGATTTATCGAGTGATTATCATATGCCAGGGACTGTGGTACATTCTGGGGGCAAATAAAAGAGCAGGGTCTTCATCCTCTTGGAGATTAATACTCAGAAGAAAGTGTTGAACACATAATCACAATGAAATTAGTATTGTGAAAAAGTAGATAGGTCATATATTATTGACTTTGGTTTCTATTGAACATTAAGGCACTAGGGTGATTTTCTCCATATATTGAATGTGAGGACAAATGAGAACATTCAAATACATCTGCAATTCGATAACCTGGACATTTCCAGGTGTCTTGTGAGTGAGGAGACTGGCTTGGGGGCCCTCTGTTTCTAGGTTACAAATGCATTAGCCCCAATCCTTGACCTGTTCTGTGTTTTTCCAACGCACGTGTAGCTTTGAACTGTATTCCTCAAGCTCTCTCTGCTCTTTGACCTGTAGATCTTCCTCAGAGGGAACTTGAGCACCTAATGGCAAATTTCCAGAAATTCATACTCTGCAAGCATACTCATTCAATAATTATTTAACTTTCTGCTAATATAATTCCTCAACATTTTTCTTATTATATTCAAGTCAGTATTAAACTTTAAAATGGGGCTGGCTTGAGTCCTTACATTTTCTTATCTAAATAGATCAAGAAAGCAATTTTACTAATTACAAACACTCTCCAGCCAGTAGGTGTTCCCAGGATGTCTACAGCTCCCTGGGATTCTTCAAAGTCTTCTTGGTCTCATATATTTTATGTCATCTTAAAATGTCATTCCATGTTTTAGCATGTAGAATAATGGAAGAAACAAATAAAAAGGAAATGAGTTTCTTTCTAATTCAAAATGAATTATTAGAATTTCCAGGTAGCTCTTCTGTACTCTATAATTCAAAAACTATATAGTGAGAAATGCAATAAATTGGTTTTGAAAGTTGTATTATTATTAAATTCAGAACTTCAACACATTCACACTTTTTTTTCATTTGCTAATTATATATAAAGGAAAAAAATTATAGTCATGTAAATTTTCTTTGAAATAAAAGCCTAGGGGACAATAAATATATCTTGCAAAAAACTATATTTTCCCTATGGATTAGTAATGTATTTCTAAATTCTCCACATAACATATTTAAATTAAGGTAATTTAAGAATAATATCTGTATATGTAATATCTTCAAGAACATAAATGACAAGTGAAATGGCTTTAGAGTGTGACCTTTAAGTAAATATTCAGAAATTTAAAGCAAAAATGACTTAGCCAATTATCCAGATAGTACCGATAGGAACTGACTTTTTTGTTTGTTTGTTTTTTGTTTTCTTTGTTTTTTTTATTGTTAGACTTATTGGGGTGACATTGGTTAGCAAGAATTACATAGGTTCCAGATGTACAATTCTACAGTGCATTGTCAACTTGTTGAACCATTTTTTATCCTGATTTTTATGCTTAATTCATTTTTTCTCACTTTGTTTCTAATTGTGGACTAACTGAATACATGCATTATATAGTTTCTTGTTAAAAGGAAATAGAATGTAGCTTTGTACAAAATATTCTACATAAATGTTGTGAAGAAGTTGATAGGAAGTAATATCTTAAAAGTGAATGTAGAAATTATAGTCTTAAAAAGGAAAGCTTAAATATTCAATTCTAAAAGTCAAAATGGCTTTTGAAATATCTGACTCTTTGCTCTTGAAATATCTGTTTTAAGATCATCACTCTATTTCTTTTTTGCAACTAAATCATCAGAAAACCATGGAAAGCCAACTTCCTGAATAGTGGGGACTTATTTACTGAACTTAAAAATGAGTCCTAATTGAAAACTGGCAGGCCTTGTAGACATCTGTTTGTGTATATTATTCTCTAAAGGGATGTTTTATTTTTCATCTACTTCCTCTAATACAACATTGCACCTGTTCAACAGAACATTATTGTGGCCACTTTTAATAAACTTTAATGAGAAAACTGTGATAGGGAAATATAACAAGGAAAATTGCCATTGGTAAGGAAGATATCCTGTTGCTATTAAGGATACAAAAATGTTTTTTATTTTTTATATAACTGATACGTAAATAGTAAGACCGCTTGTTTAGAAAATAACATTACAACTTTATATGCCCCTTAGCATCTGATAAGGAACTAATTTTGTACTCCTTACCTTAAGTCAGTTAAAAGATATTTAATAGAGTGTCAAAAATTTTTACCTAGTTTTCATTAAAGAATGTGGGTTTGGTTATTCTCAAGAAATTTTTTTGTTCACTTTATAAAATTATCTACTCTCAAGTGCTATTAAATGTACCCATTAGACTGGGGAGGGCACATCTGATGACTGGTGTCCCCAGTTTATGCACACAGTGCACATTTTTGTCTAAGTTGACTAGAGATGAGATGAATGTGGCCTTATAACTTACCAAACTACAGTTATGTAACTAGTGAGAAATGCAAATAGAAATAGTTTGCCTGAAAGATAAAGCAAATAAAATGTGAGAGTAAAACAAAAACAGAGATAGTAAGCTAAAGCAAGCTATGTGACTGAATGTGGAGAGCAAGAAGGAAATGAAGCCTGAGCAAATGATTTTAAGAAGTATGTGACATAGTTGGAACCACATAAAATGAACTTGGCAGCTGTGTCTTCGTGTTATGAGAGTAAAAGAAGACCAAGAGACAGAGACAATAAAGGAGAGATTACAGTATTTCTTAAAATGAGAAATGAATCATACACAAACAGGGATTATATCTAGAGAGATGAAAAGGGGCTAGATATTAGAGATGTGAAGAACTGAAAGATTTGGCAACAACTTGGCTCAAAGAGTTTGTATTATTGTAATTTTCTACTGCCAACATTTTCTCCATTTTAGGACATGGCAGAAGATCAAGGTTTGTGTCTCTTTTGCTTAGACAGATAGAGTGCAACAAGAGAGTTAGGCATTAGTTTAGATATCCTCTGGACACTTTTTCTAAATTAAAGAGCCAATTTGAGATTTGATTCCGTGATGATTAAAATTTCCTTTTATACATGTATTTTTGAAAATGAGTGATTGGACAAAATTAATTAGGAATCTATAACATACTTAGTATCTCATGAGAGTGGAGCATGGTGCTAAAACATGTCCATTCTTAGTTTATGTTAGTGCTTGTAAGACTTGTGTAAGAAATTTGCTTTTCTTTCTCTTTAATAAAAGTAGACACTGAGACTCCAAGAGTTTGAGAGTATTGCCCACAATATCATGGCCAGGAGCAAAAACTTTGGGGTTTCACTGCATTGCCACGTTAGTGTCTGTATTATAGACGGCCTCCTGTCATGAGGTATTTTACTAGCAATTATGTTTTGTGCATTTACAATTTAACTTTCATAAAACTCAAATCTGTTTCTGCCAATGCAGAGGAATATCTTTCATATTTCACACATGTTCTTTGGCATCTTGTCCATTTCTCTCTCACCTATATTTAATTATAAAATTCTATATAAGTAGTGAAGAGAATTGTCTAATTTAGTTTACACAATAATAGTTTATAGAGGCATGTAAGAATTGCTATTGGAATTTTATTATCACAACAAATTATTTATTTTTTCTTCCTTATTGTATTCTCTGTCCATACTTCTTAGTAACTTCAGAAAGATAGTCACTCATCCTCTGTATGGCAGAATATTTATGGAAGCACCTCTTAAAGATATTAAATATAGTATACTATAGTTTTTAGTTCTATACCCCATTGTAAATAAGTAAATATATTAAATACCTATACTTAAATAGTAAAATATATTTTAATTTTAATTAAAAAATTAAACATGAAATTTTATTATATGCTATGAGAAAGAAGTAAAATATTACTTAAGCAAAGGAAACAATATTTAAATGTTTTTCTTATGTACATGATTTTCAATGTTGATTTGTTTTATGGGAATGGTTCTTACAAAGTTATGCCAACTGGGTACATGTGTTTTCCTTCTGAAGCTTTGTGATAAGGTTCAGAGTTACCAAGAGTCCCAGTCTCACTTAGTTGCTATGTGGATTTCTAAACTTTGCTGAATTTTCCCAGAGTTCTTCAACAGGTTAAACTTTATCAAGTAGATTAAAAAACCATATAGAGTTAAATCAATGCATAGTAGCTCTAAGCACTTAGCTATAACACTATTCATATGCATATAAAATATGGTACTACCAGTTTCTAAAATACCTGAAACTTTTCAATGAAGAAAGCCTTGGATAAAAATCTTGAAATATTGAAGACTACATTGATGTGTTACAAATTAGAGGATTCTATTGTCCTAAATTTCCTAACCCACTGTATCTCCTCCCTATATAATGGGAAGTTTTTTTTTAAAATTTATTTTTATTGTTAGACTTACAGGGGTGACATCTGTTAGCAAGGATTACATAGGTTTCAGGCATACAATTCTACAGTGCATTGTCAACTTGTATAATAAGTTCACCACCTAATGTAACTTCTCTTTCCATCACCATATATTTAGCTCCCCTTCCCTCCTCTTCCATTCACCTCCCCATTGTCCCCTCCCCTCCCCTCAAATAAACATTAAACTATTGATTGTGTCCGTGGATAACGGGAAGTTTTAAGTTCTTTAAATCCTTTTGTATTCATTGTAAAACTGCTTCCAAAGACTACATTGTGGGACAGGCAAAAGAAACAGAAAAAAGGCAAAACTGAAAATGAGCCAATTCTTTTTTCTATTAGAGTGTACATATGAGTGTATCCTACAAGGATACATTTTTAAAATGGCTGTTTTTAAATACTGACACTTTTGTTCAGTACCTACCTTAAAGTATAATAGTGGAAATGAGGTAATAAGTTAGGAAAGAAAAAATTCCTACATAAACCACAGATTAAATTTTATAATATTTGTAATACAGTTCAATGTAAATAATGGTGATCAAGTATTTAAACATTAAATAAAAAACTACTTGAAAAGAATCATGATTAAAAACAACAAACTTACTTTTACTCATTCAATAACTAAACTGATCAGTCTGGCTACAGCTGTATTTAGATGTTTGGGGAACTTCTAAAAGCATTACAAATGAATTGTTCTGAAACTGTAATTATGATTGGTAGGAGAGCAGTTTGGGGAAGGATTCACCCTCACCAATCATCATCTGTTAATGTGATCTAATTTTGATGAGTCTCTATTAACCATGATTCAAACTTAACATTTATTGTTCCATAATTAATGTTTTACATTTTTAAACTTTACTTATTTTTTCACCATTACTGATTATTTTTGTGTACCCCCGAATGGCCCAGCACATAACCCTGGGGGTACTCATACCACCGCTTGGGATCTGATGGACTAGATGAAAAATGTCACTGATAGATAGTATTTTAAAGTGAGGCTGAATTTGCCCTAGCCTTGAATTTCAACATGACTGGAGATTTTGGGAAGGAGAGTTGCATCTACAAAAAGAGATTCCATGATTCTCTTTCCTGATAGAACATTTGAAATGTACCTATGTTATTTGTTCTGAAAAAACAAATATATTGCCAATATAAAATAATAAAAGAAATAAAATTAGTCACCATACCTCTCCATTGAAGAAACAGAAAATTGTAGAGACCAAAAGACCCTGTAAAAGAAAATTCAGATAATCTGATTCAAATGGAAAAGATACGGAGTACAGTTTGTATTCAATTTACTCCACATGTAGTCAAACACAAAACCAAAGCTATATGTGAATTTTTTTTTTTTTCCTTTTTGGTATGTGGGTAGCTCCCTGACTGGGAATCGAACCCAGGCTGCAGAGCTGACAGCGCCAACACCGAAGCCTTAAGCCACTACACCATCAGGGAACTCCCTATATGTAAATTTAATACCACATTATTCAAGCTGTCTTTCAGATGTAGGAACACCATACCTGAAAGTGCATAAGAATGTGCATGATGTAGTCATATACTTCCTCTGCAATCCTTCCCTCAGGCCGCCATGGAATCAGCACAAATTCAATCCCAAGTAATGGCACCAGGATCAGTGTAGCTCTCACAGCTTTCATGTAGAGGTTGGATTCTGCTTGATGAGTAACTTTTAACTTGGTGATGAGAACACGTACAATATTTAATAGAAAAAAAAGATTCACCTGAAAGAAAATAAAATTGCATGAGAAAATTATTTTATATTTAATATTAAGCATTATTAAAGAGTCTTTCTTTTACAAATCCTAGAATATTTTCAACATACAAGAATATGTTCTCCTAAAGAGAATATTTGCCTAAGATGCAATTTCTGTTTCTGGAATTGTGAGTTCTTAATTCAACAAGTACATTAGTTTTTATGAAATTTGGTTTTAGACAAAATTATAGTGGAATTATTGTGGAATATATTCAGTTGAGTAATATCTGAATGCTTTTTTCAGCTCATTTTCTTATTCATTTTTTAAAATTTGGTTCAAAAACTAAAGCTTTCAAATATTTTCACCTTAAAGGAAAGATTTGTTTATAACAAATTGTAATTTTTAAATGTCCCCTCTGTATCAGTGTCCATATTAGGTATGTTTCAAATATATATTATACCATAATAACCTTTTTCATTTTTTTTGGTTTATCTTTTCTGTGTTTTTTATTTTTATATTTTATTGCTATTATTATTAATTTTTTTAATAACAATAATCATCACGACTCCTCCAAGCTAGTACTGTAATCTTCTTCATCCTTATGAGGCTGAATCGCACGCATGACCTAATTGATGTTTAACCTACCTTATCCTAGAGATAAAAAAGTTTTGGCACTCCACAGAGCCTTCTGCTTTGTTAATTACTTTTTGTAATGGCGTATTTACTGTGCGTTAATAACGTTCCCCAAGAGAAAACATTCTATTTGAAAGGGAGACAGATACTTCAACAATCTGGTGTGGATAGCTCAGCTACTCAGAAAATGGACAGAGTTATGCTGAATACCTCTCTCTCTTTTTCTCTCTTTCCTATCTTGATCCAAGTCACTATCTTTTACTTTTGTCTATGTTCTCTATGCCCATTCCATAAGCTTGTGGACATTAATTCCAGAATAGCCCCTTAAGGTTCTTATACCATTATACTATTCTCTTTCCTGTTTTCTCACCCAGGCTTGTAGCATCTGTGCTTGTTTAATAATCCCCAAATTTATGATAATAAATACTAATACATAATTTATATCTGCATACTTTAATGAATTAGAAATATAATTGTAGCATTTCATTTAATATAAAAAACAACAAATAACAGATATGCTGAATTAAGGCATGTGTTATGAAAATAACTGGGCATAAATAATTCTACTATTTTTAGAGAATTCAATGGAACATATTCTTAAAAAAATACAGGTCACTATAAGCCTGATGGAAACATATCTATGAAAAGTAACTTGCTTACAGACACAGGAATGCTTCTGCTAAAAACAAAAGCAGAATAAGCCATTTCAACAGCTGTAAGAATGACATGATAAATAAACACATCAGCTGTTATTCCACCCTTCCCACTATATTTTCTTCCTAAGCATTCATTGCTCCTTTAAAGTTTTAACAAAATGGAAATTACTATCATCCCATAGAAGAAAAGATAACAATTCTCTTTATCTGCTTATAAATTTATAATATAGAATATTATATAACCCTCATATGCAAAAATCCTAAATTATAAAAAACAGTAGAAATGTTGCAGTTTAGATGCCCATCATATGAAAATTTCTAAATGCAAAGTACCTCTCTAAGATGGCAATTCTGGTTTAGAATGTGAAACTAGAACTAGTCATCCTACTTTATTTTGTGCAAATATTCCCATTTATTTTAAATATAAAAACAGAACACGAATTTTAAATTTCAGATGAACTATATCTGACTCTTACCTATCTTAGAGCAAAACTAGTTAAGGAGAAGAAAAGATACCTGGTTTACATAAAAGTTCACATAGCTAGTAGACATAGCAGAACATTCTCTTATCACAATATCACCCTAGGTCATGACAGGAAGCATGGTGAATCAGCACAGTAGCTGTAGCAGGATTCCTGAAACACATTCCTATAGTTGAGCAGCTAACAATCACTTAACTATGCATTGAAGTGAGCTAAATTTCTCTCAAATTAACTAAACTCAAGTGTATCCCCTCAAACTTCCCCTTAGCAGGATCTCAAAAAGGCTTATAGCTACTTCACCCTGCTCAAAAGGAAATGGGGCAGAGGAAGTCTGACTGGAAAAAACCGATTGCGGTTGAAATACCTTATTTATAAAAATTGTACAAAGACATGTGACCATATAAACAATCACTAGAGCCCCTCCCTATCTTTGGAATTGGCCACGAGCAACGAGGGGTGCCTAGAGCTTAATGAGAACAGAACAATTTATCCTGGTAAAAAAATAGGCTACTAGTCTTTCTTTAGGCCAAGAAGATGAAAACGCTTTTATGCAAATTATGTGGATTTTTACTTCCTTTTTATGGAGCAGCATGGGCTATATTCCTCTATGATATTTTACCCTTGGGGCACCATCTCCTCGTCCCTCCCAAAGTTGATATAGACAGGCTTTCCTAAGGATAGTGCTAGTTGCTATAGTGTTAGTTGCTGTTACATTTTTCGTCTGCTAGGTGCATTCCACTCTGCAAAGTCAAATCTCTTAATAACAAAAATTTGCCCTGTATGTGTTTTGTAAACTCTGAGTGGCCCAAACAATGTATCTTTGCATTCTTCTCAGAACTGTATGATGGTATCATGTAAAGATTACACATCAGAAAACTTTTTAAAGAATTTTGAGAGTTTATTGTATTCTAGACGTTGTGTTAATTGCTTATAAGAATATATCTCATTTAATCATTACAACATTTTATGAGGTATTTATTCTTATTATTTCATAATTGCAGATGAGAAAACAAAGTCACAGAAGAGGTTAAAGGCAAAACAATCCAGAACATGCCCTGAGATCCACAGCCTGCAGTAATAAAACGAGGTTTCAATGCTGGCTGTATGAGTACAAAGAATACAAAACTAGATGGTAGACCTTAAACATAGTGATTTACACACATCCCTAGTATATGCAAGGAGCAAGAAAAGAAATGCTTTTGCCTTGGAAAATTTCACTAACCTACATAAAAGTATATTAAAAATTTCATGAGATATAATAGATTACATGCATTGAACTTTTTTTTTTATGTGGGTAGTTCCCTGGCTGGGAATCAAGCCCAGGCCGCAGCGTTGTAGCGCTGAAGCCTAGCCACTACACCACCAGGGAACTCCTGCGTTGAATTTTTTAACTGGTTGTCTTGTGTGGCCAGGCACAAACCAGTGGTTTGACAGTTGCTATTTGCTTTGTACATGCTAGTGAAACACTATTTATGTATTAACTCACTTAATTCCCTTTTAAAAATTATAAGTCACTATTATTACATTCTTTATTTTATGAAAGAGGGATTTGAGGCACAGAGTGATTAGTACAATTGCTTAAGGTCACACAGCAAGTAGGAAGTGGAAAAAGAATTTAAACCCGGGTAATCAGCCTCCAGAATTTACTCTCTTAGTTATGACATATTTTTTGACAGTGGCTTAACAAGATACATTTGAGAATGCTTTCAACTATATTCAAACATAACCATCTACTAAACTGCAGCTAGCAAATATAGTAAAATAATAGAAGAATATTTATCTACAAAAATTAATCTGAAAACAAGAGTTAGGAAACTGAATTTTGGCTGAGAAACACACTGTCTTTGTCTTTTTATTGATAATCAAATATCAGTTGTAATTATAGTCTCTATGACTGTAATTACATTCTGTTCTTTAATGTACTATGAGAGAAAGCATATTAATTTGGATTAATTCATTTCCCCATTGATATAATGTAATAAAAGCACTAAATGTTACTTCTGTTTCTTTACAACCACCTTAATGTGCAGTGCACTTGTATTAAGTGATGATTATTATCATAATAAAACAACAGTTTAAACAACACTCACTTTCCCCAAATTAAAATCTTCCCTTTATTGGAATACTGTGTTCCTTATGGACATGACTGTGTAGGTATTTCCTGTCTGCCATTCCCACTTCCTGGATCCATCCTCAGTCCCTCTGTTCTGCCCTGCAGCGGAGGAGGCTCTGAGGCACCTCTGAGAGCTGTGTCATGACCCAGGCTTTCTTGCCCTCTGACATTTGCTGCATTTGGCCAGTGGGAGGAACCAAGAGACCAGAGCAAGGAGAGAGGGAAGTTCTTTCTCTTTCTTTTTCCCTGCCAGGCTGTGGTTTTGGCAGTGGTTGTGTTTGTTCCTCTAACGAAAGCCAGAGCTCCTGTTGGGCTTCCCCTCCCAGCTCTCACTCAAATCCAGTAACTTGTTCTATCCCCTCTTTGGGTCTAACTGTGATAACCATTTCCCACTATTGCTCCCTGGTGCCTCACCATCCCTTAGGAATTAGTTCCTTCACTCTTTCTGCCAGCATTTCAAATACAGCAGCTTCATCAAACCCTTTTCAGTTCAAAACTGTGAGTACATCATCTGTGTCCACTGGGATCCTGAAGGATAGCACAGGCCAGATGTTTCAGGAAATGAAGTTGAAATATGAAAAATGATGGAAAAAGAAGAACTTTAATTACATACCAGTAAAGCAGCACAAATTGGGCCGTGGATAATGTAGAGAAGATGGGTATCAGAACTGATCCAGCAACTGGGGCAGGGGAGGGAATACAGAGAAATTATGTTGAAGATTTTTGTTTCACTTAGTTCTAACAGAAATCAGAAAGAGATATTATCTTACTTGTCATTGTAATATAAGCTTCTGGCTACAGCATGTATAGAAGCAGGAATCAGTGGAAATCCTGTAAATATCAAGGAAAAAGAAGATAAATAGGCAACTTTCTCAATAGATGAAACTCCTAAAGTATGTCATGAAATCTGTAACTCATAGATACTCTAGCAACAAAAATAACTGGTCACAGTAATTTTATTGAGTAAATGTTATCTGTAGAGTCAAACAGTAAATATGGTAAAGTGTTTATATTTTCAGGTTTGTGTGTGTGTATGTGTGTATACACTTTTTTCTAATAAAGTCATTTTGAATCAGAAGACTCCAGAGCTAAGTCCATAAATGTGCAGCCTAAGCCTCAAGGCTTAGAAAAAAATTGAGCACTCATGTGTTTTCTGTAAGGTGGAATTGGCTAATATTTGGTAGATGATCCCCTGTGGACAAAAGTTGAGACTATATAAAGAGAACGGGAAGAAAGAGAGAGGCATCAGAAATTTTGCATGTGTTGAAATTCTAAATCAGATCTTTTGAACATGGAATGGAGAGAAGTTTTATAAAGGTAACCTGAATGCACTAAATGTGTGTGTGTGTGTGTGTGTGTGTGTGTGTACACATAATTATATATATCTGTATTATTTGACTGGATAGGTAAATAGGTAGATGATAGATTGGTAAATCGTTAGATCAATAGATAGATTAAAGTATAAGTTCAGTTATGTTTCTGGAAACTCATCTTAATAAATTTATTTTCAGCATTTTATATTTTGCATTATTCCTGTTACTTTTTAAAATATACTAGATGAGTATCATTGTTTGCTTTGTGAATAATATGTCAGGAGATTATGTGGTAAAATAGTGCTTTTGCATGCCCTTATTCAACAACTGATCCCTCTAATCTTAAATAAAATGACAATGTTTTCTTTTTAAACAAACCTTTTAAAAATAGAACTTTAAAGCTGGTTAAGCCCAATGCCCTCATTTTATACATGAGGAAAAAGGAGATTCAGAACAGTATAAAGACTAGATAGATCCTTAATTTATAATAGTAATTCTTTTGTTTTAATTACTATGTATTTAGCCAACATACACATTAGAATATTAAATAGAAAAAAGCATTGTATTAATAATTGACCTGTGAGTACTAAAAACAATAAATCAGTGGTATATCATTTAAACATTTCAGTTTATGGCAATAAACAAAGTAAACTGTTTCAAAGTAATGAATAATAAGAATGTTTTTATTACAACAAAAATCTGCATCCTCTAAACTCTAAAGCTTTCTTAATAAGGTGAATCAGCAGATGTGTGTAATGGCACTTACCCCAGCCAAGAAAGTAATACCACCTTAAGTGCTGCTTCTCTGCAAACACAGCCACCACAATGAGTGTGTGTAGGTAAACACCTTCACAAAGCATCCAAAAGTAGTTACAGCCCATCAGGTAAAGGTGAATAAACTGGGACACTTTACAACTAATCTGTAAGAAAAAGAAAAAAGAGCAATTGATACTTAGTTGTTTATAAATTCACATGTAAAGCAATAGTCTAGTTTACTTGTTATATAGAAAAGTGGAATTTTCTTCCCTCTGCACAAAATCTTACACACCAGTGCTTCAGATTTATAAAACCAGTCTTCATCTTGATGTAATGATGCCTCTGAAGTTTATAGACATGGACTTCAAAGATTTGTAATAGTAGGCTGACAAGAGGTATCATTGTAAATGGGACAGAAAACAACGGTACTGTACCGTTTCAAATGGTACGTGTGGTTAGCGGACTGACACCTTGAATTCAGCCCACTGATACTAGGCTAAACATACATACCTTTTGAAACAGGATAGTACCATTGTTTTCTGTTCCATTTAAAACAGTGTGTCTGGTCAGTCTACCATGGTATACCTCCAAAGAAATGTGCGTATTCCAAATCTATTACATTTAGTGGATATGTGTTTTAGGTATCATGTAATTTTAAGTATAAAAGCTTCAGACATGAATGACTTTACATTTGTGTCATCATGAAATTCTTGATTTTACATTATATTGGAAAAATATTAATGATTATCTTCATGTTATAGCAATTCATGAAAAGTGTGAAATACTTGGAAAATCATATATTATGAGCTACTAGTGCAATGACTTATTAAATAATGATCTAATGAGCCCATATGTATCTAATACAAATATGGGGTTTGAGAGTTTTCTGTAGGTAAAAAGAAGCTACGGTTTTCCTTCCTCTTTTTCTGAGGTCTCTCCTTTTTCTTCTCCATTCTTAAAGCAACACGAAGAGGGAAGTTCAAATATAGGGTAAAGAAAACACATAGAAGTGAGAGATATACTTTAATCTCTTAACCAGGGCAATAAATTAAAAGCTCTCCCAGAACTACATGGATAATTACTTCCATCAGCTCCAATTTCCAATCTGGAACTCAATAAATATTTAGTGGCAATTAACACTAAATTGGATTATTATATAATAGTAATACTAATTTTGCTTAAAATATTTTAATATATATTTTACTTAATCCTTAAAATAATTCTGATATGAATTATTATTATTAGATTAAAAACTGTACTAAAGAAGTTAAATGATTTGCTAATATTCATACAACATTCATCAAAGCTACATCCTGAACAAAAGTCCTTTAATTCCAGTTTTGTTTTCACGACTATACACAGTGTCTTCTGCCTGAAGAATACATCTAAACCTATTCTTTTCTTAAATATATATTCAGATTGCATGACATTAAATTTTAAATAATATACCTTGATGTCAAACATAACTTTATATTAGCAAAGTCCTCTCAAAGGTAAAAATGGGTTTTTCTACTATATTAGGGGAATATAGAAATGATAGACTTCAGTTTCAAATTTTTATCTATATTGTTTTTAGACATTCATATTTAATTGGGCTTCTAATTCCTAATTTCATTTAAAAGTTAATCTGTAATTATGATAAAAATAATTTAAAGCATGCTTCATAAAAATGTCTTTATGCTAGGCATTGATGGTAAAAAAAGACAATAAGTTTTTCAAGAATATATTAAAATTAATTGTATACAGTTTGCCATTTTTGGGTTAAACAAAATGTACTTGTATATAAATATAAGATTTAAAATTTCTTGCTCTACAACTTCATGACAGAACTCTGAATCTCCTCGTCCTACAGAGTATCACTCTAAAATGGCAGGACATTGGTCACTTTTTATCTTGCTAATTATACCCTAGTGTGTTTCCTCACCCAGTGACTTTCGAGTGGAACATATACAAAATTAAGCAATCCGGATGCACGTGTGCAAACAATACAGGGAATTTTAGAATTTTGGAAATTACCCTAAAAACACATATGACAGTATTGTTTATTGACCCAGTGAATGAAAATTCCTTCCTTTCCTTGATTTTAGTAACTGGATAACATAATCTCTAAAAATACGCTATCTCCCTTCACAATCTATATCCAAAACTGTAATATAGGTATTACAAACATTATGAAAGCAGGTGACTTTAGTTTGTTTATGCAGATATTTTAATTTAAATGTAGCTTATATATACGTATAGCTTCATGAAATATTTACATTTGTATAAGTAAATTGTAGCTCATGTTTTAACAATGTAGCTTTATGTTATGACAGTCTCTGTGCTTATTTTTGTGTATCTTTTGATAGTCATCTTAAAAATTGTGCTTCCTCAGGGATTGTAAAGAAATATTTTATAAATGTTTACTGAGACATAAAAACTTGGTGGGGCCCTTTAAAAATTGTATATTAATAATGCTGAATATCATATAAGAAATATAATTCATTTTTCTTTGGTGTTGTTAAATTTTTGAAGTCTGCCTGATACCTAAAATATGAAGTTTCCATTTTCTGTTTTTTTTCTGACTACACAGTTAGTTTAATTTTTTAATTCAATTGAGTAAATATTATGTAGTCATAAACCCTACCAGCAGCAGGACTCTAGTCATAAAATTATAAGTTTAACATACGAGGGCTGTCCAGAAAAAATCTAGCCATTGTTAATATAAAGAAAATGGTTTTTGCACTGGATACTTTCCAGACAGTCCTTATATGTAACTGAAGCAAAGGAAGTATTCTTCCTTTTTATATTCAATCACTATAATTTGAGGAATATGGAGATATATTTACTTTTCTAGATTGGAATATAGCTACATACACTTTCTATTAATATATCTCAGATTTTACACATTTTTGAGTATTTAATTATACATATAGTGTACATATTAGGACCTCTCACCTCTCCCATATCTTCCCTGGTAACCCTTTTAGCCTAAGGACACATCTCCTTTTACTTACAGGATTTGTGGCCACTAAGGACTGGTTGTTGGCCACTGCAGTGAGATGAATGATTGTTACAATAGAATTACAAACAAAGGAGAAGAACAGATTTTTATGCAAAGTAATCCTTTGGCAACTTAGGCTCCTGAAAGGCAAGAGAGAAAGTATGATGACATCATAAAGTGTTTCCACATTTTTATTAATATTCAAATAACATTCATTCACAATTCATAGCAGCTGCTCCAAATTTGTAAGAATTATTTTTTCTCCCTAAGATTCAGTCAAGATAAAATCTTAATTAGGGAAAAATCTATAATTCTTTAAAACATAGAAAAAAAATGAGTTGCTTCAGTACAAGTAGGCATAGGTAGGGATAGGAAATTTGTCTGTACCATGCCTCTATATAAACTTCTTTTGTTAATCTTGCAATATGATTAATATTTTAATTCATTCTGAAAATGCAGAAACTGAGATTCAGTGAAGTTAGATAACTGACCACAAAATCATTCACCTAACTAATTTTGAAAACTTTAGCTTTGTGTGTCAGATTCCCACAGATAATGCCCTTTTCATTATACGACATAGGTTGTTCTGTTTATATAGCCTCTTTATGGTTGTTCTGTTGATAGCCTCTGTATGGTGATGGTAATTTTGCAGACCAACCATCAGAAAGGTAACATTGCATTTACAATCGATGAATTTGTAAAACCATAGACTTGGATACCAATGAGGTTTGTTCAGCTTTACTGAATTTTTCTAATTGGTTCAGCCTTAACTAAGATAGAAGGATATTGCCACCTGTTACTGGAGATGCTCATGTATAAAACAAAATAGAAGAGCTGGCTGTATGGAATTCATATAGAAACAGATTTCAGGAAAAAGGTGTCATTCAGGACAGGTAATGCCACTCTTTAGATTGAATTAACACTCATTCTACAAGACTGCCCATATGTGAGTGCCTTACCTATGCTTAAAGACCAACTCAAGTACTGCATTCTTCCTGAAGTGTTTATTGGAAGGCTTATTGTGGGTAAAGTTTTAAAATAATATAAATCCATTTGAGACTAAATAGTTAATATCAAAATAAACACCTAAGTAGGAAGACATGGGAATTATTTAATTACTGAGACTTAAAAGCTTATTCTGTGTTTTAACAAGTTTATGCAATTAATAAGATAATGTAGATAATTTACCTCATAAAACTCAAACCATTGACTACTTCTTTCAAAACTTCAAGGAGATTTTAACCTAGTTTTATCACTACGCACCTTATCCTAAATAGACTATGCACCCAGAGTATGGTCTGTTTAGGCTGGGATGCCAAGGTTTTCCATATTTAAAAATGCAAAGTTTAGGCTGTATTGTTTTTGAAGTTTCTTCTAGCTATAGGTGTGTGATTTTATGTATAGTTCTAGTACTTTAAAGAACCTGGAAGTGGGAGTTCCCTGATGGTGTAGTGGCTTAAGGCTTCGGCGCTGGCGCTGTCAGTGCTGCGGCCTGGGTTCGATTCCCAGCCAGGGAGCTACCCACATACCAAAAAGCAAAAAAAAATAAAAAAATAAAAAAATAAATAAAGAATCTGGAAGTGAATTTAATCCAAATTAATTAATATTTGTGAATTTTCAATACATGCCTTCCACAGAAGTGGTGCTATCCGGAGAGATTTCTGTGAAAGGCTTCATGAATGAGATGGCTTTTGGATCAATCACAGTATGTAAGACAGTTATATACTGACAAATATGTGAAGTCCAACTGGAGTCCATCAAAATAGAAACAGCTGAGCACTGCTAGTATTTTTATGTCAGAGAGTCTTTAATTTGACTTGACTTTATAGTGCATGAGAGTAGTGAGAAACAGGCAGGGATCAAGTTAGAGAGCATAGATGATATATAGAAAAGAAGAATCTTTGGAATCTTTTGAACAAAAGAATGGCATGGTTTCTGTTATTATTTAAGAGAAGTCAACATTGAGAAAATATGACTCTATTTTCAATAAAATGCCATAGCACTTACACGAGTGCTTTGTGTTTACTGACAGTGAAGAGAATTAATGCATATAAGAGGCGTAATAAAGAACATTCTTTTAAAATCATTCATATTACATATGGTTTATTTCTTATAATTTATTACTGTCCTGTGATAAGCATTGTGAACATATAAAATTGTCCACATAGTTTAATTTTTAAATGCCTGTCTTGAGCTTATTCTGTGTCTATGGAGGGCCAACTACTGTTTAGGGAAAAAGTGTTTATCTATGAAAATAGGTACTTTTTTAGTAATAGAATTTAAATAGCTACCATCATAGGGAAAAATAAAGTGTTTTCCTGTACTGGGCTATTTTGCCCTTTTCTGATGAACACATTTATTTATATCAAGGTGTACTTGTTGAGACATACCAGTATATACAAACAACAAAATATCATAGTTTTCAAATTATTGCCAAAAGACTGAGAAGGTTTGCTTAGACAGCAAATCAGAAATATTTGTAAAGAATAAGTTGAAAGGGAGGAAAACAAACATTAAAGAAGGCTTTCACAAAAAAGCAGTTCATGATGGAAGAGATGAAAGATGAGCTAAAAAACATAAAACAAACAGCATTTATATTATAACTGTTGATGATATAACATTGACATGTGAAAAGATTGAAAATAAGTAAAATAAAAGGCTAGTTGCAGTTAGTTGAAAAACAATTTAAATTTTTCTTGTGTACATTTAAACTCCCTTCTCTTCTCTATGATGGTTTATAGTCTATTCCTCTCAAAATTACTTCTTTTCTGATGACTCTGCTCCCACCTCAATCTGGCTTAAAAGTTAAGTACCTAAAAATGATCTTCTGGTATCTGTTCTCTTCTAAACATGTGATTAATGTGAATAGAGTCACAGAAAATATGGCTTCTGATTGTGATAAAAGGATATACCGCATTTCCCTCTTTTATATACAACCAATGTCATATTAAGGGTAAAATTTTGAAATGATAGAGTAAAATCCTATCATAAATGAAATATTTCATATGAAAACCAAATACTTTTCATTTCAATACAGAGAAATAAAGATTATTTTCGTTGTTTTGCAAAATTGTTCAAATAATATGGTCAACATAAATAATTCACTCTATATAACTCAAACCAGATACTTCCTCTTTGGAAACATTGATATCTAGTTTAGCAGTCCTTATTGTTGTAATAAACTGAACCATTGCCAAGTCATTTCACTTTGTGTTGTGTAAATATGTCCCACTATGTACAAAATTAGCCTTTTGCTATTGCTTTATTTCTTCCATTTGTCCCTCTAGGTTCTGTGCAACTTAAATGCAGACAGATGCTCTCTGACATATGCTTTCTATCAATGTCTAGTGGTAAAAAAATGGCTCAGATTCTTCTAGTAATGTACACTGTCTTCTTCTAAACATATTAATTTACATACATAAGTACATTAGTACAAATAAAAGCAACTTGTAAATGAAAACCAAAACACATACTTGAAAAACACATTGAAATGAAACGCTACAGATATTGAAGTATTTTTTCAAATGTTAACCTACAACCAATTTCACCTATTCTAAATTTTTAAATGTGCTTGTTTTGCTCAAAATGTTTTTAAAATTATTTATAGGCTTAGAGAATGTTTTACAAAAAATTCTCTCTACTTTCGTTAAATGTGATAATAATCCTTTCTATCGTAGCATAACCACAGAATAGAAAATGTGGTGTGTGGGTCTGGACTGTTTCCAATTCTTATACATATAATTATTTTAGAATATTATTTCAATATGTAATTTTGACAAGCAGAATTATAGAGGAAGTTGGTGTGTGTGAACAAAACAATTATATTTCATGTGTAATATAACTATATCTTTCGATTCTGTTTTGGAACAATTAGAAGCAGGTAGTATCAATCAGTACATGAAGTTCAAAGTGAGTTTTGACCTGAAAATGAATCTAGATGGTGCCATCCATGAACAGTATGACTTTGGGCAAAATATTTAAAAACTTGAATCCTCAGTTTTCTCTTCTTTATTTTTATTTTTATTTATTATTATTATTTTTTTTGCTTTTTGGTATGTGGGTAGCTCCCTAGCTGGGAATCGAACCCAGGCCACAGTGCTGACAGCGCCAGTGCTGAAGCCTTAAGCCACTACACCATCAGGGAACTCCCCCTCTTCTTTAATATAAGAAGAACAATAGTACTTTATAGGATTGGCTGGAAGGGTAAATGAAATAAACCATGTCTATTGTATAATATCTAACACATGGCAAACATTCAGCTATTATTTTTTAACATAGTTATTAATATGTGGCTGATTTTAATTAAGTTCTCTAATGTTTTATTTTCTCACAAATAATAAAATAACATTGAACTTCACCTCGGTAATATGAAACTGCTCATATTTTAAGTAATACAATGAAACATTAAATTGTCATCTTTTTGTTATAAAACACAAGATTTTAATATTAGAAAGACAGTTTCTATATGATGGACAATTAATCAAGCAACCTAAATTATCTTGCCAAGGAATTTTAGCTTTCCTTGAGCTGTTTCCAAATGACTGCTTCCATTATCAAGCTGACCCCAAGTATTATGCTGCCCCATGTTCAAAGTTGTGCCAAGGTATGGACAGAGTACTTGCCTTTGTTTTCCATTTGGTTTGACGTGAGTTAGAAATTTCCTAACTACTTTCCTCAAAACTAATCTTGAGGAAATCTACTCGAAGAAGGAAATGCAAGCAATATAAAAATAGTCTAGTCTACAAAGTATTGCTTTCTTATGCTAATTTATCTAATTTAATTTCCAAATGCCCAGATCATTTCCCAAGAGAACATTATCCATGTATCCGAGAGGAAAGTTCATGTCAATCTGCGCACTGCCAAAAACAATAGGCAGAAAGCTATAAATGTATTAAAAGAGTAAGTAGTATGGCTATCTTTTGTCCTCTGGATGGAATCTTGAGTTGATGGAATCACTTGGTTATGTATGATACAAAGTAGACATAACCTACATAAATAGCTCTTTTGAAGGCTATTGGTAATTCATTTGGCCAGATTAGAAAGAGTACAAGAGTGTTTCAAACTCAGATGCTTAATGAAAGTCTTCTGGAGAGGAAATGGTTGTTCTTGCTCCATCATGCTCATTCTTCCCCTGCCTTTCAGGGCTGCTCATTTATGATAATAGAAGAGTATAGGCTGCACAAGGAACACACATTTTCATTTTGTGTGGCCAACTGGTTTTCTCTCATGTGTAAACTGCCCTAGTGCACATCACTTTCTCATCTTCTAAGAGGCAGGTAACCAAGAGAAGAGAAAGTCAGGCTTTCTGAATGTCTGTTATTCTTACACTCCAAAAAAACACATCTATAGAGATAAAATTCACAATATTATACTAAAAATAAAATTCACAATTTATTGAGTCCTTAGATTATCCCAGGCACAGAGATAAGACTTTATATTCATTATCTCATTTAACAACCCCTCTTAAGTATCATTATCTTTTGATAAAATTGAGTTAAGTTGTTCAAGATCACAGTCTTATTAAGTGATCTGCTGAATTTGAATGTTCAAGTTTTCAAGAAACTAATAAAACTTTTGTATCTTGTATTTACTTAGTCACTTGTATCTATTTATTGATGAGTAAGTAATATATTAAGCACCATTTCTAGATTCTGGGGAAACAGTTGTGAATAATACAGAGAAAGACCCTGATCTCATGTTACTCATGTGACAGTGGAGGGTAAAGAGACATATCAATTACATAAAGTAATCCAATACAGTGTTATATACTTTTTAGAAATTAAAATGGAATTGAGAAATAGATAAAGACTGGCCACAATGAAAGAACACTCAAGATAGAACTGAAACAGAGAAAGGAGGGGACAAAAAGCATTCTAATCAGAGAAGGCACCCTGAGTCAGTTTTTTTAAAAAGTTAAAGCTTAAAGTTTGTGAGGGGCAAGGACAGACAATATGAATAGAGAATAAGGCAAAACTTCACGTTTTTGTTTCATTCTAAGATGAAGAACATGAAATTTAAGGAGCATAATTTACTGAATGATTTTTTTATTCTGGACCTAATAATCTTTGTGTTATATTGCAGTGTTCCCTCAGCAGATGTTAGCATCATAGAATCTGGTCATTCTTGGATTTTGTTTCTCATAGTTACTGAACATATTACAGTTTTCGGGGTTTACTTTGACTTTCTCCTCATATCTTTGGGTGAGGTCTAGGAAAATAAACTAGGTTTACAGGAGCAGAAATCCAGATAGCAATATATATTATGATTTCGTGGAGGAAAGTCATATTTTTATGACTTTGCAAATTTTTAATCCATTTAAATGACTATATAGTTTTTATACCAAGCAATAGATCATTAACTGTCCTAAAATTATTTGTTATTTGATTGCCATGAAAATTTAGTTATGCTTAAATAACACTTATGTTTCAATTTGCTCAAGCAAATCAAGTAAAATACAGTTACAAAGAAGTTTCATATTTATCAAACATTTCAACAGAAATATGTGATTTTTAACATTTTTATAGCTTTTAATAATAAATTTGCTGTGTAAAATAACTTTAAATTCTATAGTTCAGTTATTTACTTTATATTTCCATACCTGGAATTCTTCTCCGTAAACTAGTACAAACAATTACATTATAGTGGACGTGGTTGTTGTTAGACTAAATCCATTACTTCTTGCACTACTCTCATTATTCAAATCTGTTATTCTAATGTGGAAATGCAATGCTTTTATTATATAATATCAGTAGACATATATAAAAAGCTTTTAAACCAAAACTCGCATTACTGAATAGGAATGTTTTTAGCTATCACCGCAATTCACTTTCGAAAGAATAGATTTTTCAGCATATTGATTAAAATTCATTAAGTTAGAAATCGACCTAGTGAGTATAGTCTAATAAAATATTATATGAAAAACTACAGTTACAATAAACAATGTCCATGATTAAGGTAGAGGAAGCCTGGAATGCATACAGCAGAGTAGGATAAATCTCAGTACCATAATGTATAATTCCTAACAAACCTATTAACACAGTAAATTAAATGCACCACAAGAGTTGGTAGACACTGGCTAGACACTGAGAGGTTTGTTATTCAGAGACCACCAGATGACTATTTCTGAACTCAGCCATTATCAAACCTGACTAGGAAGAATTGACAGGGCAGATTTGCCAGATAGAAAAACAAACCATACAAAATAAATAAATAAAAAACTTAAGTAAAAGTTCTGACTTGCCAAAACAGGTACATTAGTAAAACTCTTTGTTCTCTATGTTTCAATGTAAAATTTAAAAACATATTTAGCTTTTTAAAAAATGGATTTAAAGATTGAATCATGAACAGTTTTTAGGGGGAAATTATAGTTTATAATTTTTCTAATTCAAGACATATATAAAGAGACTGAAAATGAGATAAAAGTTTCTGACGATAATTGAATACATTCAGATATTATCTGAAAAAAGTGAAAATTTGAGTCACTAGTCCTGAAAAGCAAACATATAAGCATTGAAAGATTATTTTATTAGATTGCGAAAGATTTGACCTACCAACTGAATAAATATTTTTGTTGTTGAATTTCATTTAGGACCTTATCCCAACTACCTAGAAATAATATCACTTTCTGTATAGTTGTAAATATGCAACTTGGATTTAAAATTGTTTGAAATCAGTGTCTGAAATGTCTGCGAAATTAAGATGAAAAACAAAGACCCACTTTTTGCTAACACAAGTCAGATGTTAAATGCACTTTTTTGTGCAAGAAGATGGAGTCCTTTGTCTGGGTTGAAAGTAAGAACAAGACTTGCTATGTTCTCAGATTTTAAACAGTGATTAAAATATAATTTATAACTACTTCCAGTAAAGCTTATTAATTAATTAATTTATTTATTTATTTATTTATGTAAAGGGTTCTGCTCTGTTTTTCCAAGGATAATTATGAGCAAGTAATTAATTGCCTCTCAGGGCTTGGCAAATCCCAAAGTTCTGTCTCTTTCTCCTCCCCTCCCTTTCTGTTCCCTTTCTTTTTATCTCCTGCTCTGACTCTTTGTTTTAACTGGTTCTAATATAAAACTGAAATATATCTGGTAAATAGTGTTTCATGTTCTCTGTTTTTAATTTAAAGCATGGATAAATAGTACTCATTTTTTCTCTCTCTAAATAAAAAAACAACGAACTGTTCCCTAAATAAACTTTATATATGGTTCTTGGGTTTTATTGGGATGGTTCAATGAGCCTTAATTAACAAAAGGGGAAAAAAAAGTTACCTCTTCCAAAGACCAGGCAAGAATGACTACAGTATGAGGAACTGGGTTAAGAAACAGAAAGGAGCTATTGATAGAATTTTTCTAGGACTAATTTACTTTGCCACAAGTTTTTCTGATATAATTACACCACCAATACAGTGTATATTTTTTTTCATTCATTGTTTACTTATTTTTCCATATGAATTTTTTGTGATTTTATGTGAAATAGCATCTCCTCTAGGAATTAATTGTTAGAAAACTAGAATTTCTATTGCTTCTGACTACATTAACATGCTTCATTAACCATTCAATTCAGCGTGTTCTGAGATGGCCTCGGTCTTACTTCAGTCTAGCTACAGAGTCTCTGATACTGTTTTACACAGATGTTTTAACAAATTAGAATTTTAAGGAGTCTTAGTCTGGTGATGGTGGCAAAAAAGGCAAGGCATACATAAAGGACATGTCCAAGGTCACAGTAAGTCATGTGAAAGTCAGTCCTAGAAAATAACTTCCTAAGTCAGTTCATGTCTTCATTCCTGAAAAATTTAGTAAGTGCCTACTATGTGCAGAGTCCTGTGCTAAGCCCTGGGGTGTGCAAAGAAACAAAGCAGAAATGATTCCTGCTCTCATGAAGCTAAATTCGGGACATTCTTCCCATTATTTCCTGTTTTAGTGGACAGTTGTTTTGAATAGATAGTGTTTGCTATTTTAATGGATATTCTGGGGAGTATATATTAGAAGTTTCCTAAAATAAAAAACTATAAATTCTTTAATATTATTCAAGTACTGCTTAAACTACATAGTATCTTGTGGGCATAAAACTAGTTTTATTACTTTTTTTTTTTTTTTTTTAGTAGTCAAAAAAGTGTTTAATAATTTTTGTATATAACTTGGAAAAAAATTTGTAAATTCCTTAGAGGGGCTTTCTTAACGTGTTTTTAAAGTATAAACACCCACAGTGTTTTTGTGAGAAGCCTTTTTTTTTTTTAATTCATTTTCATTGTTAGACTTATTGGGGTGACATCTGTTAGCAAGGATTACATAGGTTTCAGGCATACAATTCTACAGTGCATTGTCAACTTGATGTATAATAAGTTCACCACCTAATGTGACTTCTCTTTCCATCATAGTTTTATTACTTTTGATTGATTTATTTAGTCACCAGTTTTTCTGATACAGTTGCACTACTAATTTGGTTTATAGTTTTTCATCCATTGTTTACTTATTTCTCTGTATGAGCATTGTAACAATTTTTGTATAAATGGTGCTGAATACAAAACTAGAAATTGTGTTCTTTAATATTGATTTTTAAAGAGCCTACTGGTATAATATGCCTATCAGGGTTAAATATTTATATAAAATATTTTATTGGACTAATAAGAAAGAGTGAAAACTATGTCAACAGTGGACAGTGTTTTCCAAATTAGACACTTCACTTAACACTGCACATATATTATCGTAGCCCTTATACCAAATCTATGATACTAATACTATCAACATTTTAGGGATGTGAACTTGAGGATTAAGAAATGAAAGAACCTGTTGCATGCATTGCATCAAGGGACAAAAGATGGGGTCTGAGAGCAGATGTGCCTGTGTAGAGAACATATTCTTAACCACAATCCTGTAATGAAGGATGTCTAGACCAAGAACTTTTTGGTAACTTGTTGCAAAATACAGTATAGAAAATTTATCTTTAAGAAATGTTTTCCATATTTTAGGATAAAGTTTTTCAACTTATTTTGACATGTTTTTACACAATTTACTAACAAAAATATGCTGCATTTAAAAATGTACAGAAATGTTTATTTAGCTTTATTCAAGGTGGATTTTTTTTAAAGTCAGTTTCTAATGGCGCCTATATATAATGTCATAAATCAAAAGTGCCATTAACAAGTTTCCCTGTAGAGTCCCCAAAGTAACTGGTGTTGAAGTTTATTAAGAAGGTGCAAGTTACTAAAATTGGCAATTTTGAAGCAATCTCTAGATCCTATGATTTTTGAACCCATGAGAGTTAATAATTAGTTGGTTTCTGTTATTATTGGATGAACTCTGAATATCTGATGGACTATGGGCTAAAAACTGGTACTTCATTACATATGTACCTAACATCCAACTGTCTGATAATTTCTGAATTTGGATTATTTTGATGTGCTGCTACTCTATTTGGTTCTGAAGCTGCTAATGTGTGAAGATGATTGTTAGTAGGAAAAAAAAAACAGGAGAAGGAAAAGAAGAAAGAAGAGGAAGAGGAAGAAGATACTATTATTTTATAATATATATTAAATACCATTGCATTTAATACAAAATATCAGTCCTTATAATGTACCACGTATAGTGATAATAAATTTGACCAAAGAAGTTGAAAATTCAATTCAGAAGGCCTATAATATTTGATAGTTTTTGGCTCCCAGCTTACTACAGAACTTCATTCTGATATGTCTACTAATTTTGTAAAGTTGGGCTTAAGGTACTTCGTCAGTCTCCTCTCTATATATTTTACAAAGTCAAGATAAAGTTAACATATTTCAAATTATTTTAAATATTCAATTATTTTTAAACATTATAAATCATCACTATTTTATATATTTTATCAGCACATAACATAAACAAGCACATGACACTGTATTCACCAAAGACAATTGGTAAATTTAAGAAATACTTTCTATGTACTTACTTGAAATAAAAGAATATGCCAAGTGAGATAAGCAGTGATGTAATAGATAATCCATGTCCAATTATAGTCAGGTAAAACAAATTCAGTGCAGTCTATAATGTGTGTAAATAAAAAAAAATTAAGGCACCAAAAAATTAAGGCACATAATACTGAACTTGTAGAAGATGGAGTTCAATAGAATAAATTATGTATTTTAAAACATGTGTTCTAATAGCCTTATCATTTAGCTTGCAAACCAATAAATGCCAGAATACATCTGGAATGAAGAATATTTATGCAGTTTATCCAGTAATATCAAAATTTATAAATTGTGTGCCCTTTTTATTTAAGAAATTAGAAGTCATATTAAATATATAAAGGAATAATTTTATTGACCTAGGTTGTGCAATATATGAAATCAGCATTTTATATTTTAGAGGGCATTGACAGTTTTCACTTTGTGCACCTTAAATCAAGTGTTATTTGATGGTTTTCTTTTTGTCGTTTACTTAAATGCCAGATAAGGCTTTCTTTCCCAACGGGATTTCTCATTTTCCTTTTGACAAATTTGAGGCTCTGAGACAAATTTAATTATAGTAACTTATAGGAGCCTATCTACAGTCTGTGGAAATATGTTCTTACTTTCTCCTGGTTTTAACTTCTTCGACTTTTCTTTATGATTTTTATTTGTCTGTATTCTATTTATTTACCATTTCATTACTTATTTTTATAATTCTTTTCAAACCCTTCTCTGAATACGCAAATAACACATGATTTATAATTATAACGATAGCTGAGAGTTATAAAGTGCTTCCTATATGCTTGTTAGTTTTCTAAGTATTTGCCTTATATTAAGTCAATCCTTATGAAAATCCTTAGGGTAAGTTTATTGTTATCCCCATTTTATACATGAGGAGACTATGGTTTGCTCAAGGTCATATAGCTGGTAATGGGCAGAAACAGGAAGTCAGATATCAGGACTCAAGTTTTAATCACTGTGACAAACTGCCTTTACACACACATGCAAATATACGTAGGCACTTTCTATCAAAGCTTTATTGTTATGACAAACTGTGACTAGACTTATTATATGGTGTTAAAACCAAGAATGTGAGTGAAACTGACATCCTGATAGCAAGTCAGATGAGAGCCTTCTGCTGAAGGACAGATGGAACTGTTTTGACCAACCTGGCCCTGTCTTGTATACTTGAGCACATTTTCTGAAAATCTAGAAATTCCACCACAAATAAAAAAATTTCCCTTTGCTTATACCTTTAAAGTGTGATTTTTTTTTTCCTTTGGAAAATTTGAAACTCCAATACTGAGACATTGACTTACAATACTGTAAATACAGTATTATCTAGCAGAATTACTTCCTCAGTATAATGACAGAATCAACAATAATTATTATACAAAGATATTTTTCTTACTGTTCTCCTCCAGGTATTATATGGAAAGGCTTTACAGTGGAATGGAACACTAGCTAAATTTTCTTCATACTGTATTGATAACTAACTTTTAAAAAAATAGTATAAATTGAATTTCAATATAATTATTACATACCTGCACTTTTTCATGTGTGTTAACATTACACTGGGTGTAATTTGTCCATGTTCTGTTGCTTGCTGGATGTCTAAACCAGTTTCCATCTTGGTCACAGATCTTTGTAACTTTTTCTTTAAAATTAAAAGAAAACAGTAATTTAATTAACCTGAAGTTTATTAAATAGATGTCAAAGACATTGTATGTAAATTTCTGCCATTACCTGAAGGGTCAAAGTCCTGAAAGTAATCAGGGCAATGCTGCATAGATTCTGTTCCTGCTGCCACATCATTCCAGCACAACCATCCGTCCCAAGTTCTGTTGCAGTAAATGCCTTAGGGGAGAGTAAAACTTAGGATCACTAACTGCCTCTAGTTATACTTGAAGACATCGAGTCTTAATGATGGTGTGACACTGACTTGGAATAAAGACTTTCTACTGAAAATACAGACATTATATAAAATCTAGTCATGCACCACTTAAGGACAGGGATATGTTGTGAGAAATGCATCATTTAGGTGATTTTGTTACTGTGCCAACATCATGGAGTACACTTACACAAACCTAGATGGTATAGCCTACCCTAGGCTGTATGGTATACCAACCACCTTTATATATGTGGATCATCACTGCCTGGACTGTGCAGTGCACGGCTGTACAGAATTACTTAAATTTTTCACCAGGTAATTATTAGAATAACTAATTTCTAAATGAAATTTAAAAATATCTGAGAAAAGCTTAGCTGACTATTGCACATTTATTTATTTTTAATAGATTTACACAGAATCTCAGAATTAATCTAGCCCTCAGGTAAGTAGAAAAAAATTTTATTGGCCTGAGTATCTAAATCAGCAGTGTCCAAAATTTTGGCTTCCCTAGGCCACCTTGGAAGAAGAATTGTCATGGCCACAACTAAAGGTCACAAAAAAAATCTCATCATGTTTTAAGAATTTGTGTTAGGCCTCATTCAAAGCTGTCCTGGGCCACCAGTTGGACATGCCTGATCTAAGTAATTTTAATTAAAACAACAACAACAACATTGGATAATCTTTGTTTTCTTTCCTGTGATGTTCAAATTCTCATTTAAATAGTTTGTATCCACACATTACTAAACAAAGTGCATTTTGTGGCCTATCAGAGAAAAATTTCCTGATATTATTTTAGAAAGCATTTCAAACAAGTCTATGTCACTGTTCAAAAGATTCCATCTGATTGACCGCATAAAAAATTGCAAGGTCCAGAATTTTTCAAACTGTGTTGTATGGCATTTGCATGAGACATGACTAGTTGTTCCATTAAAAAAGTTGCTGTTGTTAAATACATTTGGAAAACACAACATTAAAATAAAGATGATTCTTTATTGCAAGACATTCTAGAGTATTTAAAATTACAAAATGGATTATGAAATTCCAATAGAAAGATCTATTATGCAGTGATTCTAAAGTTATTTAATCAGAAAATCATTTTATTATGAAGCCCTCCTAAACCTATTTCTGTTGTTCCACAGTTATATTTGAAGCCTACTTTTACCTATATCTAGATGATTTGGAAGGGGTTAATTCAATAACTTTAAGGTAATAATACAGATTTTAATGGAATAAAGTGAAAAGCTGGATCAGTTCATACAAAATTTGTATATTAATATTTTAATACTTGAAAATTAAACCCCTATTGACCTAATATCAGATAATTTGTCATTGTCTGGGATATGTTAAAGATATTTTAAAGTGGATAAATATAATAAAAATGTTCAAGCAGATGTATCTAAATACTTCTCTAAATATAAACAAATTATATTGTTCAGTTATATTAAGATTTTAAAAGTTTACCAATGTGAAAAAAACACTTTTTCTCACAAGCAAGTTCATTTTGACATTTACAAATAATAATATTCTACTTTTAGCATTTTATTTCTATAAACATTGTATGTTATACTACCTAATATTTTTCCAGAAATTTTAAAATCTTTGGGAAGCACAACATATTCCACTGATAGTTTAAAAATTTAGGAATATCTAATGTCTTAATATTTTGCTTTGTTTTATTATGCATTTTGCATTTTGTATTTTGAAGATGACTCCATCTTTAAGGTTTCCAGGTAAAATACAGGGGCTATTATTGTTTTTGTTGTGGTTTTTTTTTTTTATTTTATTTTTGCTAAACCTGGCAACTCTACTTGTGATACTCATCGTTATATCTTCAGAATCGAGGCAAATATCTGGCATTTATTAGGCCCTTATTATATGTTGCAAAAATATCTAAAGAATATTTTAATGGAAACAGCAGCACTTAGACTTCATCAACTTTGCTACCAAATGCACTATTCAAAGTGTAGTTTATACATAAAAAATTGTCATTTTATTAAATTTAGAAATATCTGAAAAAACCTTAGCTGAACACCTTGAAAAATTTTTTAGCTTAACAAACTCCCATCAAGCAGCTTGTTAAAAAAAAGGAATAAAGTTACATAGAGTGAAGATCACCAGTCACTTTAATTCAAGACAAATACTTATTTGATATTTTAAATATCCTTTTACCATAAAATGCTACTAAAAATATACTCATTGCCCATATGTTTACTAGAATTCTGTAAAAGAAAGATAAATTATGAATCATGTTATAAAATATTCTTTATAAATAAATATAAAACTGTCCATATAACCAGAAAAAATAGCAACTAATCCATTTTTAATAATGGACCTAAGAAATCCATAATGATGTAATGGGGTAGTTTTCTTATTATATCAAATGCATTTAAAATTAAAGTCCTGTTTACCTTCTGTTTGTTGAATAGAGTCTTGCATAATTTTCTGGTAACATTCATATTGAGCTGTCATGATTTTATTTCTAGTAACAGTCAACTGATTTGGGTCAAAAGGGGTCTCTTCTGATTCTGCTATGACAGGAATCTAAGGAATTAAGAAAAATAGTAAAACTTCAGAGCTGTGAAAAATGACTGTTGTAGGCAGTATGTCACCATGGAAAACAATAAGTGTGCTGATGTGCTGCCTGATCAACTGGTGCTGGGGGGAAATCCCTGATTGGTAATATTTGTCAGTTCTATCATCTCCATCTTCAAGTAACCAACAAGGTGTTGCCAATGGCAGAGTAGAGAAGAACAGTGGACACCAGGCTCTATAAAGCTTTTCTAAAGGCCAGCTCTAGGTGATGAATACAGACAGAGGTATATTAAAAAGTCACTATTTTTTCCCCCGCTCTAGGAATGTTAGTGAGATATTCCACCCCCTAAGCTTCTGCTTTCTTTTTGTAAAATGGAGTAAAATAGTATCGAGATAATAGAGGCAGTTATCAGGCACATGGTAATACTCATAATTGTCATTTTTATCATTGTATTTTGATAATCAAAATACTGACAAGTTCATCTGTGATGTTAGTAAATAGAATGTTTATTGTATGCACATCAATAATGGGTTTGGACTAGGTACATATTTGTGTTCATCCAATTTAGTAGCACTATTTTTAGCTTCATTTTTACTTTAATTTTTGTTAATTCATGGCTTTTCCCTTAATTTTATAATGTGAAGTGTTTATAAATCTCTCTTCAACCTATTTCTTCTTAATTTTTGTGTTGTTTCTTTTGACTGTCTTCCATAAGCAGTTATCTTTCTACTCTGATTATGTCTTCTTATTCTTGATTTTTCTGTTCTCTAGCAGAAAGTTGAATTTAGTAAAGTCTTAACTAGTAATATCCCCTCAGTATGTGGCACTACTCAAGTTTCACCATCAAATGGCCACCACTTAACATTAACTCTTTCATTCTTTGGTTTTAATTTCCTAATATAGATTTATGCAGCAGTTATGCTGCACGAGCAATAAATGAAAATTTACAATATCTAGAAGACTGATGTTTTTTCTTCTGCTCTCAGGAAGTTTACAGACTTGCATAAAATCAATAACCATTTTTATTCTTACTTAAAATAAAAAGTTCGATTTGCACACGTGTAGACACAGTCACAGAGCCTTGAATTCCAATAATTGGATTGGTCATCTGTTACAGAATTCCCTGTTGGGAAAGCTTGGCCTGAGCTGCTCATTGGCATGCTCAGTGGAGGGCGTGAGCTGAAGCAACAGGAGTCCTGTTTCTTGAATTCTAGTCTATTTACCCAAGATAATGTCTAAGAAGTGCAGGGTTTGGACTGCTCCTAGATTGGAGAATGTTTTCAAATACTAATGCTGACAGGAATGTAGCTTTGCTTTCTTCCAGTTTAGGTTTTCTATATTTTTCTTGAGTTTCTTTGTTTGGATCTTTGTGGGGTTTGTTTGGAGTCACCACAGGAAAATTATTCGCTGGCACAGAATTAGGTGAGATTATGTCTCTCAGTTTCTCATACACATAATGAGGTAAGGGTAGAGTAATGGTTTGAAAGCGAGACAGAGAAAAACATGAACAAACTATTTCGTCAAATAAAAATAAAATGAAAATTATAAGATATATGTCTCCTCTGGTATAGCAGTTTTAGTCATAATTTGGCTACCTCCAGCCCTACCTGCCCTGCATAGACATGCTGAGGTGTGCATGAGTGCACAGGCTCACGAACATATCTTTCCCAAACTTAGTGTCTGCCAGAAAAATGTACTCTTAATACTTATTTGAATGAATGGATGAAGAAATTAATTTAAAATATAGTGCATGGCTCTGAATTGATTTTTAATCAATGTAAGTCACTCAGTTGGCAGAATGTGAGAAAAATCACCAGGTTAGAATTTGTGTTTTTAATAGTTCTAACTCAGAATCAACAGGTCTGTTTGAAAGTATTTTATCTACTATATATGACTGTACCATAGAGACATCCTATTTTTTTCAAACTCTGATAATTTCTTTTCTCTGGTGTCCTGCATGTTTGTACTCATGTACTTCCCTCACTTTGACATCCCCTCACTCAGCAGTGCCACTCTTCTAGTACCTGCTATAGGATGAAAAGCCTTGAAGTATATACTGAAAGGAAATAAATTATTGCTTTGTTGATTGCATATAAAAATGCACTTAATTTATGCATAAAATAACGGCATGCCATTTTGTTGTGATTCACCTTTATCAACTATGAATATATTGAAAATTAAAACAAATAATTATAGATACATTAGAAAAATTTATGCTTACCATAAAAAAAGGCAAGAGGAACAAAAAATACCATATATACTTTTTCTCCATCATTAATGCCAAAATCAAATATGCTATACAATATAAGTCAAACTGCAATAGAAAAATGAAAAAATATAATTAATATTTATGAAATAAATATACATGGTTCTCAATAGAAAATTTCTTTAAAACTACACAATAATTTTGTTTTAAGGTTTATATTAATAATCTTACATATTATAAATTTAAATAATGGTTTTAATTACATAATGGTTTAAAATATTAAATAACAATTAAATACATTTTAATTTAACTTAATTTAATTAGTATTACAAACAAGCAAGCTTTTTGTGTATATATTTTTAGTAATAGAAAACATCTTGTTTTCTTTTCCTTTATCAAGATTGGGATAAAATAAAGTATTGAAGAGTTTTGCAAGAACATAAATGCACACATTTTGATAGCATATATGCTATAAAGCTTATTACCTTTATTTCCTATAATTATTAATCTCATTTTAAATTCTCTGAGTCTTCAAAAATTTAAGGGGAGGAATTGCTCTTGGATCAATTTCTTGAAAATAAGTATCCATATTTCATTTAAATGGCCTTATAATTTACATAAATTATTCTTCACTGAAGGATTCAATTTTTTAACCACAAAATAAAAAATCCTGTAAGTCATCTACATTATTAAAAATAGGTTATAGAAGATAGATATACCAAATAAAACTACTTCTAATGATAAATATTTCTAATGATAGATATAATTCTGAGCTAATGAAAAATGGCCTCTAAAACATCACTCTTTTAATAAAATTTTAAAAAAGATACCCTTAACTTCTTAATTCTAAGCAAGAAATATTGGTGGGGTAAAGTGTATAATGTTTACTACTCCCTATAAAGTCCACAAACAACTGTTTTTATGAGATATGAATTATCCTGGTATAGTCATAAGATACATTATTTACTTAACTGAATGTATAAAATATGTTTTACAAAGGAGATAAAAAGATACCCAATCAATAGATATTTGCCAGTGAACTATGAACCTAGATTTAATTTCATTAGAAAACTTGTCATGATTTTTATTATAGGGCAAATGTTAGAATAAGAATGAGAAAAACCTCTCCCACTTGTTTTGTTTATTACTTTTATTGTTACATGCAATGAGAACATACCGTTAACTAGTTAGTACATAAAATCTATGCCATTTCTTGCCCTCACCCACGACTCACCTGGAAGCAGCTTTTCTTTTTAAGTGTAGCGCTCTTCCAAATATTTTCTGTCTGCTATACTGGGTTTTTATTACTAGTTAATCTTAAGAAAAATATAACGAAAAAATGAGAAATAGTATGTTAATTTTAAACATTAAAAAAATCATGCATGTTGTAACAGAAGGAAAAAAGAATAAAAGTTTTTGCAGTTCAGTAATTAATGAGTTATATTTTAGTTTTTATTACATTTTACCATAAGAAAATCTAATTTTCTGATACTTACATGCGCAATTGTCTCCAGACTCAAATCACATTTTCTCTTGGATCATATTCGATGTTGTCTTGAAGAACTTCTTAAATCCTGGGGTCATGACCTGAAATATTGATATAATAATTAATATAATTTTAATGAGCCAAAATAATTTACATCATTAGTTAAAATTTTGAAAAAAACCCACTATTAAATTGATATTTTTAAAGATATTCCAATTTTTAAAGTCTCTTTTGCCTACAGTATATTTGAGTTTTGTCACATATATTTGTTATTTTCCATTAAATGGAGAAACATCAATTTCCATTTATCAAAGATACCTGGGATACTGAACAATCTAACTAAATATTTTAAGTAAGTTTCAAAGAACTAGAATATGACAAAAAGATTATAAAATTAACTATAGTTTAATATTTTGAGAATATAGTAGTGCTGTTAATTTTAGTTACTTATATCTGTTTTTCTTGGTCTGATTTCTCAAAGCCAGAAACCGTATCTAATTGTATCCTTTGTGACTGGCAGTTAATTTAGGTATGCTGTATGAATGAATCAATAAATGAATGAAAAAAATGAATTGATAAAGTACTTTAGAATTTTAAGCTTACAATCAAGAACACTAACCATAACTATTAATTGTCATTTTTTTCTATTAAAAGGCTTTAGGTAGTGTTTGAATCTGTACTGAAAATGAAAATTGAGGAGAAAGTTCTTGTATCAACGTGTTTACTTTACAATAAATTAAAGTTCTAAAACTATTCAGTTCCGGGTTCTGTGGTCATTTGAACTGACTTTGGAAGTCATAAAGATTAAGCCAAATTTAAAACAGTGGTTCACATTTTTCTGTATTGAATATGAATACAGAAATATACAAATAAGAATGTAAGGAGATCTTATTCATTTGGAAATCAGATAAGGTTTTATGAAACTATACTTTGATGATTTACATGTGAGTCAGTATTAAATAACCTTTAATATTACATAGACTCAAAATTTGAAAGGGAAAGTACTTTAAAAACGTGTTTGGAGTCTTCCCAAACCCAACATATTTGAAAAACATTTCACCCAATACTAGCAGTTATTTCTGTTGCTTATCTATTAAGCTTCAAAATCAGAGTTCCAAAAAGTATCTTAGTGAAATATCTTTTATTGTTTACTAGATCATCTGGCACTGATATTTTAAGAGGACTTTAACTCACAAAATATTTATCAACACAATTAATTCCACTTTTATAGCTTTCCTTCTTCACCCTATTCCCTAGCGATCTGGAATGTGGGCTACTAGGAACAAGGCTGTATTTTGCACTGTGTAAACTTGTAGCACTCCTGATTGAGGGGGCAGATCGACACCCCTGGGTTTATGAAGGGGGCAGCAGCAAGTTTGGATGGCAGTGTTCCAAACACATGGTGGAGACTTGTACACTCTGTGAGATCTGGCAATACTCATTGTATGTAGTGATCCAATTTATTTATGTCATCTACTTTATAAAGGACTTTTCAAATGTCCCTGCCAGCAGGCACATGTGGTGAGTAGTAGTTATGGAGGAATCACCCCTTTCAGCAAGAGTTCTCTAAATCAGTAATGAAGGGATCATGACTGGGCACGGAGATCATGTCAGTGCAGATACATTTGAAGGTCAATTTATATTGAGTCTCATATTGGTCGATGTTATGGCATGATTATTATTAGGAGATGTTTAATTGTATCCCTATACATTTGATAGTAACTGGCCAAAGCTGTTAAATAAATCATTGTAAAACTCTTTCAGATCTTGTTAAATTCTTTACTGACAACTGATTTGCATGTTACTTGTCAAAATACAGTAGTTTCATTCAATTTTGAAGAGAAATCAAGTATATATGTAAAAGAGGTCAAGTGAAATGGCCAAATCTGCCATTGGATTTTGTTCAAATGTGCTTGTTTGCTTAGTAATAAAAAGACTTCCTCAAAACTGAGAAAATTCTAAAGTCTTAAGAGAATTTGTAATCACAATGGTACTACTAGCATTTTTTCTTTCTAATTGTTAGCCTGATGGATTATTTAAGTGCTATTTTATTTTCACTTTTCAAAGTTAAACAAACAGAAAGATTTGGCTCTACTATTAGAAACAAAATAATTTTCTTTACACATGGAATCAAAAATAGCTTATTTCTAAATAGCTTCATGCTTCTTGCCCAAAGAATCACCAACACAGAATAAAAAATGATTTATTTCATCATAAAAGACTCTGAGAGATAAAGAATACCTTAAAACCTCAAATAATTTTTGAAATATAGTTTCCTAATCACTCAGGGTTTTATGTAACATCATTCTGATTTCAGTTTTTTAAATTGCCATAGACCCTCACTGCAAGATATGTTTTCATGGATCTATATTTCCAAGTTTATACGTTTTAATTAATCTTTTTGGCTTATTTTAATGTAAAAGCATTTTTTAGTCTATATAAAAGTTATAAATAAATGTGAATTAATAAATACTAATTTATCAGGACATAAAAACACAAAACTTCATAATTGCATACTAGTGCCAACTTTTATCTTCCATTTCTCTATTTCCAAAATATCTTGAATTTTTACAGACCTTATGCCATAGTATTTTCTTCATTTATTTATCCAGTCAGTACAAAGCTGGCCAACAGGAGCATTTCCCATACATCTAATTTGCCATTAAGTATCCTGAGCCTTTGTGTGAGCAAAGCGAGGTTGTTTTCTATCTAGTACATTACATGCCTTAGTTTATGGTATGTTAAACAAGGTATATTTCTCCTGAATCTTAACAAGGAATAAGCACCCTTCTCCAATCCCAATATGCCACTCCTTTATGGCAAATGCAGAATTATTTGTGTAATTCTATCTACATTATGTAGAACAGATTGTACCACTGTGAAAAATGTCAAAATGCATATGCTGCTTACATTTTATTTTCTCTTCACTGCTTGTTCTTTGGCAAAATCTCAGTCTTTATACTAGAGTTATTCTTGAAAAGTACTGTCCTTACTTTGAATAGATCATTGAGACAGAAATGCCAGTACAAAGTTTTAATTCCCTACCCTCATCGTGGCCTAGAATGCCCTTAACACTTTCAATAAATGAAGCGGTAAGAAAAACAGAATATAAAAAGGCTTTTCTCTTTCCTAAAGATCTGTTACTAATGTAAGAAACTCAAACTATACATTTTATAATATCGTTTGGGACTTGCATTATTTTTGAGGGTATTTAATGAACAGGTACTAAATCACTGATGTAGCATAAACCAGTGTTCCTCAAAGTGTGGGTTTATGGATCACCTCCATCAGAACCACCTCCAGAAATTGCTGAACATGTTCGAATGTCTAGGCCCCACCACAGACCCTCTGAATCAGAATCTTTGGGAGATGAACTTGGGGAATCTGCATTTTTAGTAACACTGGAGGAAATACTTGGTCTGTTAAATTTTGGGAAGTGCAATATAAATATATCATCCTCACTGGGCCGTGCCGAAATCTGGTCACACTTACATATTTCTGTCTCTAGATACAGGGCAGAAAATTTTAAAAAGAACTATCAAGTATACATCAAGCAAAATTATTCTGCAATGTCTCAGGCACAATTAATGTTCCAGAACTCCCAGAACAAGTTACTCAAATACCTATTTTACAGTGTATCATATAATGTAATTATTTCTTTGTGTGTCTCTTTGTGTCACACTGGATTTTGAGCACGATAAAAATAGACACGGATCATATCTATCTTGTGACTCCAAACCCTAGAGGAGTGGGGGCATAAAGAAGGTATGTAGAAAGTGTGCTTTGAGTGAATTAACTCGCGAAATGAATTTAATCAAGTTGAAGAAACCTGGTATTTTGGGGTATTATTCACCCTGCAAACATACTATAATTCTCTGACAACTTTAAAAAAAGTCATTGCCTGGATTTTACTCTAATAAAATTCAGATTTAGTTCATCTTCATTGAGGCCTAGGGATAAGCCCTAGGAGATAAATGTTGCCTTCAAGCTAATAGCCAGCAAGAAAATGGGGACTTCAGCTCTAAAACCTCAAGGCGTTAAATTCTGCCAACAACCTGGATGAGTCTGGAAGTAACTTCTCTCCCAGAACCTCCAGAGGAGAGCACAGCTCTGCATACATCTTGATTTTGGCCTTGTGAGACTTAAAAACTAATCACGCTCACAGGATTTCTGACCTATTGAACTGTGAGATAGTAAGAGAAGTACATATTATTTTATGCTACTATAATAAATTTGTAGTAATCTGTTACAGTTATGATAGAAAGGTAATACTTTCCTGATCAAAAATTACATTTTCCCATCAAACCTAAGTGGCTACTTTCTGCTTCCCACTGGCCAGTCATTTCTCTTAACCTTAGAATATATTCATTATAGTGCAAGGTAATCACATTAGCTAGCAGAATTTCTTTCTAGCTGCTCCTAAACTGCTGTGTGATTTTGAGAAAATCAATACAACTCTTTCCTGCTTGGTTTACCCAACTAGAAAACAGGTATTGAATTTTATCTTTAATTCCCTGTTTTCTATTACATACTTATTAGAAGATGTATGCAGGAGTCAGAAAAACATAACTTCAAATTCATATTCCTGGCAACACTTAAATTTGCTAAACCTATTTCCTGGCCTGAAAATGGGTGTACAACTAATGACTCAAATCAATGTTGCCTAGAATTTTAATCATAACTCATCTTGTCAGATGGTTTTAAGTGTTAAATTACATGATAAATATAAGGAATTTATTTAATAATAAACATCTAATAATCATTAGCTGTTGCTATGATATTTATTAATCTATGATGTCATGATTCATAGTAATGAACACTCTGAACTGAACGAACCAGGGAAGTCCAGCATACATGTTTAGTGACTTGGCCAACATCACACAGATGATGCTCAGGGCTGACCCCAACTCCAAGATAAGAATTCAGTTTCTCTGACCCTCAGTCTGGGTCCTCTTGCCCTATACCACATTGACTCAGAGAACTGAGTCATTTATTTACATAATTAAGGTTCAAAAAGTATAAAATACATTTCTATTTTGCTTATTCACTTATTTGGCCTAACAATCCATTTTTTTTCCCATTTTATTTCACTTTTATTCATCAAACACATTTGTATTTTTTCCTTACACAATCTCTTCTATTAATTCCTACCCTTAGCAATGTGATTATACAAGCATACATGTATATACATATGTGTGTGTGTGTGTGTGTGTGTGTGTGTGTGTATTTATATGCTGTCCAGAAAGTATCCAGCCAGGTAATATGAAAAATAGAGGCATTTATGACTGGATTTTTTTCTAGACAGCACTTGTATGCAGAGGGTGCCAAAAATGTATACACATTTTAAGAAATAAAAAGACTATATTAAAATTATAATAATATATACCAATAAGAACAGATGAATACAAGTAATGTTTTACTTTTGCAATTACAAGAGGTGCTCAAAGTGGATATCATTAGCATGCAGGCACTTCTGAACAATGTTGGCCAAACTTTCCATTTGTATTGTTATACATGCCATTTCAATTTCTTCCCAAAGTACCTCCAGTGTTGCTGGTTTTCTATGGTACACCACATCCTTTAAGGTCCCCCATCGGTAGAAGTCAATGGGTGTTAAGTCAGGAGAACATGGAGGAAACTCAAACAATGTTCTCACATTTCAAATACCACTTCAAAATGGTCATCTTGTCCTCGACAACAATCATGCTTCCGCCATTTTCTTTGATTGATCTGCCTGTCCTATGGTGGCAATAGCATTCATTTGATTAACACCATCTTTTGAGTGAACGTCATACTATACATTGCTATCATAATTCAATTCAACTTTGAAAAGTAATACATAGGTAACATCTCTTAAAATGTGTATACATTTCTTTGGCACCTTGGTATATGTATCTTACATTAGTAAATGCTTGACAACTCAAACTTGCCATTCTGGTAAGGTAGCCAAATAATAACCATATGTACTGTCTCATTTTTGAGCATTTTGAAGTGGATTTTAAATGAAGAAATATGTCTGAAAATTCAATTAGTCACCTTATCCTATTTATTGATCATCTACTTTTACCTAGTTGTGTAGTGAGATAAAAAAGAATGTAAGTTAAGGTTTCTGTCCTAAATGAAATATTTATCAAAATGGAGAGCAGTAATGAGGTTAGAGGCTTAGTTCATTAAATTAAACACAATCCATAGGACTTATTCATGAAGTTCTAAATAGGGATGATATCACCAGCATTGAAGACAGGAAGTTAGCCTAGGGTCTCAGTCAATACGCTGTCATTCAATGAGCTTGAATAAGTTACATACCTTTCCAAGTGTCTCATTTGTAAAACAAGAGAGTAGGAAAAAATAAATGTAAGCCTTGAGTAGAGGTTTAAAATTCATATAAAAAGAAAAAAATGGTTAGTACATAGGAACGGTTTTGTTCATAGTAACCCAAATCCAAAATATTCTTGAAACCGAACCATTCCTGACACTGTTTTTTTCTGGCTCAGAAAGACTTTCTCTAGGTCTCCTACTACCAATTATATCTGAATCTAAAAGAGTGAAAAGTGGGCCATTTGGCTAGATAATTTTTCCTTTATTACATGGGAATATGGGAAAAAGGTGTCTATGACCGCCCCCCACCCCCAGCCAAAATATCTTGATTCAACCTTTTCATATACTGCCTCTTCTTAGAGCTATTCTTACTTTTGAAAGGCCATTTGGGAAAAGTTTAGTTCTCTCTTCCCCACTACAGAAAACTGAAATTAGAAAAGCAAACATACTTCTTCATAAGCTGCTTTGCCAGACTTCTCAAAATGGAATCTGATCAGCTCATCTAGGCCAAACTAAACATACTGTCATCATCACTGGAAATAGCCCTAATATTTCTGGGATTGGAAACCAACAATTTTTGAATTTTGGCTGCCTTGGTTTCTTACCTTTTTTGCATTTAACAGAAAATAACCTAGGTAAAATTTTTAAAATTACAGAGTTCTGGAAATTGAAGGATGTGTTAAGAAATAATTCAATAATGCATAAACTCAAAAAAAGTAATCAATGAAAGTAAGAAGAATTGTTACATTTAATTGATCAAAATACTACAAATGCTCTAGTATGTAAAAGTGTATTTAGTAGCCAATTGTAAAAAATCAATGAAAACTTTCATAAGAACCTCCAGAAATATTTTATTTTTGGAGATACCAGAATTTAATTACAACTATTAAATTCCAAATACTGCAAAAACATATATTTTAATTATTGTCCCATTAATGATACAGTTTTTCTTTTTCAAGAGGGATATTAAAATAAATAAAGTAGCATCCAACTGATATTTAATAATTAGCACAATAGATGGGACAATATGTGTGTGATGTCAGTTATAAGAAGAGGCAATATTTGTACTGGTTACAAATATAAGTTAGACTTCCTGATTTTTAAAACCAACTCAGCCTCACACTTGCAAATTAAACTCCTGTGAAAATAATTTTCTCATTTATAAAATAGTTGCTAAACCAGAATGCTATTATGAAAATGAATAAAATAATGTACATAAACTTTTTAGAATTCAGTAAATGTTAGCTATTATTATATCATATTAAAAGTTTTAGAAATGTAGGTAAACTTATGCATATTTTAAGTGATTTGCTACAATTTCAATAGCATTATTGGTGAAATTAGCCCTATATTTCAAGGTGATGATCATATGCATCTTGAGTTTTTTATTTTCTTTAGAAATAATATGATTGTTTTTATTGTCATTTAGGTCAGTTATGGAAATATCAAGCAAAGTGAATGAGAACAAATATCTTTCAAATAATTAGTCAGCCAAGTTAGTGTAACAGCATATTTCCTAATCCTGAGTTTATATAAACTAAAGATCTAGCAAGTTGTTTGTATACATTATAATAAGACAGTCACATTTAAGAATATAACATGCTAATCCAATTAAAATCAAGATCTAAAACCTCCCAAATTTGACTTCAATTTTAGGTTGCCTTTACTAACACTAAATTGGAACCAAAAATAATAAATATATTGACTCTATGCTTACTTGCTTATCTAATGAACATTCCAGGTCGAATAGTTGAATAACTATTAAACAGAGATTATATTGTGATTAAAAGTAGGACTTGATTTTAAACACTGATGTACTTACTCACGGAAATAATTTTCCCATTGTGGGCATAATTAACGATTTTCCGGTAATTTTTGTCACCCTCTTTATATTTGAAAGAGGCAAGTGGCCAATTCTCAGCCCAGTTAGTAAAAGGTGGGAGGGAGGTTGTAAAAAGTGCTTTGTACTTGATGGAACACTTTCCCTCCAGGAGATCTAATATGGAAAGAATTGCTTGTTCAAAGATCATAAAAACAAAACACATCTTTCCATCTCTTTAGACTAAGAGCTTTTACACCAATTTCCTTTCCACAAAGTCAGGAGTGAAATTCCATGTGAGAATATGTTTCCTTCCATAGACTGTTTCCTTCCATAGACTGTAACATAAAAAGATATATAATTCTGCTGGAATTTTAGTTTAAGTAATGTAGTAGTCCATCATCAAAGTTACGGTATTTTTGTTATTTAAAACTTTTAATTTTTCTCTAAAAAAATTTTATATGGCACCTACTAGCAAATTTCTGCCTTTAGGAAGCATGAGAACTCATTGATACTGTTGGTCTAGCACATCTTCTCTCTTTTCATAAAATAAACCTCTATTTCCAATGGAGAATCTATTCTCTCTGGTTCAAGTGTGGCTGCCCTCTTGGTCTCTGCAGTAGAAAGTAACTAAAATCCGGTTAAGACTCGTACAGTTCTCTGATTCAGGTTGGCTTAGACATGGATATGTGGGCCAAGCTACACCATCAGAATTCTCCCTGGGACATTTTTGTTAATGTTATCAGGGAAGATTTTCCCTTTCTGCAAAGGAGGTAGGGCATGATTATCGGGCAATCCCCATGCATCCTTCCTATTATATGGAGGAAACCTATTTTTTAAAAATGAAATCAAGCAGAGGCAATCAACTGAGAGCTGGAGATTGGTGGAGAATCCTATGACATTATTAGAGTTCTTGAATCTGGCCACATATAAAATTAGCTACAATAATGGACACCCTCATTAATATAAGCTTTAAGCTATATTTTATGCCTAAACAGGATTGATTTGGAGTTTTGTCTCTTGCAACCAGAATATTTCTAACAAAAATTTTGAGAAATGCTGGTGTAGTGTAAACATTACTAAAGTTCCATATTTTATTTTGCCTAGCTTATAGAGCTTAAATATTTTTAGATTAGTCACTTTGCTAGCCCTTTTTCCTGGCCTGTAAAGTAAGAGCACTTCAGGCTCCTTTCCATTTTGTTACCTAAATATCTATAGTTTATTTTCTTTTCACCAAATTAAGGCAGTATTATTTATTCCCAAAGCATATTTCAAGCCCAGCCAATAGTAATTCAAAAACTAACATTTTCCCTCCCCAAGAATCTATGACATTATTTTTTTTTCTAAATCTGAGATAAATTTAGCAGTATATGGCCTTGGAGAATCCACAAATATTATATATGCCTGTGGCAAGATATTTATAGCCAGCTCAAGAAGTAAATGTAACCTTTAGACAAAAACATATGAATAAATTTATTTGAATTTGGTTGGAGAATTTTTTTTAGATATATCAAAAGACAGTGACATAAAAATTAGATTAACTCATACGACATCAAAATTAGAAACTTTTGTGATACTGTGAAGAAAATGAAAGAGGCAGCTCACAGAACGGGAGAAAATATTTGCAAGTCATTTTTTAGATAAAGGATTTGTATCTAGAATATACAAAAACTTTTACTCCTGTATAATAAAAAGACAAATAGTCCAATTTTTAAAAAATGGGAAAAGGATCTGTATAGTCATTTCTCTAAAGAAGATATACAGAAGACCAATAAGGACATTAAAAAAAAATCTTCAACATCATTAGTTATAAGGAAATGCAATTCAAAACTATGGTAAAATCACACTTCATACCCAGCAAGATAGTTATAATAAAAAAGATAGACCATAATATGTATAGGAAAGGCTGTGGCAAAATTGTAATTCTTATACATTATTGGTGGGATTCTAAAATGTTGCAGCTGCTTGGAAAATAATAGTTCTTCAAAATGTTAAAGTTAGAGTTATCATATGACTCAGAGATTCCATTTCTAGGTATATATATATAATACCAAAGAGAAATAAAAACATACTTCCAAACAAACTCTTGTACATGACTGGTAATAGAAACATTATTTTTAATAGCCAAAAAGTGGGAACAACTCAGATGTCTCTCAACTGATGAGTAGATAAACAAAACATGACAAATCGCAATGGAGTATTATTTGACGATAAAAATAAAGAATTACAAATACATACAACAATATGAATAAACCTTGTAAACATCATGCTAAGTAAAAGAAGCTAGTCATAAAAGACACATATTGATGATTCCATTATATGAAATGTCCAGAATAGACAAATCTTTTTAAGCAACAATATGGTTGCTTAGGGCTGGGGGAATGATTGCTGATGAGTACAGGGATCCTTTTTAGGGTGATGGAAATGTTCTAAATTAGTTTGTAGTGGTACTTACAAAAACCTGTGAATACACTAAAGCACTGAATTGTATACTTTTAAATTGGTGGAGTATATAGTATGTAATTTATATCTTAATAATGCTCTTTTTAAAAAAGTAAACGCAAAAATGGGCATGTGTATCTAAGGGAAAATTTATGCTAGGTGGAACATCTAGTTTCCCCCATCATTTGCCAACAGACAAATAATGTTTACATTGTAAAACAAAACAGATTGACCTGAAATCTGGCTTATAAAGCATCCCATGGAAGTAAAATCTGAATTGTTCCTTCAGTTTGATGCATTATCTCATGTTCAATGACAACAAAAAGTAATTGTACTTTATACGTATATTTAGGACAGTTTCAATTTCTAAGGAAAACTGCATTTTCTTTGGCATTTGCTTTCAAAACCTACTTTTCAACTGATACTGAAAAATACTATATTTCCTCTGAGAAATCAATTTTAGCTTATAAAAATACAACTATTATATGTAGTTGAGGTTAAAAGTATAGTAATGTACATACAAATTTTTCCTTAGGTTTAAGTAAGATCTTTCTCCTGCCAATGATTAAATTTTTCACATTTCTGCTGTCTTTTATTTCATTTTTTTATAGAAATGGAAAACTGACAATTTATATACAAAATGTAGATATTTTTATTCCATTTGTGACATTCTAATGATGTTATTACAAAAAATGTCAATAAAAACAGTATAGAAATATTAGCAAGAAAGAGAAATTATTGAACTTCAGGTGTTTTTTAAATTAACCGAGTTAAAAATCTTCTATTCAAACTATTTCCCTTTTATAGAGTTATTACTTGGTACAAAAAGTGAAGGAAGACTGGAAAGAAGAGAGTGATGAAGGTAGGGAGGCAGGAAGGAAGGATGAAAGGAAGAAGGAAAGGGAAGGGAGAGGGGAGGGAAGAAATGTGTGTCTCAGGTAAATGCATACTTTATATAAAATTAAGTCTATTTCCATTATTTTTATAAAGAAACAAACTGAATGTTAATTATAGTAAAATTGGTTTCTTTATAAGACTTGCACTGTTTGCAATTATTAAACATAATTCCACTTGAGTATTTTTGATATATTGATTTACTTATTTATTCATTTAAACATTTATTTAGAACCTGCTGTATTCCAAAAGCTGAATCCAAAATGCCATCATTTTTTTTTCTGCCTTCACAGATAATCAAAGCATGGTAGAAAGAGAAAGTCATCTATGAATATGCGAACAATGAAATGTTATAGGTAGTGAATAAATATTTTTTAGTGTCTGATTGATCTGATAGGATGATGCATTTACATGGCAGAAGTGTTTGGGTGTGAATGTGCATGTGTGCACACATGCATATGTACACACGTGGAAAGAGAGAATATGACACTTATAGGAGGTGACTGAAAGACACAAGTACGTATGAGATGGGGCTTTCCATGGACAGAGGGCAGCAAGTTAAAGATAGTGTCTTCTGTCATATTAAAGAGTTTGGGGATTTTTTTCCATGCTTCAGGACCTTTATTTTTTTCAATTACAGTTGACATTCAACATTATCTTATATTAGTTTCCAGAGTTCAATATAGTGATTAAACATTTACATAACTTACAAAGAGATCCCCCTGGTAAGTCCTAGTATCCACCTGACACCATACATAGGTATTGCAATGTTATTGACTATATTCCTTATGCTGTACTTTGATCCTTTGTGAGTGTTTTGTAACTACCAGTTTGTATTTCTTATTCCCTTCACCTTTTTCACCCAGGTCCCCAAACCCCCTCCCATCTGGCAATCATCAATTTGTTCTCTGTACCTATGAGTCTGTTTCTCTTTTGTCTGTTTATTTTGTTCTTTAGATTCCATATAGAATAGATTCCATATAGTATTTGCCTTGCTCAATCTATTAATAATTTATTTCACTTAGCATAATACTTTCTAGGTCCATCCATGTTGTCACAAATGGTAACATTTTATTCTTTTTCTGACCAAGTACTGTTCCACTGTGTATGTATGCACCACCTCTTCTTTATCCAGTTGTCTATTGACCGACACTTAGTTTGCTTCTATATCTTGGCTACTGTAAATAATGCTTTAGTGAACATAGGGATGTATATATTTTTTCAAGTTAGTTTTGGGAATTTCTTCAGATAAACACCCAGAAGTGGGACTGCTGTGTCATACGGTAGTTTTATTTTTAATTTTTTTGAGAAACTGCCATACAGTTTTCTGTAGTGGCTGCACCAATTTGCAATCCCACTAACAATGCACAAGGATTTTCTTTTCTCCACATCCTCGCCAATACTTGTTATTTGTTGATTTATTGATGATAGCCATTCTGACAGGTGTGAGGTGACATCTTATTGTGGTTTTAATTTGTACTTTTCTGATGATTAATTACATTTAGCCATTTAGCTTCTTTTCTCTGTCTGTTGCCTATCTGTATGTTCTGGGAGAAATGTCTTCTAGGTCCTCTGCCTGTTTTAAAATTAGGTTGTTTTTTTTGGGGGGGGGGTGGAGGTAAGTTTGGATTTCTTTATAAATTTTAGATATTTATCCCTTATAAGATGTATTATTGGTAAATATCTCCTCCCAATTGGTAGGTTGTCTTTTATTTTGTTGATTTTTTTTTTTTGCTGTGCAAAAAATTTTAGTTTAACGTAGTCCCATTTGTTTAGTTTTTCTTTTGTTTTCCATGCCCAGGGAGAGATGGCAAAAATATTTTACTTAAGAGTAATGTCAGAGAGTTTACTGTCAACATTTTCTTCTTGGAGTTTTATGGGTTCGGGTTTTACATTTACGTCTTTAATCCATTTTGAGTTTACTCTTCTATATAGTATAAGAAGATGGTCTAGTTTCTTTGAAAAGATGAACAAATTTAATCCAGACTCATCAAGAAAAAAAGAGAGAGGACTCAAATAAAATGAGAAATTAAAGAGAGGTAACAACTGACACCACAGAGATACAAAGGACTATAAGACAATATTATGAATAATAATATGCCAACAAATTAGATAATCTGGAAACAATGGATAAATTCCTAGAAACATACAATCTTCCAAGACTAAGTCAATAAGAAACAGAACATCTGAACAGCCCAATGACGACTAATTATATCAAATCAGTAATCAAAAACTCCCAACAAAAGTCCTGGATCAGGTAGTTTCACAGGTGAATTTTATCAAACATTCAAAGAATTAACACCCATTATTCTTAAATGATTCCAAAAAATTGAAAAGGAAGAAAAGTCACCCAGGCTCATTGAATGAGGCCAGCATTACTAAGATACCAAAACCAGACAAAGATGTTACAAAAAAGAAAATTATAGGATAATATCCATGATGGACAAGACATAAAAATCTTAAACATAATGTTAAATCAAACTCAGCAATTCATTAAAAAGATCATATACCATGATCAAGTGGTATTTATTCTTGAACTAAAAGGCTGGTTCAATATTCACAAATCAAGTAACATGATACACCACAAAAATAAAATGAAAGTACAAATTTTATGATTATATCAATCGCAGAAAAATCATTTGACAAAATCCAGCATCCATTCATTATAAAAACTCTCAGCAAAGTGTGAATAGAGGGAACATACCTTAACATAATACAATCCATATATGATAAACCTACAGCTAACATCATACTCAATAGAAAAAGCTAAAAGTGTTTTTCTTAAGATAAAACACCAGACAGGGATGTCCACTTTCACCTCTTGTACTAGAATTCTTAGCCACAGCAATCAGACAAGAAAAAGAAATAAAAGGCATCCAAATTGGAAAAGAAGAAGTATTTGCAGATGACGTGATACTATATAGAGAGAATCCTAAAGATTCCACCAAACAACTACTAGAATTGATAAAATAATTCCGTAAAGTAGTAGGATAAAAAATTAATGTTTAGAAATTAGTTGCATTTTTATACACCAATAACAAACAGAGAAATTAGCAAAACAATCCCATTTACAATTTCATCAAAAATAAATGAATAAACAAAATACCTAGGAATAATTTTAACCAAGGAGATAAAAGCCCTATATTTGGAAAATTATAAAACATTAGAGAAATAAATGAAGATCCAAATACATGGAAGCATGTACTGTCCTCATGCATAGGAAGAATTAATGTTGTTAAAATGTCCATACTACCCAAAGAAATCTATAGATTCAATGTAATCGCTATCAAAATACCAATGACATTTTTCAGAGAACTGGAACAAATAATCTTAAAATTTATATGAAACCACAAAAGATGCCAAATAGTCACAGCAGTCTTAAGAAAGAAGAATAAAGTTGGAGGTATTATGCTACCTGATAATAAACTGTACTACAGGGCTATAGTAGTCAAAATGGCATGTATTGGCATAAAAACAAACACATTTATCAACTGAAGAGAATACAGAGCCCAGAAATAAACCCATGGGGATAAAGACAATCTCTTCAATAAATTATGTTGGGAAAACGGGACAGATAACATGCAACAACAACAACAACAACAAATAAAAAGGAAGCAAGAGATAAAGAAAGAAGAAAGAAAGAAAAAAGAAAAAAACTGGACCATACTGGGAGTTTTGATTTAATGCTGTAGGCTGGAGATGTTCATGTAGAATGCCTGCTCTGATTTACTGGTGGCAAGCAGGACTCCTGTACTGAGCAGTGTTGAAGTTGAAACGAGACTTGGTGAGAGTAACTAATGCATCAATAGTGTCAGCCATGGGTACCAATCTGGGAAGGACTGAAACGTATTCCAAATATTTTGCTAATCTGGTTGCAAAAAAAATCGAATACAAATTATAGGGAAACTAAACAGTAGAGCACTATGACAAATATTTTTATTTTAGAAAGAAGGATGATTAAAGATGGTAACAGGGTAGTTGTAGAGAGACAAATTAAAATGCTGCAGTGACTTCTAAGTATGTGAGGCAAGAAAATCATGAAGGCTGGAACCTGAAACTAAGAAAAAAAAATAATGGGGATATAGAGGAGTATTTAAAAGTCAGAGATATGATAGGTTTCATCTATGAAGATATGAGAACTCAGTGAGTATAGGAAACCTAAGCAGATTCCCCAAATTTTAACGTAAGTATCTGGGTAGTTTCCAATTACTCTCGTAGGGGATATAGCAGAAGAAAAGAGATGGTGGGAAAATACCTAGAGCACAGATCAGACATTCTGAAGAAGAAAGTGTCTGTCTATATATTAATAGGTCAGGAGATCAGTAAGGGGATGCCTCGAAATAGAAAGTTCACATACTTCATCGTATAATAGAATAGTAGATGGTGACATTTTGTCCAGAAATATTGTTTATAATGGAAAGGGAGCAGACAGCATATTCTAAGAAATATGTATGCGAAGTGAATTAGAGCACAATTCAAAACATTAGTGTTTAAGGAATTCAAAGTAAGAATGTGTGTTCATAGAGGGCAAAGGTAGAGCTTTCTGGAGACATGGAGCTAGAAATATAAGGCATGGGTACAGAAATGAGCAAGGCTTGTGTGAGACAAAGTAAAGGTACAGATCTGGGAGGAACTTGAGATTCTTTGGGAAATTAATGAGTGGAAACCTAAATGTGTGACTTGAGACAGTTGCTAGGCACATAGTTCTATAATGCATTCTACAAACTGCTTTAATTTTGTACAATCCAAACTCAGCTATTTTTAATTATTCACTCCTATGAGTAAGTCTGGATTGTAATTTAAAAATAGGTTTTTCCAGAGCAAAAGAAGTGGCACAGGAAGATGCTCCTCACTGAATTAAACTGTGCTTAAGTGAGAAGCGTCGCTTAAGAACAACACGTTCCCTGTGAAAAAAGATGGCAAATCCATTTCAGTGAGTCTAACCTTCACGGAGCACCGTTATCAACTCAATTGTATGTTTTTTCCTGTTTCACAAACATGTTCCCAAAAGACTTTTAAAATAGCTTTCTTTCCTGCTAAATTGTTGTGCCAAGCATTTTTATGAATCTCAGCTTTAACTGGACCAGGATATGTTAAAGAAAAAAATGCCCTGTCGCGCTTGACAGGGTGTAATAGACTCTAACAACAGTTAAACATTTTCCTAACCTGACTGCCTCCTCTCTCACAGAATCTTAAGACAGTGCATTTTCATGAAAATGCAAAATACCCTGAGGAAACAAAAGAAGAGATACTTTCCAAAAAAGGCACCATCTCAAATGTGAAAAATCTGTTTGCTAAAGTAGATTTTTTTTCCTAATAAAAAGAAAAACAATCACTACAGGAAATATGTTTTTCTTTTTTAAGTTAAATAACTTAAAACAAAAGAAATAATTATATGGAATGGTTGCCTGGTACCTAATAAATTTTTTTTTTTGAGGAAAAGAATCACAGCATCCTGAGGGTGAATTGGTCACTTCGAAAGAATCCCACACATTGTTGGGGCATATTTCTCAAACTACAACTGGGATTGTAGTACTATGTATGACTGTCTTTCTATTGAGAGGTATTTTCTCACCAAAAGTTTCTCTGAGCAGCACTGACTAACAACAGCAGTCTCAGAAAAAAAGATGAAAGTACATAAAAGATGGACACTTTGGTGAAGTCTATGGCTGGAAATGTAACGCATGGCTGGAAAAGTAACACATGGCTTTCTGGGACAGGAGTCAATAATACATCTCTCTGAGCAGTGTGCTGCATTTGGCAGCAGATAACAGCAATTTAAAAAACAATAACAATGGGGAACTTGTATTGGAAAAAAGAGAAAGGACAGGAAAACAAGATGCAGGGCAGAGATCACAGGTTTTTGCTTCCATGATTTGGGATACTAGCTGCCACATTTATGAAGATAATGTAAGCAGAAACCTAACCTGCAACTTTTACTTGGGTTACTGTAGCTTTCAAATAGGTATAATACAGGTATGACTATCTTAAATATGTTCTGGAACTTAAATATAGTAACCGACACAATCACCTATCACAATTTAACAATTTAAATACTCAAGAGAAGTGGTCTTGCTCTCCTCTGCAGCAGAAAGGGAATGCCTTGGTTTGTTGCAATTGGTCCCCATGACAAGACTTGTGATTTTGAATAAAATTATATGTGAATATTTTACAATGCCACCTCTCTCAACTTTCTGGAAAAGAGGACTTTATCAGCCACCAAAGGCATGGAATTTAACATATTCAAGTGGAAGTAACAATGGTCACTGTCTCCAAACTTACTCTTCTCCTTATCAAAACTACTTTGCTCTGACTATATCACTGCTGTATACGAGAGAAATGTATATGGTCTTTCCTCTAAGACGGGTAATAAACCCCTGTGCTCAAGTTTCAGTATTAAGGAGGCAAAATGTTCCATGCTTTGTCACAAACACATACCCTGGAAGACTTCTACATTTGCAGAAGCAATGGTTCATTTTCATTTGCTTAATTAATTCCTAAAATAAAGAAACCAGTAATACTGAAGGTATCAGATCCATTATCTGCAAAAAGCAAGGGGTTATTTGTTGGAGAAAAAAATGGTACAAGGATAAAAATGTAAATGGTGCAAGGAAAAAGAAAAGCCTGCAGCAGATATTAGTTAAGCTTATTTTATTGTCCAAAATTATTAAAACATATACATACATACCTACATAATGCAAATATAACACAAAATAATTAAAACAAAATAATTAAGTTAATAATATGCTATTAATGTAATTAAAATACAATTTATGTTTTAAAACATGTTGCCTTTTAATATAAAAAAGTACCAATGTGGTGGGGGAAGCAGCTGGGTTTTGTCATCTTATTCCGTATTGTCAAAACTTGATTTTGAACCACTCCCCCACTATCTCAGAGGAAAAAGAAAACAGCTGATACACTCATGTATGGCAAAGAAAATGCAAACAATAGTTTATTATCTAAAATGATTTTAAAGCTCAAAAAGAATTTTTGTACTGTAAAATTCCATATATTTTGATTTAGCTCTTACTAATTTATAGAAATTATTTTTAAGAAAGCATGTGCTTGTAAAAATTGGAAATAATTGGGCCTGCCTTGACACAATAAGGAAAAAAGGGGAGATAAATTCTTTAGTGAAGATGTACAGAATATTCAATTCACAATTCAAACATACGTTTTATTTTAAATATGTTCATCATGAAGAAAATCTTAGGATTCTGCTCTGCATGATGGCGGATAACAGTTGGTGGAATAAAGGAGAAAAAAAAAGAGGGTGTATTAGGGAACCTAACACTATTTGGGTTTTGTTGTTGTTGTTTATACCTATCGTCCCTGTAACTAAGCATTGCTTGTGATGCTGTGGTTGAAATAAGCGACTAATAAGTGTTTGAAAAAAGATGTGATTAGGTCCCCTTTTGCAGTGTGTGTGTGTGTGTGTGTGTGTGTGTGCGCGCGCGCGCGCACACACACACACACACACACACTTGCTTATATGAGACAGAGAGACGTTAATACAAGACCGAAGGACAGGTTGTTTTTAATTTCCTATTCAGCGAAGGAGTGATGGAGTCAACATTATTGAACATCAGATATTAAAAGAGCAGAATTTTGGAAAAAACAACTATTTTGTCCAATAACGCTAATGGTGGTTTATGAGGGATTTAATTCCTGTTTTTCAGGACTTAACTTTGTCTCTACCATCCTCAAGAGACCTCTCTGAACTCCTTATTGCCTTAGTCTTCCCCTCATGTTATTCCTATGCCGCAGTCAGGCTGTGTTCTATATGCACCCTCAACAGTACATTGTGACACTAGACTTACTTAAGACTGTTTTTATTTTATTTTTTTATCTTCTGCACTAAATATGAGTGCTATTTGAGGGCATTTCAGGGTGTTGCCTTACTAATCTTTAGGTCCCCAAGGCATTGCCTGGTGTGTCACTAAGTTTTTAAAAGAATAAATAAATAAAGTGATTATCCTTTACATATTATGTGTCCATAGTTATAATGATTTACAAAGACTAATCACATTTGTAAAATAAAGGAAAGCACTTAATCTAGTCAAATAAAGTGTTTTCTCATACTTTGGAAGAAAAATTTTAAAAATTGGTAGGTGATAATATAGCAACAAAATGGGAACATTGTGAACATTTTCAAATGAACTATGTTTTTTAAATTCTTCAATAGTGCATATTCAAAACTTTAAAACTAAATTTTTGCCTGTTAATCCTAGACACCTGTGCTGACATTGACTTTTGTGTTCTAAGAGATAAGAATTCAAATTTAAAAAATAAAAGAATGAGAAGTCTTTGGCCACAAAGTGGGGACTGAGAGATAGAGGGAGACAAATATATACTACTTGGTATTAAAGCTTTCTTTAGCAATATATTTAGGTAAAATGTTGCATACTAAAAATTTAAACAGTATCAGGTTGACTATGAATAAACCTAGGGTTTTCATTTGAACAAACCTGGGGACACAGAGGTAACTGGATCTAGCAAAAATGTGAACTAAGGCTTCTTGTGCATAGTCCGTTAAGGATACCAATACTTTCACCTCTTAATGTTGTCTTAGTTCCCTCACTAAACCAGCTCTGTATAATTTGAGCAAAACCATTTATGTTTGGTGGTCTCGTTTTGTTTTTTAATTTGTAAAATAAGGATATTGGACTAGATTCTTAAGGTCCTTTTTATTAATTCTATTGTTCTAAGGGAATAATATCATTATATATCCAAAACACATATATTAATGCTAATACATTAAGTGTTAGAGGTCAAATTTTTAAAAAGAAACTTTTTATTCACTCATTTATTTAAAATATATGAGGTCAGAAAATTAATTTCATGAACTCATCCTAGAAAAAAATGTTACATGCCTCATTGCTGTGAATATCAGTACGGTGACCTTCAAAGCACTCCCCTTGGGAAGCTATGAAACGATGCCAGTGCCTAGTCCACCTTTCACAGCAGTTTTGGAACTCGTTTTCTGAAACGGCCATCAGAGCTGTCATGGTACCCAAAATCTGACAATTAAGTTTGCGAACTTGCCAAGGTTATGACATCTTACTGAGTTGTTTGTATAGTGCCGCCAACATTGGCACATGGTCGCAAGTTGACAAACTTAATTGTCGGATTTTAGGCATGACAACAGCTCTGATGGTCATTCCAGAAAAAGTGTTCCAAAATTGCTTTGAAGTGTGGACTAGGTGCTGGCGTCCGTGGGTAGCTTCCTAAGGGGAGTACTTCTAAGGTGACTATAGTGATATTCAGCAATGAGATATGTAGCACCTTTCCTAGGATGAGTTTGTAAACTTAATTATATGACCTTACACATCCAAAAATTATTATAATTTGCAATATTGGTATTTTGATATTTATATATTTAGAAAACATTTTTGAACTTTGTTTTTTAGCTACGAGTTTCTTCTTCTTTTTCCTCCCATTGCCTTAGTTAATAATTGAGTAAAGCAACACTTTTACGAAGCATGAGAGTATGTTTTGAAGTTTATTTAAAACAATAAAAAATAGAGAATTTAGAAATAAAACCCAAAGATGTCTAATATCATATTCACAAATTTACTGTATTTGTCCATATATAAACTTTTTCTAAAATTGTTAGACTGAAAATCAGAGGTCAGCTCATACACAGGAGTAACCAGTTGAGAGGATTTCTTAATGTTGGGTTAGAAAAGTAGGGGTTGTCTTATACATGGGAGCATCTTATACATGGAAAAATATGGCATATCATATGCTATGTATCTTTCTTTAAGACTTAGAATAATACAGATGTCCAAATTCCTGCTGCAGAAATAAATAAATGAATTCACTATAACCGTGCACTGTAGTTCTCTTTTCTGTACAACTGAAAATTTAAAACTCCCTTCTGCAGGTGGTTTTGTTTTTGCTGTTGTGATCATTAAGAATGGCCTTTGGGTGTGTTAGTGTGTTTGTAATTTACACACAAATCCCCTCATCTCAGAAAAGCTACTAACTAAATTTTAGTTTAAAAAAAAAAAGTAATTTAATCACTGTATGGTGGAATGAAATGGTTATACTTCAAGAATAGCTAAAGAACAGTTAAACCAAGCTGAAAATCCAAGTTGTAAATGCAGTTTTATCTTTAACATTTTAAATCTATTATCTCTTCCTTCATGCTCAATACAGTTGGTAATTAAGACAACATTTCATGGAAATATAAAATTGCTTTTTCCTACAAATTAAGTAGCAGTTACATTTGAAAGGGAGCACCAATATATTAATTCAGTGCACATAAAATGTTTACAGTTACTCTTGGTTAAATATCTAAAGGCTTTTTCTCCCCTTTTTCTCCCTCTACTCAGTTTTCTCCCAGGACTGTAGCAGTCACTGTGAGCTCTTTTGTAAAGAAATGTTTTATACGTGAATGCCTTTAATTGATTCTGTGTACCAAATAATGATGGATAATAGCCTTAAAATCCCTGGGAAAGTACTTAGAATATTAAAGTCTCTCCTCCCCTACCATTGAATCAGCTTTTTAAACTTACTTGTTTTGAGTCAGAAAATAACCTTAGTTGAGTGTCAAGATTGTCCTTGAACCAGTAAAGGAGATATTACTGTGATCTAAGCATCTGTGGTGTGGGGGAGAAGGAGGGGAGAGGGGAGGGAGGAGGGAGGGAGGGAGGGAGGGAGGGAGATAGAGAATTCCATATAGGGGAAACGACATGGGGAAAAACAACCTATGGGGGAGGAAAGCATGAACATTAAATGGGCATAGCATTTACATCTCAGAATTTTAAATTTCAAAGAGATTCAAGTATTCATTCTGTTTTCCTTGACATCATGTGTTATTGATGTGTATGTGATTATTGTCAGCTGTTATATTTTAAACCTTATAAGGTAATTGCTACCTCTATCTGATGGCTTCTCTACCTATTAATATTATATCATATTTTTACCAGTTAATTAAATTGTATCTGCCTCCCTTCCATATAGGGAAAGCAAGAGCATGTTACAGAACTATGTATTATTGAAGACATTGTTATTTACATACCAAAATAACAAAAATAGGTTTATGCAGGCTAAGTGTCCAGCAAATAAAGAAAATTATTCTTCCCTTCAACAATTTAGACAGACAAACTCCCCAAAGTTTGCTACTGACCTGATCTTGAAATACTCTTCTTTATTCCAATTATAACTTGTGTGTTGACAGCACTGGAGTTGATGAAAAGAACTGTGACTTATGTCTCAATAGATATAAAATACCCAAGAGGGCAAGCTAGTGTGGCTTTGCTCACATGCGTATCTTGGAAAAAGTGAGAAAGAGTATTTTCTATGGAGTTAGTCACTGACTGAGTCTGTATATCCTTGAGCTTTGATTTAAACTGATACTATCTATAGAGCTATGTAATTTAGGCAAATTATTTTATCCCTTTTCTCTTGACATCCATGTAAAATGGGGATAATTACATTATAACATATTTAGAGCTGATGTATTATGTGAAAAATTAGTATGTAGTGAACTAACATTTTATGACACATTAAAAAGCACTGAATAAATTAGTTATTATTATGCAAATTTCATATAGAATATCATTAATTGTCACTGAACAGGATGAATGAAAAGCACCATATCTAAGTTGGGACATTAAAACAGCAAATTTTTTTTATGTAAAAATTTTACTTATGGGAGGTGAGCTCTCTTTTCTACCATGTTTTATTAGGGTGTGAGCATGGGAAAGTTGTCCAAGAAAGTCAATTAACATATTTTTTTCCAAGAAGGTGTTTTAATTCTTCACTATTAGCCAATAATAATTCATTCTGAAATATAAAAGTAACTTGAAATAATAAAGTTCTAAATAGATAACCACATTTTAAACTCAGTGCTCACATGTTAATGATAGGCAATAGTATGTCATAATGGGCACTTTTAAAATCTTTTTAAAAATCATAATCATTAGGCTAAATTTTTAGAAGAATGAAAATAATCTTTCTTTTATCATAATAAAATAAACAATGCCTAAATTCAAAGTACATGTGTGAATCTTGGCTAAAAACGGCATCTAACTGGCAACCTATGCACTATATGCTATCTGCTATCTTTATGCCAGCTACACTTTGAAAGCACAGAGCTTCAAGAAAAATGCATAGAAACACTGACATTTAAGACAGATTTTCCCAGGACTGTCGAGATATTCCAGTTAATGTAGAACTGTACTCAGAAACATTCAGTTCCTACCCAACAGACAAAAAGTTGACATACACATCAGCCCAAATTCATATAGTCTTTGATGTTCAGAGGATTGAGAGCTGGGCTCAGCAGGAAACTAGTAAATGTAGGTATTTTTGTTTTAAGGCAGCCAGAGAAATGTGTTTATTCTTTTTTGTATTTTATGGCCCATTCATCCAGGAATTTCATTTCCCAGAAACCAAGAAATACATTTTATTTTTGATTGATTAATTGATTGATTGGATTAGAAGTAAACACTGGTGTCTCAATATTATCTCTGTGGTTGAGGGTTAATCCCCCAAATCAAGTCCTATGGGAAGAAATAAAGTAGGAAGAGCCCTAGTAGCAATATATTGAAGTTGCTGGAGAAGAAGTTTTTATGTATTCTATGGTCAAAATGGGAAGAGAGCTTTAGATAATAAGATAAGGGATATAAAATATGAGACAAGTCCACACTAGAAAAACTTAGATAAATGTTTCCTAAATGTCAAGATTGGACTAAAAGCTATGTTTATATACTTGCCTTTGAACTTTTGACATGAAAAGGGATTTTGATGAAACCATAGAGAACAGTGAGCATAGCCAATTCCCAAAAATGTGTCTATCAGCAAGCAAATCTATCTTTGGGCCATGATAAGCAAACAAAATGAAATAAATATATTTTTTTAAAGAGGCATGCTTGAAAAATATGGAAGCACAAAGGAAAGAGAAACAAATTGTTTTTGTAGAACCTGAGGAAGAGTAGAGATCTGAAAAGCATACTTCCTAATACATAATATTTTTTATTAATTGCTCTGGCATTTAATGGTGTGTGTGACAGGACACTAGTAGTATTTCTGACATCAATTTGACATTCAGCCATGAAAGGATTTTAAATTATAAATGGTTTATAAAATATTTGATTGAAAAACTCTCACTGAAAGATTGATATGTAAGAAGTTCTTACATAATTTGAGTTTTGTAGTTACTGGCCTATAGATGATTTGGGTGATTATTTTTCACTTAAGGAATCGAAATCAGTTATTACCTGTGATAACTTTAAATTTTTCAAATAACTTGCCTATTTCAACCCCATCGTCTTCTTTGAAATAATTTCTTAGAAATTGTTGCCATTATGGATATATTGTTTTCCCCCAAAATTTATATATTGAAGTCCTAACTTCCAATATGACTATTTGGAGAAAGGGCCTTTCAGGAGTCAGTTATGGTTAAATGAGGTCATAAGTATGGGACCCTGATCCAATAGTACTGATGCCCTTATGAAAAGAGGAAGAAGCACCAGGGATACTCACACACAGAGAAAAGGCCACGTGAGGACACAATGAGAGTAGATTTCTGCAAACCAAGGAGAAAGGCCTCAAGAATAACAAAACTAGCCAACACCTTGATCATGGACTTCCAGCTACCAGAATTGTGAGAAATTTTAGTTATGTTATTTAACTAAACATGCCACCCAGTCTGTGACATTTTTCTGTGGTAACCCTAGCAGACTGATCCAATTAGGTTGAATCTGTTCTAAGAGCTTTACCGTGACACCTGGAGAAAAATAGCCCAAAATTTTATAAATGTAAAAATTATCCCATTTTAAACACTTTCTAATTAATAAATAGGCCATTTTGTTTATTAAAATTAGGACAAAGAAGTTTATTTTAATTTGCAAAAGAGCAATTCATGTTAATTAAATAATTTACTGTATGTGAGGTTAAATTTAAATATAGTATAAAGGACTTCCTTAGATTTTTTTTTTTAACTAGAGATATAAATCTACCCCTACAGAATCTATTATATCTGCCTGAAGGCATTATGAAAATGACTAGCATAATATTAAACCATTAAATACACAGTAGTTTTAAAAATGCTATGATTAACTGTCCATTCTGGAGCCACATACTAATTGTTTTGGAAGCAGAGACTGGCTCATACTGTATTAACCCCTGTTTGCCCTACACATCATCATTGAACTTTCATTTGCTGCTATCACACAGTTCAGTGACATAAGTTGTTAACACTTATAAGATGGGTTTCAGAATAAGAACAATAAAAATTCTTTTCATGTAGTTGTTGAAGTTTATCCAATCTGTTGGTATTTCATGTACGTAGAAGCACTTATCTTTCCCAGATAGTAAATGTAAGACAGAAGCTTATGTCTTTTGTATCAAGAATCAGTTTGATTAAAAGAATCATTTAATGAACTAGTTCTAAAAGAGATCACAGTTCTTTCATGAGCTTATTACATTATATTCATATTGTATATCTTGGAAAAATCTTATTTATTGAACTGCTGTTTTTTCAAAGTGCAAAGATAACATAATGCAACTGGTTGAAAATATAGCTTAATTAGACTAATAGTCATAATCACATTCCTTCTTTTGATTTTTCTTTTTAAAGAAAAGGAGAAGTAGCTGTCCCTATGGTGAAGAGCACTGTAGAGCATGATGCCTCCGCCAAGTTTCACGTATTTGCCTGTAACTACAATAAAGCTCAGGACAGGCCAAAAAAATAAAAATAGAAATAAAAATCTATTAAGCAAATACATTGAATCTGACTAAGAATTCTTGTCAATTACTGTGAAACAATATATCTGAATATATTGCATAGGTTTTGAGAGAGGATTGAGTTAAGGGTTTCAAAGCCATTTGAGAATTTCCTCTCAACACATAAAAGGTTTTCTCCGAATGCTGATTTACAAGAAATTACATGCTACTCTTCTTAGAACTATCTAAACATGAATAGATTAATCCTTAGGATTACATAAATCATCCACAAGACCTCCCTTTTGAAAGTAGTTATGTTCATTTTTTCCATCTGAAAATAACTTCATTAGGAAATATACCTTCTTATTGCCAGGTGACTCATCTGAAAGCAGAAGATACTTTAAATCAGCTAGATAATTCAAGAGTTCACTATTTTCAAAAATGCAAACACTTTGAAACCTCATCATGATTATATACTATTTAAATATTTATCTTAATTTTATCTAAATAACTCTTCCATAATTATTCCTGTGACTGTAATCTTGTTAGGCTCTCAAAGTATCTAGATGTCAAGTCATATTATTAGTAACTCATGCATTCCTGATTTTTATCTGTACCTTAATACATGGGGCTTCCAGCATTCTATGGAGTCCCAAGTTTCTCTTGACATCCCCAAGGAATGCTTCACAAGCCAGTCTTTATAGTAGGACCAACACACATCACTCTTTCTCTAGCACTCTGACTTCCTTTGTCTTTGCCCTCTGCCCTCAGGAACACTTGGAATGACCTTACTCTTGTCATTTGTTACTACTTCATCCTAAAAATTATTTCACACAGATACTATCTCCTGATCCTCTCAATGTCTTCAACTCTTGCAATACCATGGTCCTGCTATATTCTGTGCAGAATTGGTGGAAAAGTGGTCTTCAACTTTAGCCTCTGCTGTGCTTCCCCCTGGGCTCTAAGAGCACAATTCATGTTCAGAGTTTACTAATGTCATGAAAATGTCTCCTGCATCTTCAGCTCCCTAGAACTCCAAACTAGTTCAAAGGACCAATAAAATGTAAGCACCATGTCATCCTGAGTCTTTATGTCCTCATTCATCATCATAGGTTAAGTACCCTCCCACAAAAAAAACCAAAAAACAAAAAACAAAACTATTTTCTTTTTCAATGACTTTCAAAGTTTTTTTGCCTATTATTTCAAGCATATAGATGCTGATGTGAGGGTAGTTGGAAATGGGGGAAAAGAGGGGTGTTTGGTCCAACCATCCTATTCTGTTTCCACTAACAAATAAAAGGAGAACAGAAATAGGAATTCATTGAGGTAGCGTTCAGAAATCTATTACCAAAATAAATTATTATAAACCAAGGTTTAATTTAACTTTTTGTAACAATGGACATTATAATTAAAGAATCATTTAAGACTTGAAGTAGTAATAGCTACCATTTATTGTTTACTGTGTGCTAAGCACTGCCCTAAGCAGCATAAACATGCTATTAATATCATATTTAGTTCTAAGAGTAAAGAATTATTATACTCTCCCTTTTATTTTTTCCAGCTAAGGAAACTAAAGCTGAAAGTCATCACACTAATAAATTGAGCAAACTAGGATTCCAACCTGAGATTCTCTGATTCCTAAACATAAACTCTTAACCAGAACTCCTCTTGACCCTGATGTGTTTTCCTCCCCAAATAGTCACAGGCTATATAAGTATTTGTCAGTAGGATTTTGAAGTTTAGATGAAGCACATGCCCCATAGAGCAAAACCATCACTGAAAGTCCAATGTTTGTGGAGCATTTGCTTACTATGAGCCCACCATCATTCTAGAAGCTAGATCCTAGGGAGAAGATATTAAAATAAATAATACTCACTGTTTTGTTTTGGTTTTACATTCTATTTGGTTTCTTTGTTTATATTGAGAGCATTTAAAGTATACTTCAGGAAAAAAATGGACCATATTAAATAGTAGTGTGCAACTTCTGCCTTGAAATTGCTCATTTTATAAGTAATCATGTAAAAATTGAGATCTTTCTGACTCTGAAAGTATCTCTTTGTTAGAATTAACAAAACAGTATGCAACATGATTTTTGGAAGATTGTATAGTGAAGTATCTCTTAAATAAGTCATGCATGTGTGACCAGTTGACAATTTAGGAGAACTGATCATAGATCACACTTTTAACTCAGTATTTTATCTTGAAATTAATTATACACACAGTAAGTATTCATATTTTTGCATACAATTCTGATAGAAGCCCAGACCATTTGAAATGACCATCATGACCCAAGGCTTATCTCAGTGCCACCTATATCAATTAATATTAGAACAATCTAATGGTTCATTAATAATAGTAATAACAGCTTTTATTTGATGAAAACCAGTTATATGCATTTCGTGTTTATTATTTTAAGTATCACTTGTTCACAATATAAATAAGATCATCTTGGTACAAAATCTTTACTTTATAAATGAGGAAGGACATTCAAGACCAGAGAAGTAAAATATCTTGACCACATTCATGCAACTGGTCAGAGGCTGAGGAGAGACTATAGTAACATCATATCCCCTAATTCAGATCCCTTTAGCTACTTTATGCTGGCTCTGGGAATTTACCCTAGATATGTAAAATCCTGTGAAAAGAACAGCATCCTCAACATGAAGTACCAACACACAATTATACCCACAAATGGTCAGGTGTGTTTTGTAAAAACTTACTATCTGGTCATTTTTTTAAAGGCCCTCATGCTAAATGGATCTGACTTGCTACATAAAGAGAGAAAAATACAATAAAGCAGCAATTGAGAAACCTGAATAAGAGAGTGGCCACAGAAATCTCTAAGCACATGTGTTTTATGTTAATTGAATAGCACCTTTTTAATGTCAGCATGTAGAGAGCAATATCAGAAAGTTATCTGCTAAGGCCAATTTTTTTTCAATAGAATTCTTAGTCACACTACTTATTTGAACAGGGGTTGCTCTAAAACATCATAAGAGAGCTTGTCTGAAGAACTGCGGTGAAATTTAAGATAACATCAGCAGACTATATCCTCTCAGTTAGAAAATAACTTGACAAATTCAGTGGACACTGGATTGCAAATGGGATGGTTCCTTGAAGTTTAAATTTAATAGTATGTGACTATTTTTTCAGGAGTGTTATAAAAGAGATTTACCAAATTTGTTTAATAATAGTAGGATATTAGAGTAAATGTCAGAGAAATGTTTTGTTTAACATGTAAGAAAATCTCCAGAAGGACCTGGATAAAAATTAAATTTATGGAAAGGAGTATTGCTCATAGATAACATCTAACAGGCATGATTAGGTGGTTTGTGGCCATTTATACTATAACCAGTACAAGCATATTTATGAGAAATAGGCACTAATTCTGGTTGTGACATCAGGTTATCATTTTGTTTATTTTAAACGGGCTTTTTACTTTTCTGCTTCTCTATTTTTCATTTAAAAAATGTGAGGGATGTATTTAAAAGAAACCTGTCAGGATCCTTCTAATGCTACGAAGGTATGAAGCTAATACTTTGAATATAGAATGTAGGGCTTTTTAAAGCTTTGTGCCCAGAAATGGCATCAAAGACTTCCAAGTTATAGAGTTGTAACAGAGAGAATAGAAATTATAATTCACATTACAATATTTACAAAGAACATATAAGAGAAAAAAATGGCTCTTTTCTGTTGATTACTAAAATTTTTCAAAGACAAATTTGACCTATAAGACACTTAAAGACAATAATAGACAATAATAATAGAATGTAATAGCATAGTTCTAGCTACAAAGATACCGTTTTTTTCCACACTTGCTACTATGAAATGTGAACCAAAAAGTATAGTCTTATTGTTTTTAATTTAATACACCTATGTGAACAAACATACTTCCTTCTCTTCATTTTTGTTGCATGAATTTTTTCCCAGAATGCATTTTAAGTTCAGCAAATGTGCTTCAAAATACATCTATGTATGTATATGTATGTATGTTTGTGTGTATTCATGTATAATTTTCCACAAATGTGCTATCAAATGTCATGTAGAATCTGATATGTTATGAAACCATTCAATAGTATTTTCCCTTGTAAAGAAAACACAAAACCTATCCTAATACGGTATTGTTGAGGAACACTTTCATGACCTGGCTATAAGGACAAATTCTAAGGTTTACTATAATTCAGAAAACTTACTCTTATGATAGAAACTTTCAATTTGAAGTATTTTGTGATTTTATTGTATGTGTGTATCATGGTTTCCAGTGATACGGCAGCTTATGTGTCATGCATGGCATTGTTTTCTGGACCCATTATTGAATGTCCAAAGACTTTGGGAAAAATGAGAGTATGTAGGGAATAATAAACTTTTTCAGGAAATAAGTAACTAAGTTCAGCATTCTCTATAAAATGGAATCCCAGATGATTTTAAGATAATTTTGTTATTAAGTATACAGTAAATGTGAAAAACTAGTTTATATGTGAGATGATAGAAGATAATCAATTCAGCATGGCCATCATTTTTTCTTCATAAATAGGTGTTTTCTTACTTAAAGGCTAATTAACAGTAGCCAAATTTAACTTTAAAAAAATGTGAATATGCCCAATGAGGTAATTCTTTACAATGAAAATTGATATGTTGGTTACTCAAATTTCTCTTACTTAAAGTGACCTTCGGTGTCATATAGACAGAACATTTGACAGAAGTGTTGAATTTTCTTCTGGAGGTTTTGGTTTCATGTAAAACTACCTACAACAATAAGAGTGGCTAGAAAGGCTTATTTGAGGTATCTAATTGTTGCCAGGTCTATTTGCCAGACTTATTGCATCATAGCTTGTTTCCTTTAACTTGGGGGTCTGTTTCTCATCTGCAGGAGTGCTTTAGATTCAGCATAGTAAAAGCTACAAGTATTCGTGTTGGGTTTTCCTTTGTCTATGTCTCCAGCGGTCTGGGTGGGCAAAGAACTTTTAGCCACAGCAGAAACTTCCTGTAAAATACAATAAATGACTGTTCTTTTCTCATATGCCACACCCGTTTTTCTTACTAGATCCTAGTCATTTCTTTTCTACTTTAGGTAGACATTTGCTCACTTTAACAAGAATCAATGTAAATGTGTTTTCATTTATTTTTAATGACTACTAGGCATATAAATAATGTATCATTAAATATATTAGCAGGACTCTGCATACTACTGGTACAAGCCACAAGGTGGAAAGGCAGCCCCTCTGGCCATTTATATATTATTATGACTGATGGAGTAACATAGACAGGAAATTAGATAATCTCACAAAGATATATACATGGGCAGTTTAGGAAGGGCTGGCTGAAATTAAGAACTAGCAGATTTACAACCCTTGTAGGTATAAATAAACTGTGGCATGCCTAATTAATTGATCAATTCACTTTGTCACATTCATGCTAAGGTCGGCGTATTTTGGGAAAAGGAAAGATTTCATCAAATTGATGTATTCTATGAAAAGAGAATTGATTTTCTTTGAAAGCACACTTAAGGAAGTCCGGCGAGATATGATGAAAGACAAATGAAACAATAATAAAATATCTAAGTGAAACATGGTTTTTCTTAAAGCAGTTGCTTTTTTTTAATGTGGTTTTTTTTTTTTTTTTTTTTTTTTACATAGGGGAAATTTATACCCATTGACTATTAGAATTAATTGGGAGTGGAGTAGACTGGCTGGAATTTAGCCTGCAGGGTCTGATTCTTAATCACAAGTGGGGGTCTATCCCACTGAAAAGCTTTTCAAATGTGATTGTTAAAAAAAGCCTTCAAGACAAATACTCTATGTTCTTCTGATGGCTTTTTTTATGGGTCAGTCAGTGCATCTTCAGAAAAGACGATATAGTTTTCCCACAGCTAATACTAGTAATAATCTCTTCATGTTTTTGCAAACATATAATGTTCTTCATTAGCAAAAATAAAACTTCACTATCAAAAAATAAATGTAAGCTACTTGTCAGTACTCAGAGTTACATATAAACCATTATACTTCAGAGTTACAAAGAACTTTTCTTAACATTCTTATAATTTATTATCTTTACTAACAAAAAAGGAGCCCTTTTCATGTCTTTCAACCTATTGCTTGCAAAGCCTTTTATTTATTTGCTTACAAGTAACACCAACAGCCCATTTCCATGTGACACATGTAGTATCTAGTCACATTACCCCACATCTAACAAATATTTATAGACATAAAATAATTTTTAATAAAGGCACATTTGTATGAATAGATGCAAAACTAAAATGTATAAAGATATTTAATTGTCTCCCAAATAATTTATAAAATTAATGCATTCAAGGTAGTGAATAATTCCAAAGTTCAACTGAAAAAAACAAACAATAAGACAAATGGACCCTAGAATACAAAATAATTTTGTTAATATAATTTAGTAAATATAACACTTTAGCTAAATTACAAATCAAAGCTAGAAAAGATGAACTATTTAATAAAAAGCATTGAATTGTCCATCAATTTTGAAAATAATTTTCTATCTGAGATTCAATTTTAGTTGGATTAAGATTTAAACGTGAAAATGGACCTATGAAATTATTTGAAATTTACAGGTTAATTTTTTTTTCTTTTCTATCTTGGGATCAGAAAGAATTTTCAGTAAGATTATTAAACTTGAGTGTAACTATTGTCAAAATTTAATCTAGCCAGGGATATCCTCTTATTTATTTTTTTCTTTCCCACTTCTTATCTATCTGTCAAATTCCAGAGTCTATTGAATGATTATATAAATAAAGCTATGCAAAAATATTCTAAATTAGAGGAACTGAGCTATTATAAATCACATTATTTGTTACAAAGAACTTCAGATCATTTTTCATATCTCACCCCTACCTTTATTTCAAAGTACTTATAGAGATTCAGAGTCTCAGAGCTGGAATGGACCTCAGAAGTCTTACAGTGTAACCCACTCATTTTACAGATTTAGGAGGTGGAAGGGGTTCAGGAAAGTTTAGTGATTTGTCTCATATCCCACAGCAGTGGTAGATGATCTAAGAGTAGGAGTTCCCTCTCCTCAGTCTCAGTTCTGTGCTTTCTTCATTAAGTTATCATTATATCAAATATGAGTCAAACTAATATGACAGCAAAATGCAATCCTGGTTCTCAATTGTATTTTTAATCTCTTCAGAGATAATTTTTCAACCTCTTTCTTACTGGAATTTAAATACATATTTTAAACTTTACCTTTTTAAAATAAAATATTAAAAATTTCAAAAAGGACAATTAACTTCTCACAAAAAGAAATCTTGCCAACACTCTGCAAATCAGAGATTAATCTAATGAAGAGACAGCAGTTTATTTGGATCTCTCATTTTCAAGGCACTTCCAATGTATCTGCTTCGAACTATCTAATACGTATTAGAATTTATAAGTTGAAAAGTTACTTAGAAAAATTATATAATTCTCTTAATTTCCACATGAGGATGACTGGTTTACACAGATAGTGGAGACCCAGTAAGTGAATTTTCTTCCATTTTATGTTCTTTGCTATATGTTCTCACTAAGCAATTGAGGCCTTATAAAAATTGATCTGGCCCCACGTCACATAAAAAAGTTCAGGAAGAGAAATCCAGCTGTCAGACACAAGTAGGCATCTAGAGCATTCAAACCTTGCTCTAAGGGACAGTGAGTCATATGAAATGCAATGTGCAAAGGAAGCTGACACATAAAAGGATAGAACAACAATGATGAGTTCCTAAAGATATACTGAGGGACAAAGAATAATTATAGAGGGTCTATTTTTATCCAATTCAATGATCTGGGAATTTAAAATTCAGAAGAAGAAATTTTGTCACTCAGCTTTGAATTTAAGATAAAATAATTTAGTAGCTTACACTTTTCATTACTGCTGTTATAGTTTATTAGGATGATACATGATTGAATTGTTAAATACTTAGGAGCCAAAAAATAAGTTAGGATAGGTAAGACACTTTAATTTTGTAGGCAAAGGGGGCTGTGAGGTATAATAATAGTTACATAATTAATATCTTATCTGACATGGAAATATAATGCTAAGTATAAATAAGACACACCTCCAATTGTAACAGTAATCTTTTTGGAAGGACCAGTGACCCTGAATTTGTAATTAATGCTCAGGATTTAAATTGAAACTGCTTTGCCAAAGAGTTTTAAATATAGTTATCTAGAGCAACTTAAATCTTTAAAAGAGCTCACTGCCCATTTTCCTGTTCCCTTATTTATAAATGATATCCTCTAATGTTCCAATTATGGGAAAGGTTCACAACCATTTATAGAACTATAACAATGACTATGTGAATCAGAAAACAAAGAACTCTACAGAGGAAAGGAATTTAGTTAAAATGAACAACCTAGCCCTATTATATTGTAGCATGAACCATAATTTTTCTGTATATGTATAAAATCCTATGTATGTATTCTATATGTTTTCTGTATATGTATAGAATCTTATACATAGTAGTAATTACAATAAGATTAGCCACAGACACTGCCATATTTGCTGTGTATAATGCACACCCACATTTTTGGCCTAAACTTTCAGGGGAAAAAAATCATTTTAATTTTTTAATGCAAATTTTTGTTTATATTTAGGTTTGTTTCTTTGTATTATAAAGGAAATTTAGCTTTTATTTTTTAACTTGTTATGGTACAAGAGATTTTATGTAACAAATAATTATAAAACACAAGAACAGATACAAGGTACAAGAAATTTTATCTACTGGTAACAAATTTACAATATATACATATCATAAGCATAAGTTACAGAATTAAAAACATTTATATAGATACAAAATTTGTACTACCCATGTGTAATGTGCATCCTTATTTTTCCCTCACAAATTTGGGCAATAAAGTGCGCATTATACACAGCAAAATATAATAGATATGTGCATGTATATATACCTGTGTGTGTGTGTGTGTGTGTGTGTGTGTGTGTGTGATGATGTTTGTGGCTAATATTACTAAATCACTAATTTTACAAAATCTGACAAGACCTATTCGAATTAATTTAACACTCCTACTTTGGCCAATGGAACAAGAATATGGGGGCTAAACCTTTACTCTAAGTTCCCAAAGAGATGACTTTGTAAGTTTGGCAGATATCCATAAGCCCATCTTTATCAGTATTTTGTTAAATAACTTTTCAGAGTTTTCCTGTATTCAGAAGTTATTTGAAGTTGTTATGTATTATTTGAAATCTCTTTCACTATTGTTAACATGTTCATATGATCCTTGACTTCATTGGAAATCCAGTGTTACTTTCATTAGGTCATGAATGTTCTTTTGTAATATATGCAATACCTGAAATTAGGACCATCCAAAGTTTTGACGGGTGGCAGCACAAGTAGTTGGTGTATCATCGTAGTACCCTGGATGACAGGAGAACAGTCCTGTGAATTTGGTTAAAATGTTATTAGTGGATAGTGGGATTTTACAAAACTTAAAGTTACATACTAGTATGATTTTTTTTGTAGCTGTTAAAGTCATAAACATATATTTTTTTAATGTTACATTTTAATGGAACATTAGAAGATGTAGCAGGCACATTTAGGTGGCCACCATGCTAACCTGGAAGTAAACAAGAAGTTCGTTCTTGAAACCTTATTTCTTAATAATGAGGATTGTAAGGGACACAGACATGAAGGGTAGTTCCTGTTGTTCAAGATCTTAGCACTAGAAAGAGGTAGATGCCCTGAAATGTTTAAGAGAAGGATTATCCCTGGAGGAAGCAATGTCTTGGTCAAATGATTCTAAGGAGAGCGTGATGTGGATGGTTCAAAGTACAGAAAGAGAGTGTCAGCGTGTTCAATGTGGAGTGAATGAGGGTGAAAAAATGTCAAAGACCTTGTCAAAGAGGAAACCAGAGGCCAGACCATGTCAGTAATGAGATTTAACTCTCCTTAGATATATGGCATTATTAGCAAGTGAAATTCGTCATCTGCTAAACAAAGACTTCATGTATATAAATGTGTTTTACATGCATCTTTTCAGACTGAAACTAATGTTGAAAGCAATATATAGGTATAATCTGTTTACCTTGCTTTGCATTTACACAGTGTTTGGACTTGTAGAACTTCAAAAATGTCTAATTTTTATTTGCAAATCATTTATCTTCATTAGCTCATATGGTTTGAGATGCTTTTATTGAAAACACTTATGAATATTCAATTTGTGCTACTTTTCACAGTCATCTCTAAATTATTGTCAAGGAGTTCTATGAAGTCACTAGGGATCTTTAAGTGAAACTTCAGTTGCATTAAGAAAGCTATGTTATAAGCAATCTTTTTGATTCAAAAAACATTTTTAATTACTTTGTAAAATTATTTTGTAAACTTTTCCTTCATGTATTTTAATAATTTATTATACAGTATAAATTGTCTAATATATGTTACAATTAGGATCATCTGATTATATTAAAGAAATGTGTATTTTTATATCAACAGACACTCTGCAGTGTTTTTAGAATTTGGATTTTCTACAAGCTATTTTGGAAAAAATAAAAACTTTGTCAGTTTTAGTTTTTACTAGCATACATATGGGCTTCAGAAGGTTCAAAGTTGAAGTTTATTTTGAGTAAGTATTTTCCCAACTTGCTAGAAAATGTCACTAGAAATAGAAATTGCATGACATGTGATTATTAAATATTTTCTTTTTCTGAGTAGTTTTAGAGATTTCATTTGTCATCACAGCTAAAAATGCTATGAGAAAATCTTTCTACCCTTTCAGTGATTTGGAATCAGTAGAAAACAAGCATGTCAATGGTAACTTCTGGCTATCAGAAAAATTGTTTATGAGTCAATTTTGGTTAGCAAATGTGTTACACATATTAATAAAATGATGTGTATGTCATCATGGTCTTACTTCCACTTTCCTCTGAAAAATATCAGTATCTATAGTACCAATAATGAATTAATTTCCAAAAAGAGAAGATACAAAGAAAACATTACAAAGCCTTAATGAAAATGATAAAGATACCAAGAAAATTTTTTAAAAATAATTTTGTTCAAATAGCACCATTGACTGAAGTGATTACACAATGAGATCAAATCAAACATTAAAAATAGAAAAGGAACACAACCAATAAGAATACAGATAAACCTTCTTGATGTAATGTTGCCATGAAGAAGAATAAAAATTAAGCAAAAATAAAAAATGCAAGCCTAAGTATATTTTGTAAGAGAAAATTAGAACCTTAAAGAAATATATTGGTTAAATTCAACTGGTGGGTATGCGCAATCAAGTGGCTTCCAGAATGAGGGATTATATGAAAGATACAAACTCCTATGCCTTCTATGATTCTTTTTTGTGTAAGAAATAATCTTACGCAGTAGAAAGACACTATTTCTTTCAAAAGATTTGTAAGCAAAATACATAATTTTAAATTCAAAAGATTATAAAAAAATAAACAGATGTCATTATACATTTTCCAAACCTATAGAATGTACAATGCCAAGAGTCAACCCTAATATAAACTGTTGGTTTTGGGTGATAATGATATGTCAGTGTAGGTTCATCCACTGTAATAAAGGCCTCCCCCTGGTGTGCGGTGTTGACAATGAAGGAGGCGATGCATGAATGAGAGCAGTGGGTGTATGGGAAATCTTTGTTTCTGGTCTTCTGTTTTGCTGTAAACCTAAAACTGGTCTGAAAAATAAAGTCTCTTTTAAAAAAAAGCACACATGCATCTGTATAGAATTATTTGTTTTCTTCCTCTTTATTTTTAAAGATTTCAATTTGTATTTGATGGGATTTTTGAATAAAGGGAAATGGAAAGTTAGGGATATTATTCCAAGCATTATCAATCTCTGTCCTTATTTATAATGAGAAATGTTATTCATATATTGCCAGTTCTAAAAGAGAATAAAAAACATTTTCTCTTTTCTCTGGGCCACCTAACCAAAAGAGATAGTCATTCTCTTAAGTAATTATGAGCAAAAAGTGGCTTAACCATAATTCTGCAAAATCAAGCCACTGCTACCCAATGAGAAACAAATGTTTCAGAGGAAAAGTTTATTTTATTTTACATACAAATTTGCTGAGATTCAAAAACAGGGTAATGCAAATTGAAACCACAATGAAATACTACATATGCCCAGCAGATACTTTCATAACAGTAAAAATAAAAACAGCACACACAATGCAACACATAGACGATGCACTATAGAATTGTACACCTGGAACCTATGTAATTTTTGCTAACCAGTGTCACCCCAATAAATTTAACAACAACAAAAAGATTGCATTAAAGTTAAAATAGAAATAAAATAAAAACAGCAAAACTTATAGTTTGCTTAGAAACATATATATGTATGGTAAAGCCATAAAGTAAAGTAATGGAATGATCTGTACAAGTTGAAGATAATGGTTTACTTCTGGGGACATTTGTGTGACTAAATCAGGGAGGAACACGATGGGCAAGCTACATTCTAACTATTCAATCATTTCTTTGTTTAAACAGTATATTTATGCTATACATTGTATGTATGAGATTTTTTAAATTATGAAAGTTTTTTAGAACAGTGTGAAGAGTATGATTCTTTACTCTGGAATCATGTATTTGTTGGTGATTTATGGATCAAAATAACAAAATGTAATGTATTTGGGATAGGTCCAGGTAGTTGAATGGGAGATGGGGCTGCCTAACACAGCACTGACGCAGTTTGGAAGTTTACTTCCTTTTGTCAGGCTACTGTTAAGATTAGACCTCTTTTAAAATTTCACAATTAAATCATCATCATATATGCAATATAAACTCTTAAAATTTTACAAATATGATTTAGCTGTATGACTTCTATGACTTTAGGTTACTTCCCTGGTTATATGGAGAAAATTATGGAACACCAATGATAAACAATCTGTGAATCAGTGATAGTGTGTGTGTGTATGTGTGAGTGTGTGTGTACACCTTTACCCCTGAGTTCAATGAAACAAGAGTCAGTAAAATCGTGTTGTTATGAAGTTCCTAAGACTTGAGTTAGGATGATTCAGACAGGGAAAATGTGTTCCCAAATCATAAAACTGTAATTCTCAAAACCAGAATTAGAGGGGAAGTAATATATATGTCTTGTTATTTATGTGTAGTTTTGTGTGAATTTGTGCTTTATTATTTAGAAAGAATAATTTAATTTAACATGTGCTTTGTTCACTCTTTTATTTTGTTGTAATTTTAACCTACTCATGTTGTTATGTCTTATTGTCGCACTATCCACATGTCTGTAAAAGACAGCTGTTTTCAGGGCACACCTCACCCTCTCTGATTGATTTGGTGGGTTTGAAATGAGCAAAGGATTCACATTTGACCAAACAGCTCTGCTGCTTTAAATGTGATATGATTAATGTAGCCCAACTTGTTGTCTCCCTTTTGAGAAACTGTCCTAGACACAGACTTGCTAGTAGATGAGACTCTAGGAACACTCAATTAAAAGTAAAGTCTTTTTCTTGAGCAATTGGGATGAAGCCTTAGAATATGATGACCACCCAGGAGGTAGTGTTTGCTTCTCACAACTTCTTTATAAACATTCCTCACCTCTTATCAGAAGGAATACCCCTAGGGATAGCACTCAACCTCATTCCCCCAGAAAAAGGGCAGATAAAGTTTTCCTATCCCAAATCTTAGGCTAAGCAGCTGGAAGGCATTTGCATACTAACTGTTGTCCACAGCCATGGGGCCAAAGAATCTTCACATCTTAATTGATGCAGTTTGTGTTGTGTTTTTATTTCCTGACCTTTCTGGTAAATAAAATTATGTCTTATTGGACCAATTTATCTTCTTTTATAGCTTCCCCTTTTATCTTTCCTCCCTTGTCCTCTCTTTATTCTGTTCACTGTTCCACTCGTTGTTTTTTGTTTTTCCTGCTTTCTTCTATTTTCAAATTCCATTCCTCATTCTGGTTTTTTTATCAGTCTTTTTACTCAGTTACCAAAAATTACTAAATTAATTACATGCTTACAGTCATATATTTTTATTCTCTAGGTGATAATGTTTCAGAATCTTCCCTGTTCTGTTTGCTTGATTTGTCCTTCACTCGCTAGTCTTGTTCCTTATATTTCTAGTTTCATCAATTTCTGGTTGACTCTCCAAATACTTCACCTTGTCATTGACCAATTCACTGTCACCAGACCTGCAATAAAATGTGGTGTTCTGGCTTTCCTCCAAGGGACCAAAGTTTAGGGTGTATAAAAATTTTAAATTATATGTTCTAAAACATCCAATTAAAAGATATAATAAACCTGGTGAATACATCTGCTCCTTTAGACACAAAGTGTAGACCCAGTTAGTAAAAGGAATTAGTTAAAATAGGACTAACTGGAGAATTGTTAATGACATTTATTTGTAGGCAACATCATGAATTACAAAATTGATTTATAGTATTATACTATTTCATGCTGTAAGCTAGCTATTTATGTCTCTCATGCTACTGTCAAACTCTTGGAGTAGAGATGGTTAATATAATCAAGGTGATGAACTGCTAAAACAGATATGAATTTTCTTCTATACCCTTAAACCCACTATGCAATGGGAAGTCATTTGTAGTAATAAATACTGAAATTTTTTAAGGTGACAGGAATTTTTTTTATATTTAGCATCAAGCAATTATTCACTTTAAAAACAGCCTTTTTGATCTCACAAATAGCATTCTATTAGAAAAGGCTTTCAGGAATATGGGGAGCAACTGCTGGATCCAGATGAGAGTGAGCAAATATTTCAGCATTCCCTTTTTCGGAACAGCAGTACTGGGAGTACCCATTCGTCACTGTAGGGATTGATACTGGCGTGAGAAAGAATGAAGTGTTCTTGCTCACTGTGAGAAATTAGTCATTTGTGCAGTCCAATTTTCACGGCAAAGTACTTGAATTAAAAATTCTATCAGGGCTTTTATTATATAAATTTAAGTGCCTTTTCTACCATTTCATCAATCTCATCTAAACACTGTCACTCTTTAGTCTTTTAAAAATTATTATTAGTTTCAGCTTTATTTTATTATTATTTTTGTCTATTTTAAGCTACTTGGGAAGAGAAAATGTGTTGTGGATATTGGATGGCTATGTAGACTAATTCTTAAAACAAAATACAATTGTTTTTAGGGCATTATTATCATTTATGTTTTGTAATAGTAACTTTATCATAAGTATACTATTCAATAATGACCACATCAAATAAAGTCAGAAAGTTTAAGAAGCTATTTTATTATTTACTTTTAGGTTTTGTGCAATACTTTGTTTAGGACAGAGGGTTCTTTAATCCGACCTAGTTTGTTGCTTAGGTTTAAAACCCAGTGAATCATTACATAATATGTTGCAGGACAGTAAAACTACAACTGTGACACATTTTATGTACACACTTTTTTAATACAATGAACGTATTTTGAGAATCAGTATTTTTCTCAGAGGAAAATTATTGTTTTCCTTAATGATATACATATTTGGGCTCAGAAGAAAAGATTGAACTATGATGTTTCTAGCACTGTTTTAAAAGAAAATAAAGTTAGCTTATATGAGTCTCAAACATACGGAGAATCTGAATTAGAAAAAACACATTGTTATAACTTATGAGTTGTATCAATTCAAAAGAAATATATTGTGAAAATCCTTCATGAGTCTCTCATACAAATCATAATTTTATTTAATGATAAATACATATTTCAATTTATGAAATAGTCCTTTGGCTTTAAGTATGGAATATTTCCCCAAAAATAACAATGATGAAAGACTATTCACAGTCGGCTTTTTAAGAATTATCTTTAAATATTTATAAATCAACACTTTAAAAAGCTTGATAAATTATAGATTAACAAACGTGTACCTCATCACTTACAAACATACATCATATAATTTTTTGGCAATTAAACAGAATTGTATTTTACCATATTGCTCTTTTATAAGATTTGTTTCCTTTCTTTCCATTTTACTGCTGTTTTTTTTTTCCCCCTCCTTCTATAGACTTTTAATGCTATTGTCCAGAAAGGCAATAAGTAATGGAGTAAGGCTTTTGTTGAGAGGCAGCAGTTGGCAAGTCTGCCAGTTTCAACAAGAAATTCTGCCAGTTTCAGCCATTGTTTGACCATTTGGGGAAATGCTTCAACATTTTGTGTTAAAAAACTGAGCAATCTTCTTATTTACCCTAGTTTGAAAGGTCACTGGTTGGAATTCAGTGAAACCTGAACTCTAAATATATTACAGAAGGCATCTTTACTAATTTATTTTCCTTAACAAAAAACAATGAAGGGATAAATATTAGATTGACCTAAGAATAATAAAATCGTAATTAGTTTATAAATATTTTCTCTTTGACAATGTGTAGTGATTCCAACATCTTCAGAATTTCAGCCCTGGTATCCATTGTATGCTGCATAGAAAATCACATAATCCCCACTTCACAGAAATCTCCAGTTTTCTGTGAAGTTGAGACTAATATAAAGAAACATGTTCATTTATTTAATCACTTATAAAGCAAGTTTTAAGCACTTACCATGTACAGGCATTTATCTAGTTGCTTAGGATATATTAGCAAAAAAAGACTGAAATACTTGTACTTGTAGAGCTTGCATGTTAGTGTTACTGACAGAAAAGAAACAATAACAGAAAATATGTCAATTATAGTAGACAGTTTGTTGCTAGGTGATTGGTGTTATATGGAAAAGCTAAAAGAGACGAGTATGGGCCAGAGGATTGCGGTAGTAGAGGTGTAGGCTTTACAATAGTGGTTAGGATAAGTCCCATAGAAAAGTTTGTATCTGAGTGAAGACTATAGGGCAGGCAGGGACTTAGGCATATGGATATCTGGGACAAGTGCATTCCATACTCATTAAAAGATACCCACAGATAATTTTTAACCCTCTTCTAGATAATATACTAAACTTCCTTTAAATTCATGCCAACTGATAATCAGAAGTACTAGCAGGATATAAACTTGTCAGGAAGTGAAGGACTCAACAAAGGGAAGAAGAGACACTAAAATCTGACATCCAGGAACTGTAAGCCCACAAATAAGAAAACATTAGCATTTTTTTTCATATTCAGATGCTGTAATGGTGGATATGTGATGAAAATTAGAGAAAAAGAGACATGATAAACTTAGAAAGTTACTCAGTTAATTTATTCAAATAAGTATTCCCTCAGTAATTTTTATTATAATATTAATCAATATAGTAATGACACAAAGATCTTTGTTGTTTAATTACAATTTAATTACAAAGAGTTATTAAAATTGGAACTGATATACTGTGATAGCTCTACATATAAAGCTTATACATTGTATTTACAGACTATTTTCCTTCCATGATTATAACATTATGCAGTTATGTCTGGAAGAAAACAAAGATCAAGGTATAGAACAATCCTTGAAGTCTAAAAAATTTTTAGTAATTAGGAGCAAAGTGTTGCCTGAGTATAATGACCTGACCTTTTTTTTTAAGTACACGCTATTTTGAGACCTATATCATAGACATGAAACTCACTGAGGAGACATTGAACTGGAGTCTCTTATTTCTAAGTAAAAATTCCACTAGATATTCAGGCTTCCAGCTTCAGAAACTACAATGCAAGTTAAAAAGTTTTGAAAATGTAATATTTCATGGTACATACAGTATTAAAATTGAGATAGCTGAGAACCAAAAACTGAATCTGCAGACTTTTATAATACTGGAGGTTGTGACTATTGAGAACTTGGTGAACAAACTTAGTTTGCCCGGTTAATCTGAAAAATTACATAATGGATTTTTAAAGGATGATTGTGTTATACAAAACTTCAAATACGAACTCCATTAATTTTGATATATTTATTTTCAAGGAAGTAGGCTGAAATCTGGTTCATTAAATGTGGATGTATATTAATTTTATGATCAAAAAGACTTTGTACTCATGTCTTCTCTAATAATTTTTGAGCTGATAACATGGAACACAGAACAGGAAATTCTTCTGAAAAAATGTATAATTAAGGAAATTAATTATCTTTAGAAATTCAATTAATTAAAATGTTAAACAGTATTTAGTAAAATCATTTTATGATTTCACCCCTGTCAGTTTTAGACCTTAATTCTTGCTCACATTTCATTTGAAGGACTTTCTGTTCAAATTAATGAAACTAAACATTCTTCAAAGCTTTATTCTTAAGAATATCTCTTTCTTTAATCACATTTTTTGTCTTAATATTGAACAATTTCTAATACACAGGCATGATGTTTGCAATGGATTTAGATGCTAGGAAATCTTTGTTAAATTATGAGAAGTCAAAGTTGTATTAGAGCAGTTGAAAAGGAGGTATTTCAGAATATTTTAACCAAAGTACGTAAAACTGTGAACTTAGTACATCTATTAGATTGCTCTTTATTTCAGGGTTTCTTTTTTGATGATTTATTTAGAATTCAAGTTTTCCAAATACAATAAATATATAGAAAAAATATCTGATTTATCAAGTTTTGTCATTTTAAAAAACACTTTAGTGAAAGCATTCAGTCGATCTTGTGACAAGATAAAAAATAGAGTCACCACCAGCAGTACAGATTAAGAGCTTATGCTTTAACTGGCACAGTGTTACACTGCGCTAAGGTGAAGCTGATGTTGTCCAGAGCAGGGGTCCTGTCTTGCTTACCTTTAACACCTAGCAGAAGGCCTGGTGCATCTTGAGTCCTTGCTAAACTGAATGTCACACTGTTTAACCTTAGCACCTCCTAATAGTATTAATCATAGTCATGTGAGTTAAAATACAACAGTTTTCTGAAAGGATTAAATTTTGGTGTGAACAGAAATTTCCTCAAAGCAAATATACTACAATGAGAACAGATTTTAATTTGGTAAATGGAAGAGCAATTCTGGAAGGTCTTATGTGGATTACATGGAGTAAGACATGCTACTATTGACTACCTGAGGCCAGAAAGTACTTCTGTGCATGTGGTTTGGAGGAAGGTGAGAGGGAGGTGTGGGTGAGGGGATTTAGGGAAGGAGAGGGGTGCGGAAAGGGAGGTGGGAAATGACCAATTTCAGGTTCTATCTACCATGTAGTTTTTCTCTAGTGCTCTGCAGTGTTGCCCTCTAGTTAAAAATAATTGTATAGGCCATTTGTTTCTAATGTCCATGTCTGTTTTGTGAGGAATCGGACACCTATAAAAGTATCTGAGGTGGCTGAAAAATATATACATATAATTGACCTCATTCTAAAGGAATAACTATCATTCAAGTTAATTCAGGTTCATAAATGAGAGTCTAAGAATTCTTAATGGATCCGTCAAATAGAAAGATTCCATGAAATTTATACAACTGTATATGAAATGTGAATCTATGAATGCAAAGTAGGTTCTATTTTTTTGTGAAGAAAGAGTTTCTAGTTTTATTTATATACACCATGGGTCATAAATCATAAAATATTCAAAAACAAAATTTTAGAATCAATTATCTTAAACCCAAACCTATCTGGGTGTTTACCATTGTGTTGCACAGGTGCTCTTCATCATATTTTTGAAATATAATACATAAGAAAATATAAGTGTCTACCATTAGGCAATAGTAAGAAGTCCTTCTAATGCAGACATCTTTGCAGAAACAAAATAGCCACCACAATTATGGAACCCTACAAACTGATTTAATTTGATCATTCTTAATGTTCTTTTAATTTTGAACTTCTGCAGCTGTTCCAGTTGTCAAAACTAAAAATTTCTGGACAGATAATCTAAATTTATCTTTAATGTACTATAGTCCACAAAATCCACATAAGTAATATAAACAAACTTACTTTTATTATCTTATGTTAGAAGACATGAGTTTAAATTTGGTGGACCATCATCCTCATTTGACTTTGTGCGACACCAGTAATAGAGGTCTAGTATATACAACATATGCAGTAACACAGCAAATAGGTAGGACTTAGAGTCACAGTAGACATATCTTAAAATCAGAGCTTTGTCAACGATAATGGTTTGACTTTGGGCACTCCACGTGCCCAAGAATGAAAACAAAATAAAACAAAAAAAAATTCTGCTTACTATACCTTTTAAAATGTTATATGAAGTGCTCAAATTCTATAGAAATAGTGATTAACAATATCAATTTTATTAGGTTCTGGCATATATTACATGATGGCGAAAGTGTGATCACTCTAAAAGCTTCAGTTGCAAACCACACTTAGGTCTTCTGAAGAAGTTGTAGTCTAAATGTCTGTATTACGTTGATTGTGGAATGAGCTTTTTTGCACAGAAACAAATCTTGTCCTGTTCACAAAAATTTATTGTGAGCACTAAAAGTTATTGAACATCTACTAAGTGTTGTGCTAAACATTTCCCAAGTATCGTTTCCTGGATTCTTCATAAAACCTTATAAAGCACTCTCTTTATCACTACCATTTTATAGATGAGAAAGGGGAAATATTAAGGGCTGAATGTGAATTACCTGAATCCAAATTCATTAGGCTGCACTTCTGTAATGTAGCTTATATTTTAACTGTTTTTTTTTTCAATTGATGAGAAAGAAATGGGAAACGAAAACAAACACATTCTTGCTGAGCACGTAAACTCATGATCTAACCTGGGAATCTAAGATTATATACTTTATCATTGTTTCAGTACAATGGCCATTCTATACTTCAACCTAAGGTTCTGGGAACTGCATCTACTCACACTAGAGGTGACTGGAAACCAGCCACCAACTGGAAGGGGAAGCAGAGTGGTTAAGAGCATGAGCCATGGAGCTATGGCCAGGATTCAAGTTGTGGCTCTGCCCCTTGGTAGCTGTGTGACCTTGAGCACATTATTTAGGATCTCATGCTTTGGTTTTAGAAACAAAGATCATAATAATATCCCTTAGGACTTTTGGGAAGCTTAAATGGGATGATACATGAATAATTAATAATGTATGTGACACATGGCAAACCCTCAAGGAAATTAGCTAAATAACCCCAGCAGCGGCAAGCCATCTTTTAAAGAGGATTCTCTTCTATGAGTCCAATGTGGAAAGATTCATCCACTTCTCACTTAAGGAGAGAGTGCTGCAATAGGAAAGGTGGACTCTCCTGTTTGAGAGTCCACCTTTAATAAAGTTATTTGTTCCTCAGATGTATTAAGATGCATGCATTTATTAATGCATCCTTCATCTACTAATGTGAAGGACCAAGGGTAAAGCTGAAGATAAATATGTATCTTTACCCAAATAATATTGACAAGTTTTAAGATATTTTAGTTTGTTAACTGGGAGTATAAGAAAATTGTGTTTAACCCATTTAAAATGTAGCAGTGTCCTTCTACATGTGACATGAACACTGTCTAAAGTGTATTCCATCCCAGGCAATGACTTTAAACATTTATACCTATAACACAAATGCATAAATAATATTTTTTGCCTTACCCTAATAAAGTATATTGGCATGTTTTCAAAGATTTAAAATAAAAAATTCTCATTGAAAGTAAAATTTTAAAGGAGATATAATTAAATTGATTAATAAAAACCTTAAAACTGTTACTCTGATACTATGTTTGCATAATCTAAGTAAAACAAGTCTCTTATATTGCCTCACATTTGAAAATAGTTACAGAATTACACCAACAAAAAAAAGTTTTGTACTAATGACATTGTTTACTCATAGTTTTAATCCTTTCTGTTTATGATGTTATTTATTTTCCTCTAATACTTACCAAAGTTCCAATTTTCCCTTCAAATTATCCTTGGAAGGGAGGCGAAATTAAGATTTATGCACAAAATATCTGCTAACAATTTAGCTCAGGGTAATTAATGGACATGGGTTCAAATGAATACTTTTGTAAAATTCATAAAATCAGTACTTATATATGACAAATTTGTCTTAGTTTTGATTGATAAAACTAAGCCTGTGTGCTTATGAATGTGTTAATGATCTTTTATGTGACCAAACCATGAGAAAGACACTCTTTTATAAGCCATTGTGGTTGCTATTTAACTATATCGCTATTTAATACAACAAATGACATGTTCAGAAGTCACTATGGTTTCAGGGCAAACACAATTGAGCTCAGGTTAACCTACACCTAATAGAGAAATAACTATATTAAAATACACGTTCCATGTTAAGGGGAATGAGATTTCTCTGAAAATTGGGCTCATTCCAACAACCTCAGTAAAGTACAATGTTATGGCCTCAATATCATAGGGGTTATTTATTTATTTATTTAGATCTATGTTGGGTTGAGTGAAGTTGAAATTTTTGTCCTTTTAATTGTAGTTAGATAAAAAGCATACATTCATCTAAAACAATAAAGGAATAAGAAGACAAACTTTTACATTTTAAAAATACACTAATTGTGACCACTTTTGAAAACAATGATATATTGGTGACCCAGTTTTGCATAATACTGTCTCTCTCAAATAAAGAAAATAATTTAAGGTACAAAAAGAAGAAACATGCTCTAGGAAAATATTGGCAACTTGTCATCTGATAATAATACTTGTAACCTAATAAACATAGACCTTAACTCAGTTCACAACCAGTGACCCTATTTTATTTTTTAATAATAGGAAGTAAGACTTTCATTGTGTTTTTAGAAATTAAATTCATTTCTTCTTTCATATAATAAGTTAATAAACCTTAAATATGGGAAAATGCAAGGATTATTTTATCTAATCTAATTTAATGAATAATATTATAATACTAATTAGACATAAAAATAATCTAGACTTATTGAGGACTTTTCTGTTTAAATTGGAATTACAATAGAATGTATAAAGTATATTTTTATTATTTAAATGGAATTTGTTGATTTAATTGTCACATATCTAATTCATACGTTTTCTTTTTCCTAAATCACATGAGCTCAATATTCACATTCCAAATTTTACAACTAAATGTATTCTACTTATTCTTCAGTTTTACACTTTAAGGCTATATATCTTCAAAATTATAAACTAACATAAGTAGGGAAGCTAAAATTAAGGTGTGAAAACTATTCATATACTTTGACTTGTATAATTTACTGACAAAAGAACTTGGGCAGAAAGAATTGTCTATGTAAATAAATAAAAACATGATTGAGATATCTGGATAGTATGTAGACCTGATCTTGTATTTCTGGTAAATTTTAATTTTTTACTTAATTGCATCAGAACATTTTCTGATATTAAATGAGAGGAATTTTTAACATCATTTAAGAGTGTAGCATGGTAGAAGTACTTTGGTAGAAGAGCGCTTCCCTAAGTATAAACATTTATAGTCCACAGATGGACTTCAAAACGAGACACAGACAAATGTTTTAAATAGCTGTGTACCGATTTTCCATTTTAAGTGTATTCCCTGACAATCTGATTGAGTCAAAAATTAAGAGGTGCTACAAACTTGACTCTCTAAATGTCTTTCTTTAACACCATTGCCATGCTACAGTTTATGTTTATGGGTTTAGAGCTTCTCTGCATCTTAAACAAAGATAAAAAATAAAGCCCAAGACTTTAAACAGTATTCTTTGAATATATTTTTTTCTGGCATGTTGATACAATAATTATTCTATCTTTAAAAACAGAATTATATTTTCAAACTGCACTCAAACTCATATAGATTATAAAATAAGTTTTGCTTATTGAATCCATATTTTGATCCTTTAAAATGTACTTTACTAATTTTTCTTATGAAGTTCCAAAACAATCTTTGTTATTATTATATTATAAACTAATTTATTATCAAATTTTAACCATGTAAATAAGAATTGAAAGCAAAATACTGTTATAGTGGTTCCAAATGATCAAAGTTAAAAATATATAATAATGATATTAACTAAAGTCTCATGAGTTTTTATGTGTTTATCAAAGAATTATTCCATATTAACATAAAGTATATAAGGTAATCTTTTTTGTCTTAATATTACTTGGAATTTTTTACTGAAATTCAGACTTCTATTATTCATGAAAAAATAATGATAAAATACTTACATGTGCATGTAAATATTCTAATAAATAGGCTAGGGTGTTGACTCTATTTAAATCTCATTATACTTTAGACATCACCAGTAAGTAAAGCACATACACCTTGGTCATTCTTAACATAAATTTTAAAATTATAGACCAAATTCTGTATTTTTCAGTTATTCTGTTTTTTCGGAGTGGTTTTAATATATCCTAAAATTTTACATACTTAACTAGTAAAATAACATTTGGCATGTGCTAGATACATTTAAAACAAGACCTTGTAGCAATATCCAGAGCATATTTCTCAAAGATAATTAAATATTTTAGATAAAACAAATTTTAGCTGACATTATTCATGTGATTTCTCAAGTTTACATTTCATTTTACATATTTAGAACTGGCCTTATACTCTGTGCATTGATTTTATGATGATGCAGGGAAATACCATCTAGAAAAATAAATTAAGTCTTAATGGCTGAAAGCATGCGTGGATGCTCTGATAGTCTCTTATTATTAAAAAAACAAACACCAGAATGTAATAGTATGAATTTTTATTTCAGACTTTCAAACATTTGAAAATGTTTAGTTTAGACATTATTTTCTCAAATAGTAAGCTAAGTATTTGCTTAATAACCCTCAATATTCTTTGACTAATATTTTTAACAGTATTTTAAAAATAAAAACAATAATACATACCATTAATACAGTACAAAAATTTAATTAACTTATGGAAGGAAATTATGGGGATTTGGTTAGCAATTAAATAAAAATTAGAAAAGTTTGTGGGGCTACTTTTTATAAAACATATTAATATAATACGTCCTTCTAAGAAAATAATCTAAATAAAAAGTAATGCTATTTTAATTTTTGTTACTAATCCATGGCATTGGGTTAAGCATTTAATGTGTTCTTTCCACTGCCTCCTGTAGGGCAATTGACAAGATTAGATTCTAAAAACATTTTTTTCCATTTTTACCCACGTGTCAGGGAACACAATACAATTAATAATAGAAAGGAGATGGGAAATCAGGCACAACATTTTTAAACAATCACAAAAATAAAACTTAAGTGAAGTTTACATTATTTGAAAATAAATGTGGGGCAAATGAATAGAAAATTACCAAAGAGTTACTCAGAATTAGTTTTTAGTCAACTGTTAAGGTATTAGATTATGTGTGGGTAAGTACAGGATTTCTCCATTCTGCAGAGTATAATTTCACTTACAGAAGAAAAGATATATAAATTATGTCAACCAATATAATTGAACCCATATCTGACATCTATTTTTTATTAGCTACAAATTTGAGATAACTCTGTACCAACCACTTATTAGGTAGACAGTAGTTTCTTAGTGTCTAAGACAGTCTGTATTATTGAAAAAATAGTAACAGATGTTTCATCTCTACATTTCAGAAAGTTTTTCCTGAAATTTTTTTCTTTTAAAGTACACATTTAAATTTCTCTGTTTAGTAATCTGACATACTCATTTGGGAAACTTTTCTTACGTTCTTTAGTCACACCCTCCCCTCAAAAGACTACAGAAGGATATTAGAAAAATCAAAGTAACACATTCTACTAGCTCAAAAGATTGAAATTACAATTAATATATACATCTCAACATTTCTCAACTCTAGCTAATTTTTTCCCTTTGTAGCCCACCCCAATATCCAATAGAGCAGAAACAGTTCAGGGTTAGCAAAAGAGAGGTTTAAACACATCTGGTGACAATGAACAATGAAAATTCCATAAAAGTTCAATAGTTAGAGATAGAGGTGAAAGATAAATAGAGGGCAAATGTAATAAATCCAAAGTGATTACTTTTGCTTCAGTACTACATTGCATTATTCTTAAACCCCTTTCTTAGAATACTGATTATGTGGAAAATTTGAAGACCCTTTGTAAGGGGGGAAATGTTTTCCAGCTCTCAAAACTCAAGTTTAGCTAAGAGTAGAGCTAATTTTAAAAGGCATTGTTCTCTGATTAAAATGTTTGTTCAACCGTATGTCTTTTAATTCATTTAGGTTTTTATTACTTGCCAAATTTAGTTTTCAGAATATCATTGTACATAATATTGTCTAGAAATAAAAGATTTTGTATACATTTTAGGGCAATAAACTGTACTTTCCCTAATGTGAAGTACATGAGGATATGTTTTAACATTATTCCAGTCATTAGATTCTATAGAAGAAACATGGTCAAACTGCGTGAGAATACCACTCAGAATAAATATAGTTACTTTGAAAAATGCACTTACCCAGCACAGCTCCTAAGGAAATTCTTGGTGAAATAGTTTTAGGATGGAATTTGATTCTCTAAGAATCCGCAGAAGAGATTTACCCCCAGGCAAGGTGGGGAAGAGTGAAAGCCTTGCAATGTGATCCTGCAGGCAGGATGAGGTCCAGTCAGCAGAGCTAGATGATCCTAAAGCAGGAGGTGACACTCTGCTGGAGAGGAGGGTTGTTCTGAGTAGATTGGAAGTGTTGTCACATTGTATGTGCTCAGCAGCAGAAGGGAAACATCAGAGCTTCCTGTTACATCACTCTGACCCCGCCTGCAGTTAGTGTTAGGTTACTTTCTTTCTCAAATAGCATACCCCAGGAAAGCAGCACTCCTTTCTTACTATTCTCAGACAAGAGCAAGAAGCAGCCTGAACAGACAGAGATCATATGCTGTAAGAATACATTGTTAGCAGCAAAAACTGGCTAGATTTCACCTTGACTGAGTTGTTAGAACTTGCCAAGCAGAGCTGCCTGTGATTTGAAGGAAATCTGAATATCATATTCTGTTCAAAGAATTAAAGGAGTTAGGGGAGTGTAGGCATGCATGGGTGTGTGTGTGTGTGTGTGTGTGTGTGTGTGTGCACGTGTGTGTGTTGAATTATACTTTACAAAGTATTCTAGGAAACTTTTTATGTTTAACATGCCTTTCTTCATAAATGAACACAGAGAAATAATACATGCATCCTTCATAATTAATTCTGTGACCCAATTTATTAATTTGGAACTCCCATAATCACAGCTATTTCCTGATCAGTTTTCCACAATTGAACTTTATTTTCTAGATTTTTAAACAGTATTTTGCTTTGCTCATAACATTAGTATGTGTGTATTTCTCATAAACAAAATCATTGTGTGTATACATATGCATATATAGAATCATTTTTCATTGTATATGTATATATATTAGACAAGTTTTTTTGAACATCTTTATAAATTTAAAATAATGGCGCATATTTTAAAATATTTGACTTGTTATCATCTATAAACTAAAACACTAATTTATAGTACATTTGTACCTCAAAATAGCTAACTAAAATGCATATTATTTATAAATATATTATTAAAAAATTTAAAATATGCACTATACATTAATTTATAAACATTCTTTTGCCTCAAAACATAATTTTATTCTAAATATGTTTAATAAATCATTAAAAATTATTAGGAAGGAAAGTTTTAAATTTGAAGTGCACTTGTCATTTGATAATATGGTAAATGTGTAAGGATACAATAATAATTACAATTCCTTGAAACCTAAACAGCATTGAGTCACTTAGTTTATCTAAGCATCAATATTTTCATCTACAAATTAGAAGAGATGGGTCAAATGATACCTGAAATTCCTTGTATCTCTTAGACTTTGAATCAACAAATTATTTAATGTTTAGATATAAATAAGGTATTGTGATGACTTTCATTCTTAGTAAATTTGATATCAGAGGGACTGAGAAATTGGTAAATTACTGTAATTCTGAAACCAAATGAGTTGCCCACCGTCCTTGTAAAGTAATAAAGGAGGAAAAAGAACACAAATTAAAGAAATACCATGTTTCCGAAGCAATATGCTTCTGTTCACATTTTTATTACCCGGATCCATGGAAGAAACTTATTACACAATCTTTGATTTTAAGATTAATAGAATAAATGTCATGAAAAAAATAGATACATGTAAAAAGTAGATACATACTCATCTCTATCAACTATAGTTAAGAGATTTAAAAGAAACTTGAGTTATACCTACTTGGTTATTGGGACATAGAAAATTACCAAGGAATTAAATTGCCGGGTTATGGAATATTGTATTCCCAGTTGCGACTTGGTTTGCTTTGCCTTGGGAGGCTGCTGAGCAGTACTTTAATTTGAGCTATTTCCTTCAGCCCATGAGAAGAAAATTCAATGATGTAGATTAAGAATGGCTGCACAGGGGTTCCCTGGTGGTGTCGTGGCTGGAATGCAATGCTCTCAACGCCACCGCCTGGGTTCAATTCCCAGCCAGGGAACTACCCACCCTTCCCCCACAAAAAAGAATGGCTTCACCAACACCGTCTCTTTAATCAGAATTCCAATGCAGATAGTCCCAGGTGAAAGCTTTGCTAAATTCTGCTGTGGATGGAGCACATTGTTCCAGGAACCACTAAGAAAGAAGAAGGACACTAAGACCGGACAAAGAGCCATGAAATTCTAGTCCTTATTCTGATACTTTCGTATGTGACCTTTGACACAATGTTTTGGGTCTTAATGTTCCCTTCTTAAAATTCGTGGTGGAATTAAATCTAGATTTTAATACCTGAATCATCATTGTCTGTGTCTTCTCTTCAATGCTTGGTATAATACCGGAAAGACATATCTTATGCCCTAGAAAAGGATGAATTATAGCTTCTGAATTTAAGATATGAAAAACTAAAACTTTTCTCAGTAAGTTTGCCAAAGCATTAATATATTTTCCCAAAGATTAATGGATTTCATTTGCCCAATTTAGTGAATGGAAAAAAAAATCTATACTTGGAACTTATGTCATAAGACTCTTAGATCTTAAAATTTTTTTTCCTACTATACATCGAGCACTATACTATCTGGAAAAGCTAACAGAAGTTTTAGTATTTATAGTAAAATTATTGGTCAGGGACATGGTTATAATCAATGAAGAATCTTGGATAACTTTTATCAGTATCATCTATAAGACTTAGTAATAATAGGCGAACTACTCGTATATCCCACTAATGAGAGTTGGCATTTTATAAACTCTAGATGGAATAAATGGCATGCGGCCTTCCAAGAGCCACTCTGATGGAGCCACCATAGAAAAGACGGATAACTCCTCAAGTACACACTAAAACATGAGAACGAATATTTGTGAAAATGCAGTAGAACAAAACAAAAATATTTCAACAATCAATGAAGTGATTCTTAGCCAATGTGGCATTAATCAATACATTAAGTTGGCCTTATTTTTTCATTTAGCTATCTCTCTCTCTCTCTATACATATATAGTAGTCTTTTTCCAGAACAGGTTGAAGACACGTGCAGTCATTTAATAAATAGTGATCAAGGCGATATTTTGAGCTAGATACTGTACAAGTTGTTGGAAATTAAAGAAAAATATGATGTGTCCTGCCATAGTATAGTTGAAAATCTATATTATGTTTTCTGTTAGTAAAATCAAAGGCTGTTTTTTCACTCTAGTTGTGGACATAATTTATCATCATCATCAGGGAGATCATAATGTTGTTTTAACTATTTATCATGACTATGAATTTGAAAAGAGCAAAAAACCCTAAATTTTGAAATGAGTAACATTAGATTAAATAAAACTATTTTACTAGCCTATTAATAGTATTTTTGTAGTATTTCATAATGTGTTTTGCCAAGCTAGTCAAACAACATATAAAAAACAATTGGCTAAAAATCTGCCTATTTTGTTCATTGATTCTTAAGTTCTGATGGATTTAAATCTTCCAAGGGACTCATTTTCTTATAGGTATTATTGAGTGCTTGAGCCTCTCCCCTGCTAAAAGGGGTACCAGTTACTAAAATTAAAGAGCTAGCATTGGCAAATGAGATATGTCATGGACTAATTAAAAGTTAATTTTAAAATACAACAAAATTATAAATGCTCACTTAAATGAGGATAGGAAATTAACTTCCTGAGAACAATTACCTTTAATTAGGGTGATAATATGCCCAGTTTGCTAGGGCCATCCCAGTTTATACTTCTAAGCTCAAAAGTATCTTGGTTTGGGGGAAAAATTACACATAGTCACCCTAGCCATACTTCTCCATACTGCACTCACAAGGGGTAAATAAATACTGAAAATAAGTGAGTAATTCATTTGGAAAACTCAAATCTCCTTTCCCAGAAAAGTTTAAAATAGTCCTTCCTATTTCTAGACTAGTTTTAATTGGCATTGAAAAAGATTCCCTTTTCATCTCTGAATGTGTATTAATCGTGAATTTATTCTGACATACTTCTTATCTGCTGAATATCAATCTTGGTTGTGAAATAAATGATTTATTTACCTTAAGAGTTTATGCATATTGGCTTAAGTAGCATTTGATTAAATAAATAACTGTCATATTTTGCTTGAAAATTTAATCATTAAATTTTAATGATGCCAAATAATATGAATTATTTCCCATCACAGATTAGTCTATTCAGCTTTGGTCATAATTATATAACTTGTAAAATCATTAGCAGTTTTTATTTTTCTCTTCAATAATTCATCATGTTTCACATTTTTATTGAAGTAGAAAATTTTAAATACAAAAGAATGTGGAACTATATATAATGCACATATCAACATATGATACAATGTATTTGCCTAAGAATTCTTAATACTTTTGAGAAGGTATCAGAGTGATAGTAGATCCTTTTTATTTTTAGCTTTGAGGAGTTGGATATCTATAGTCTCATCCTGCCATCTAGTGTTAAACATTCTCAAATTACAAAAGAGTTGCTCTTTAACTGAAATCATAATAAAATTCTTTTTCCATAGGAAAAAAAATCCCAAATTGGGAAGATTTCTAAGAAAATATTTTAATGCACATGATAACTAGTGTTATATATGCAGATACTTATTGTACACTATACAAGTAAAGTATCAATTTACATATAGTGAAAAAATACATGCTTCATAAAATAATTAGATGCAAAGCAGTTATTAAATAAATGTTAAAACATAAGTTAAAAATTGAAAATTAAAATGGTATTTCATATTTGTCTTTTAATATATACTGAAATATTTGAAATGATCTAAATGACAATTCTGAAACCCTTGGCTAGGTAGGGTAAAGTGGACTAATTCCTATGTATCTGGTCAGAAATACAAATCAGATCTTCAAAAGCTCACAATAGACTAAAAAGTATCTCTCACATCTGCTAAATCAGGCACTCACCATATTCATGCAAGTAAACATTGATAGAGAAGCAGGAAAATCTTAACTGAAAATCTTCGGCATGAAAAAGGTGTGTGCAAAAATGGTCCCAAAGGAGCTCACCGATAAACAAAAGCAAAGGATAGTCGACTTTTGTCAAAAAAACACCTTTTGGAGAGGCAAGATGATGTTTTGGGCCATGTTATCACTAGTGATGAAACATGGGTGTACCATACGACCCTGAAACAAAGCGTCAAAGAGCACAACAGAGGTCAGCCAATTCTCCACGACCAAGAAAATTCCATTAGTCCAAATCAAGAGTCACAACGATGTTGCTAATCTTTTTTAGACGAATTGTTCATTTTGAATTTGTACCAACTGGATTAACAGTCAACTAACTTTACTATTTGGAAGTGCTGAAAAGGCTGCATGAAAAAGTCAGACAAAAATGACCTGAACTTTTCTCCAAATCTCATGGCTTTTGTGTCACTACACTGTACCAGCTCACACAGCACTGTCTGTGGGGGAGTTTTTAGCCAGTACACAATAGTAACTGTATTGGACCACCCTCCCTACTCACCTGATATGGCCCCCATGACATTTTTCTTTACCTGAAGTTAAATGAAATATTGAAAGGAAGACATTTTGATAGCATTCAGAAGGACATCAAGTGCCATAGATGACAGCTGTGATGGTCATTTCAGAAAAAGAGTTCCAAAATTGCTTTGAAGGGTGGACTAGGTGCTGCCATCAGTGCGTAGCTTCCCAAGTGGAGTACTTCGAAGGTAACTGTAGTGCTATTGAACAATGAGGTATGTAGCACTTTTTCCAGGATGAGTTCGTGAACTTAATTGTCTGACCTGATAGAATGTAGGGCCATGTAGGGCCACATAGGTTATGGTAAGGAATTGTATTTTACTCTATTTGCAATGGGTGTGCAATCCAAATAAAATTTTATGCTTTGTTCTGGTGAGGCATGGAGTTGGAGTGATTGGGCTGCGGTGAGGAGGAAAGTACAAAAAAATTTTCTGGGAAATATTTCTATGTGTTTTAGCAAAGTTAGTAGTCAAAGTTAAATTTCCAGAGTGTTAACCATAGTCTCTTATATTTGGTATTCTTATTATTTATTTCTCATAAATGTATTTCTCATAAATTTCTTCAAAATTTGTCAATTTTCAGAAAATAAAAGTAATGCAAATGAAGACTCTCTTTTTTTTTAGATTAATTGTAATGAAGCATAAAAAATTCAATGTGGGGTTGTATAAATTAGTTCATCTTTAAACACCACTTAATACCTAGTATTGCGGCTGGGTCTCTGTTCTGTTTTAGGAGAAGCTGAGGAAGTAAAGTAACTTGTTGATGACTGTAATTTTCCTAGAAATATGCTATATGTTTTAGATATTTTCTTTAACTCTGTGAAGATTTAGTTTCACCTTTTTAGATGAGGGCACTGAATCTTAGTAAGTTTACACAACTGGAAATTGGCATAACTGGAACTTGAAACCTAAGTTGTTTGGTTATTATAACATTATTTGCAAAATATTTCATAGGGAAAACTACTTCAGATATTTTAAAAAGAAAATTATATGGAATACAAGTCTAATGATATGGGTTACAGGGGCTTCAGTTACATCATTTTACATTGAGGAAATAAAAAGTGAGTATTAGCAAGATAGATCAACGGCACAATGCTCGACAGGTGTACATTAGGCACCAGCACTAGCTTAGCCCTTTTTTGTTTAAATATATTTGTATTCTAGTATCTATTCCAATCATAAATTTCCAATATTATTTATATACAAATGATAGTGTAAGTTTCTAAATAGTTGGGAAGATGGCAGAAGGAATAATGGTCATTATTAAACTTAAAATTTCTTAGAAACATGAGATATTTAAATATTGTAAGATGAGTTATACATAATAAACACAGGCTTATTAGAGAAATAGGAGTACTGTCCAGAAAAAAATCCAGCCATAAATGCCTCTGTTTTTCATATTACATGGCTGGATACTTTCCAGACAGCCCTTGGGGAAAGAACATTCACTGATCTTACCATTTTGTAATCCATGTTATAGAAGTTTCTATATTAAAAATATTGTTAACACCTCTTAGGCAATTATCTCAAAGATTATTTCAAAAATTTTAAATTATTAAACATGTAATATTTACACTTTCCTCAGTTAATTTTGTTAACAGTAAAACCGTTTCATGTTTATGCTCCTCACTTCTCATTTTATGAAATTGTTATTTCAGCAAACAAAAAACCTGAACGTTTTTACTTTAACTTTTAATTGCCTGACTTATTTGATAATTTTTACAGCTCAAGGAGATTTTATTCTAAAATTTGAAATATTAAATATTCAACTCATTGTAATGTCAATCATTACCATTTTGTTGAATACTTATGATGTAGCAGCCACTATGCTGAATATTTCATATGTTTGCTCTTATTTACCCTCACTATCATTTCATGAGGAAAAGAGAATTAGGGATACCAAGGCTCATTGAATTCAAATCTAAGTTGATTTGAAGCCAAATCCTGTGTTCTGTATTATTATATTTGGTTTTCCTTTTTTTTTTCTTCTACAATCTTTAAAAATTCTTTACTTGTGTCTGACAGTTTATTGATTGACTGTAGAGGCAAGATAAGCTGTCAGATATACTGGATTTAAGGGTTTCTTTTTAATTAAATGAACCAGGTTTTGTTTGTGTGTGTGTGTGTGTGTGTGTGTGTGTGTGTGTGTGTAGCTTTTATAGGAGAAAAATTAAAGGAATATGCAAAGAGTTAAATAAAAATTTCCTAACATGTACTTAGCTTTACAACTTTAAAGATGTCCTCCTTGAACAGTGGCAAATGTTTTGAGTAGAAAAATAGTAATTGTTTATTTCTTCATCTCTGGAGTAGCAATTTCTTGGCAAATGGATCATTTAGGTAGCTCACAGCTGTTCACATTTTGAAAATCTCTGGAAATTTCCCTAGAGTGATTTACAAATTTTGTGGAACATTCAGTTGACAGTGGGGAATTTTTTTTTTTTTGAAATGTAAGACTATTGAAAAGTCAAAATGCTTGCTTTCTGATTCCAAAAATTTACTAAGAGGAAAGAAGTAGCAGTTTCCTCTGGCTTCTAACTTGAGAGCACCTGCAGCTTAAAAAGAGAGTTCAATAAATTAGAATTATACACTCGGTGAAAGTACAGATTAAATATGGGTCAAAGCCTTGAAAAGACACTCAGGTTTTAGCCAGTTATGTCAAAGTGAGTAAAAGGCAAATCATCAGTGATGTTGACAGGAATGAATTAACTTGGGCTTCTTAGGATTTGCCTAAACTTGGGTTAACATAAAAATTGTTGGTGCTAGAAATAATTTATTCTTTACTAAATTTTGCTAGCTCTTTTAAGAATGATTTTAAAAAGATTAAACACTTTCAAAACTGTATCAAAAGTTTTTATGAGCTTGAAATGCCTTGATGACTTAGTGTAAGTCAGAAGTACATGTATTATTTTCTCTAGAATAATATTGTAGGGAGAATATCAATGGTTTATAGAAATGTAAACAAAACATAAACAAAACCAAAATGTTAAGACATTTAAAATCTCCCAAAGTGGGTGGGGCTCCAGGTATTAATAGTATCTTGGAAACTTCTCATAAAACCTTCTGATGTTTGGGGATTAGGCACTGCGAAAGGAAATCTGTTACAGGTGTAGTCAGTTTGGATATGGCAAAATGTATCAACATAGACTAGTTTGGAAGGAATACAGCAGACCAATGAAAAGGACATTATGCTAGAAGGTAGGTTATTACCAAGCGAAGAGGCTGGCCAATCTCGATTTTTGTTTTTTAATAATGGAATAGCCTTACATTTTTTTGGCTTTCTGTACATTGGTGTTGCGTGCTTGTAACTTGACAGCATTCTCATAAAATCCTAAAGTACCAAAACTGGAGGAATTCTGCTAGGCCACATAGTCAAAACATTCATTCTAAACATGGGTCTAAAGAAATTAGATGACAAACAAATTCATGCACCAAGGAGTGTAAGTATTGGTATTATTTTTCAGCAAAGCACTACAGGCACATAATTTAAAGATCATTTAGCCTTAAAGGCTTATAACAAGTGAACAGCTATTCTTCATTCCTTATATTACCGTATCCAACTTCATTCTTTTTTCCGTTTTTGCCATTGAGATGTGCAATTCCATTTTTATTTTTATTTCTTTGTACGTGCTTGTTCCACTCCATTCTTCCCTGTCCTTTATGAATTTTCTCATTGTACCTAGTATTTGAGATTGTGTGTGTGTGTGTGTGTGTGTGTGTGTGTGTGTGTGTATGAAGGTGAGTTGAGTGGGTAGTCCTTCATTGGATACAATTACAATATATTATTTCAATAAAGGAAACCTACTTGTACAGTTACATTTTTAGCTTTATAAAATCTCCCTCCCTTCTATTTTATTTCTTTTACTTTTCTGGATCTTATATTAATTCAAAGTTCAGCTACTGAATTGATTGCATAATTTTCTTATTTTTTTCTATCCCAGTTTTCTTTTCTGTGGCTCTTTGTTTCAATAGCTTAAAATTTTTTATCCCCTTTTCTTTTATTTCTTGATTTTAAAAATGTTTATTTTTTAACATCTTTTCTTTGTGATCTATTCTTCTTGTCTTCATCCTCTATAAATATTAATTATAAGGGTTACAATAAATAGAAAAATATTTAGTTCTTTATATGTTTATCAATGGTATTTAAATTTATTTTATGGTGTTTTGCTCTAAGAGATTCTTTTATACATCTTTTGCGGGAATTACCCTGAAGTATGTTAAGGTTTTTATTTATTTTGGTTAGTACATATTTTCTATTATTTTTCTATCTAGTGTACAGAAATGCTATTGATTTTACATGTTAAAATTGCACATAGGATTCTCGTTGAACTCCAGTATTATTTCTAATTGTTGGTCTAGACTCTTGGATTTTTAATGACAAGCCTATCATATTAAAATAACTGTGGTACAATGTAATATTTATACCTAAATATAAATACCTTTCTGTTTCTTGTCATTTTGTAACATTGATGCCTAAGCATAAATACCTTTCTATTTCATAACATTTTGCATTGGCTGTGAACTTATGACTGCCTGCATATATTGAATAGTAATGATAATGGAAAGCATCTTGGTTCTTTTCCCAAGTTTAATGGCAATGTTTCTAAAATTTTTATCATTAAACATCATGTTACAAGTTTTGGTAGATATCCTTCCTTAAATTAAGGAAGGTCTCTAGTTTGCTAAGATTTTAACCATGAAATAAAAGTTAAATTTAATCAAAAGATATTTATTTATTAAAAATTATAATTAGGCTTATACTTTTTAAATAATATTTTATTACATGAAATAATGACCAAATTTGAACCATCTTTACATGTTTTAATAAATCATCAGAATTAATGGTTTTTTCTTTTGCCTCAGATTCTAAGTATGACTTAGTTATTGATCCTGTCTTTTTAAAAAAAATTGAAATTTTCTTCATCATGAATTTTGCTTTACCTTTTATTTTAAAAGATTACTGCATTGCAATATTATTATCTTGGCTATTCAGATTTTTTGCATCCCCTCCAATTTTGTGTCCAAGGCAGGTAACTCACTTGCTTCACTCGAGCCCCAGCCCTGCCAGTCAGATCACAAATTTCAGATAGTGCATACACCAACTGGTTATCTGGGGGTGGACTTGGGAATCAAGCCTGGTCAATTAGAAAGTCACATTTCTCGAAATACAATGTTTGGGTCAAGGCTGGCCAAAAGACATTTGGGCCATAGATATTCAGGCCAGGATGTTTTTAAGTTTTAATTTTAATTTTTTAGAGCAGTTTTAGATTCAGAGTAAAATTAAGGGAAGGGAGGGAGTTTTTCTACATATCCTCTGGCAAAACGCTCATGCATACCCTCTCCCATTAGCAACATTTGCCAGCCAAGTGCTACATCTGTTATGATTGATCAATGTACATTGACATATCACGATCACACAAAGTCCTTAGTTTATGTTAGTGTTCACTCTTGGCGTTGTATGGCCAGTGGGTTTGGACAAAGGTGTAATGAAATGACACGTGTCCACGACTATAGTAGCATACCGAGTATTTTCACTGCCCTAAGATTTTTTGTGCTCTACTCAGTCATCCCTACACCAAATCCTTGGCAATCGCTGAACTTTTTTTTTTCCTTTTAATTCATTTTTATTGTTAGACTTATTGGGGTGACATCTGTTAGCAAGGATTACATAGGTTTCAGGCATACAGTTCTACAGTGCATTGTCAACTTGTTGTATAATAAGTTCACCACCTAATGTGACTTCTCTTTCCATCACCTTATATTTAGATTCCCCCCCTCCTCTCCCACCCCCTCCCCTTTCTCCCCTCCCTAACCCACTCGTCCCCAAATAAACATTAAACTATTGATTGTGTCCATGGGTTATTTGTTTGTTCATTTCTTTTTTTCTTTGCTTTCAGTTTTATATTTCGCATACGAGTGAAATCATGCAGTTCTTTGTTTTTTCTGTCTGGCTTATTTCACTTAGCATGATGATCTCCAGGTCCATCCATTTTGTCGCAAATGGCAATATTTCATCTTTTCTTACAGCTGAGTAATATTCCATTGTGTATATGTACCACAGCTTCTTTATCCAGTCATCTGTCGCAGGGCACTTTGGTTGTTTCCATGTTTTG